>CM042252.1:22971716-23284216 GCA_023566225.1 Romanogobio albipinnatus | reverse complement strand
ACGTTGATTGGAAATAATCAATGCACATTTTCACATTTTTTACAGAACATTTTAATATACATTACCGCTCAAAAGTTGCAAAATAGCAAAATAGCAAATTATGATACAGCTGCAAATAAGTATTTGTAATAAGTAACACCTGAGAAAATCAATGTTAATATTTGGTACAGTAGCCTTTGTTTGCAATTACAGAGGTCAAACGTTTCCTGTAGTTTTTCACCAGGTTTGCACACACTGCAGGAGGGATTTTGGCCCACTTTTCCACACAGATCTTCTCTAGATCAGTCAGGTTTCTGGCCTGTCACTGAGAAACACGGAGTTTGAGCTCCCTCCAAAGATTCTCTATTGGGTTTAGGTCTGGAAACCTTGATATGCTTCTTACAGAGCCACTCCTTGGTTATCCTGGCTGTGTGCTTCCGGTCATTGTCATGTTGGATGACCCAGCCTTGACCCAAAATCTTCAATGCTCTAACTGAGGGAAGGAGGTTGTTCCCCAAAATCTCGCAATACAAGGTCATCCTCTCCTTAAACAGTGCAGTATCCCTGTCCCATGTGCAGAAAAACACCCCCAAAGCATGATGCTACCACCCCCATGCTTCACAGTAGGGATGGTGTTCTTGGAATGGTACTCATCATTCTTCTTCCTCCAAACACGTTTAGTGGAATTATGACCAAAAAGTTCTATTTTGGTCTCATCTGACCACATGACTTTCTCCCATGACTCCTATGGATCATCCAAATGGTCATTGGCAAACTTAAGACGGGCCTTGACATGTGCTGGTTTAAGCAGGGGAACCTTCCGTGCCATGCATGATTTCAAACCATGACGTCTTAGTGTATTACCAACAGTAACCTTGGAAACGGTGGTCCCAGCTCTTTTCAGGTCATTGACCAGCTCCTCCCGTGTAGTTCTGGGCTGATTTTTCACCTTTCTTAGAATCATTGAGACCCCACGAGGTGAGATCTTGCATGGAGCCCCAGTCCGAGGGAGATTAACAGTCATGTTTAGCTTCTTCCATTTTCTAATGATTGCTCCAACAGTGGACCTTTTTTCACCAAGATGCTTGGCAATTTCCATGTGGCATTTTCCAGCCTTGTGGAGGTGTACAATTTTGTCTCTAGTGTCTTTGGACAGCTCTTTGGTCTTGGCCATTTTAGTATTTGGATTCTTACTGATTGTATGGGGTGGGCAGGTGTCTTTATGCAGCTAACAACCTCAAACAGGTGCATCTAATTTAGGATAATAAATGGAGTGGAGGTGGACATTTTAAAGGCAGAAAATGTTGGTGTTCAAATACTTATTTGCAGCTGTATCATACAAATAAATTGTAAAAAAATCATCTATTGTGATTTCTGGATTTTTTTTTTTAGATTATGTCTCTCACAGTGGACATGCACCTACGATGACAATTTCAGACCCCTCCATGATTTCCAAGTGGGAGAACTTAAAAAATAGCAGGGTGTTCAGATACTTATTTTCCTCACTGTGTGTATAATTTTTATTCAGTTTTGATGAATTTAATGCATCCATGCTGTATAAGTTTGTAAAATCTTACTGTCCCCAACTTTTGAACGGTAGTGTATATAGTTTTATATATGAAAAATACAATTAATTGATTTTCACTGATTTATTAAAATGCATCAAACTTGACAGCTATAATGCACTTTTTTTGCTGCCAAAGTTTAAATTAAAGATGCTATTAAAACTTCATCTTAATCTTAACACTCTAATTCTTAAGGCAAGACATTCATTGTGATTTTAAATGTTGTAACAAAGCCACTTAATTTCATTGCAGTACAATTATTTTCAGACAAAAATATATTGAATATTCAGTAATTGACCATATCTTCCTGCAGTGTCCCTGAGACCTCCACGTAACCTGCGGGTCACTGAAGTTGACCACAGCTCTGTCCGACTCAACTGGGACGCAGTGTCCAGTAAAGTTAGGGGCTACCGTGTCATGTATATCAAGACAGATGGTGTCCAGACCAATGAGGTGATCACTACAGCATAACCTACAATACATGACAAGCATTTTTTTCACTGTTAAGCAAACAAGCACTTGTTCACTTTCAAACCCAGTTAACCATATACAGTATAATTGAATATTAGTAAAATCCAATATATTTATAAGGAATAAATAAGTAGAAAATAATATTTTATTATTTAAATTTACAGGTGCTGGTTATATAATTAGAATATCTTCAAAAAGTTGATTTATTTAACTAATTCCATTCAAAAAGTGAAACTTGTATATTATATTCATTCATTACACACAGATTGATATATTTCAAATGTTTATTTCTTTTAATTTTGATGATTATAACAACTAACAACTAAGGAAAATCCCAAATTCAGTATCTCAGAAAATTTGAATATTGTGAAAAGGTTCAATATTGAAGACACCTAGTGCCACACTCTAATCAGCTAATAAACTCAGAACACCTGCAAAGGGCTTTAAATTGTCTCTCAGTCTAGTTCTGTAGGCTACACAATCATGGGGAAGACTGCTGACTTGACAGTTGTCCAAAAGACGACCATTGACTCCTTGCACAAGGAGGGCAAGACACAAAAGGTCATTGCAAAAGAGGCTGGCTGTTCACAGAGCTCTGTGTCCAAGCACATTAATAGAGGCGAAGGGAAGGAAAAGATGTGGTAGAAAAAAGTGTACAAGCAATAGGGATAACCGCACCCTGGAGAGGATTGTGAAACAAAACCCATTCAAAAATGTGGGGGAGACTGCAGCTGGAGTCAGTGCTTCAAAAACCACTACGCACAGACGTATGAAAGACATGGGTTCCAGCTGTCGCATTCCTTGTGTCAAGCCACTCTTGAACAACAGACAGCGTCAGAAGCACCTCGCCTGGGCTAAAGACAAAAAGGACTGGACTGCTGTTGATTGGTCCAAAGTTATGTTCTCTGATGAAAGTAAATTTTGCATTTCCTTTGGAAATCAGGGTCGCAGAGTCTGGAGGAACAGAGGAGAGGCATACAATCCACGTTGCTTAAAGTTTCCACAGTCAGTGATAGTTTGGGGTGCCATGTCATCTGCTGGTGTTGGTCCACTGTGTTTTCTGAGGTCCAAGGTCAATGCAGCCATATACCAGGAAGTTTTAGAGCACTTTATGCTTCCTACTGCTGACCAACTTTATGGAGATGCAGATTTCATTTTCCAACAAAACTTGGCACCTGCACACAGTGCCAAGGCAACCAGTACCTGGTTTAAGGACCATGGTATCCCTGTTCTTAATTGGCCAGGAAACTCGCCTGACCTTAACCCCATAGAAAATCTATGGGGTATTGTGAAGAGGAAGATGCGATATGCCAGACCCAAAAATGCAGAAGAGCTGAAGGCCACTATCAGAGCAATCTGCGCTCTCACAACACCTGAGCAGTGCCACAGACTGATCGACTCCATGCCACCCCGCATTGCTGCAGTAATTCAGGCAAAATGAGCCCCAACCAAGTATTGAGTGTACATGCTCATACTTTTCATGTTCATACTTTTCAGTTGGCCAAGCTTTCTAAAAATCCTTTCTTTGTATTTGTCTTAAGTAATATTCTAATTTTCTGAGATACTGAATTTGGGATTTTCCTTAGTTGTCAGTTATAATCATCAAAATTAAAAGAAATAAACATTTGAAATACATCAGTCTGTGTCATGAATGAATATAATTTACAAGTTTCACTTTTTGAATGGAATTAGTGAAATAAATCAACTTTTTGATGATATTCTAATTATATGACCAGCACCTGTACATTATTCATTATTATTTAAAATATTATTAATCACTATAATAATGTACTCACTCATTCCATAATTTTATGAAGAGCGATGCATTATGTATTATTTTTCTTCTCTTCAGGTGGAGTTGGGTCCTGTCACCAATGTGTACCTGAAGAACTTGTCACCCTTAACAGAATACACCGTTGCTGTTGTTGCTCTCTATGACGGCGGCCAATCAGAGGCACTCAGTGGTGGATTCACTACAAGTGAGTCTGTTTGATCCCTGCCAGTGAACTGCTTTAAAATGTTTGCTTGGTGAATGGCTGAATTCAGTGATTCTGTTTTGTCAGTTGCATTAAGGATGCCAGCACATCCTGAGCAGTAGGTATGGATTTATGCAAATTATTTTCCCAAGCACAGAAGAGACAGGACCCATTGGTATTCATTATCATGAGAACGGGCAAGAACAAATCTCGTCTACTCGCAGCAATGCTGATTTAACATGTACATGTATGTGCATATTTTTTCAGAATTTTCCTCCAGCAGAATTTACAATTTTACGCTGCACACAGAGTTTGCAATTTACTCCATCTGGAAAGCGAGAATGGATGCTTTCTCTGTCCTGGACAAAGCATCCCTTTCTAGGCAGCCTGTTGCATTCAGTAATCATTGATTGACTGCTGGAATCTATAATAGATCTGGGCCTTCATATCCTGAATGTCATTGTTCTGTGGGTGTCCTGACTTTGTTGCTGTAGTAATCAGGTTATGTGGTTACATTTCTAGGGAATTCGTTTGAATTTAAAAATGATTGTTATGGTAAATGCCGTTCGCTCTGTTGAGATGAGAATGTTCAGGAATTAATTCACCAAATCAAAATAAATTGTTTAAAAGATTAGTTCACACAAAAATGAAAATTATATAATCATTTACTCACCCCCTTATGTCGTTCTAAATCCTCATGACTCTTACCTGTGGAACACAAAAGGAGAAATGGTCAAACAAACAGACTGAAATGAATGCATATGGAGTATTAAAAATATATATCATTCAGTATATGCAGTATTCTTTGAAAACAGCCTTTCCTATTTTAAACAATTTTGTTTCAAGTAAATGTATCTTGTTTTAAAGATGATTTATTATTATTATTATTATTTGAAGTGATAATTTTTTGTGATTAAACTGATTGTAGTTCAGCAAAGGATGTTGGATTTCTTACTCGCTCTTGATTCTATCTCAATCAGAGCTTGTGCCAGCCCCTTTTAGCCTGATGACATCAGCGGTCACTTCAGAGAGTTTCCAGGTGAGCTGGTCACATCCTGCTAGGGATGTGGAGCTCTATAAGATGGCCTGGTCACCCACTGCTGGAGGAGACGCGAAAGAGGTCAGTCATTTACAAGTATAATGATTAGTGATGTGCTAGAACTTACTAACAAGGTACTAAGGAGGTATATTTCTGTATGAATATAATATAATATAATATAATATCATATAATTAGTGCAGTCAAAATTAGCGTTAGTAAGATGTTAAAATACCAGTCTTCTGAATTTGGATTTGTGTGATGTGCGGAGAAGCAAATTTCCAAATTGTAGAGGTTTTGTTGTGAAAACCTGACAACCCTTAGTGGCACACTCATGCAACCATGGTTGTAATTCACAAAGAGGGCAAAGATCCTGCTGAATGTCAATCATATCGGCCTATTTCATTGTTAAATAGTGATTTTTTTTCGTATATTAAGTGTCATTCTTGCAAAAAGGGTAAATAAATTAATTAGTCAAATTATACACCAGATTTATTCCAGAGAGATATTATGGAGATAACCACCGTAGAGTGGTAAATAATATTATGAGCTATACAAAATCTACAGGTGCAACGGCATTGTTCTTATCACTTGACACACATAAGGCATTCAATCAGGTATCTTGGCAGTATCTGATCCAAACTCTTAAACGGTTACAATTTAGCCCCAATAAAGTGGGTTCAAACACTCTACACAAATCCACTCGCCTCAGTGAGAGTTAACGATTGCAGATCTGGACGCTTTACTCTAGAACTTGGATGCAGACAAGGACTGCATTTGTTTCTATTTCAAAACAAATACAAATTAAAAGGCGGTTCAAATGACCCAAGAATTGGTTTAAATACCTGGGCATCTTTATTGCATCCTCTTTGGCCAAGTTATACGACACAAACTATGAAAAGTTATTAAAAATATTAGTGAAGATGTAAATCACTCGACAGTTCTCCCTCTCTCTCTGATTGGCCGTGTTGAATTTATTCGTATGAATGTCCTGCCGAGATTACTCTATTTGTTTTAGATGTTACCTATAGAAGTGCCAAAATCTACCTTTGATTGGCTGAATAAAGTAATTTCTAAATTTGTTTGGCAGGGAAAACTGCCAAGAATAAGGCTGAATTATAAAATAATACAATCTCCTAAAACAAATGGCGGGCTGGGACTTCCAAATTTTAGGTTTTACTTTTGGACAGCTTTATTGAGGCCCTTGGTTTCATGGATGAAAGAAGACACACAAATGCAGTGGGTCGATTCTGAAAAGAGCCTCTCTTCCATGTCCCTTAAAATAGTACCCTTTTCCAGTGTATCATAAAAAATGCCTCTGTGGGTGAAGGGATCAAATTTACTTTAAAAATTTGGAAAACAATACAAAGATCATTTGGTTTGTCTAAGAAAATTTCATCGGCAGCAAGCATTGGCTATCTTTATGACTTTGCACCATCTTGTACAGATGTGGGTTTCAAAAAGTGGTCTCAATATGGTATTGATTATCTGCACAAATTATTTTATAATGACGTACTTAAATAATTTGAACAAATAAGAAACATATTTACACTAACAAATTTCCAAGGACTGAATTTCTTTTATATTTACTGTCCCACCCATTATAGCTTTAACTCTTCTGGAAAGCCTTTCCACAAGGTTTAGGAGTGTGTTTATGGGAATTTTTGACCATTCTTCTAGACGCGCATTTGTGAGGTCAGGCACTGATGTTGGACGAGAAGGCCTGACTCACGGTCTCCGCTCAAATTCATCCCAAAGGTCTTCTATCGGGTTGAGGTCAGGCCTCTGTACAGGCTAGTCAAATTCCTTCACACCAAACGCCCTCATCTATGTCTTTATGGACCTTGCTTTGTGCACTGATGCGCAGTCATGTTGGAACAGGATGGGGCCCTCCCCAAACTGTTCCCACAAAGTTGGGAATATGAAATTGTCCAAAATGTCTTGGTATGCTGAAGCACTAAGAGTTCCTTTCACTGGAACTAAGAGGCAAAGCCCACAACCCCAAACCATAATCCCCCTCCACCAAACTTTACACTTGGCACAATGTAGTCAAGGCAAGTACCGTTCTCCTGGCAACCCCCAAACCCAGACTCGTCCATCGGATTGCCAGACAGAGAAGCGTGATTCTCCAGAGAACAAGTCTCCACTACTCTAGAGTCCAGTGGCAGCATGCTTTACACCACTGCATCTGGCACATTGCATTGCACTTGGTGATGTAAGGCTTGGATGCAGCTGCTCTCTGCACACTGTTCTTGAACTAAACTAAAGGCCACATGAAGTATGCAGGTCTGTAGATATTGACTCTGCAGAAAGTTGGCGACTTCTGCGCACTGTGTGCCTCAGCATGCGCTGACCCCGCTCTGTGATTTTACGTGGCCTACCACTTCATGGCTGAGTTTCTGTTGTTCCCAATTGCTTCCACTTTGTTATAATACCACTTAACAGTTGACCGTGGAATATTTAGTAGTGAGGAAATTCCCTGAAGACCCCAAAATAGCCCTTATAGGTGTGCGTCCAGAGGGCTTTGAGAGTAGAGCTAAAATATATTAATTATAACTATGCCTGTATATGTCTAACAGTTAGGAAGGCCACAGGTAAATTACATTTATTATAATGGGCTTATGTGAAGATTGTTTTAAGTTCACTTAAATTAAAATTTAAGCCTAATAAATGTTGAAATTGATAGCTTTCAATTATACTGTAATGTTGAATGTCTATCATTAATGTTTAAAAAATACTCAATTTCATAGAGACATCAGTAGCAGTTTTAGTATCAGTGATATTGGCCTTCATGCATAAAAATATGCCATTACAACAAATATTTGAAATATATTGGGCCTATTTTAACGATCTAAGCACATGATCAGAGTCACGTCTTAAAAGCCAGTTGTGCTTGCACCATGGCAGATTAACTATTTACATGGCGGAATTTGCGAGCGGAAAGACCGAACGTTTCTCCAGAGAGGAATGCTTTTATTTTTCATATGTAAAAATGTTTGTGTGCTGCTGCGCATCCCTGTGTGTATAATAAGCAACACACATTGTGGGCCCACCTATAGGCGCACATTATTAACACACCCTTTAAATAACACAAAAAATACTGCGCTATTGACTTTAGACCAGGTTTTTGTTGGTCAATGGCACAACCGTTTTCAGTTGCCTCAAAAAAGCAACGCGCCAACAATGCGTCTGAACACGCCTTGTTTTCAGACCAGCACACCCATTGGCAATAGCGCTTAGATCGGGCTCAAAAAATCAAGCCCGACCTTACCCAACCCCGTGCACGTTTTGTCCGAGCCTGGCCCGGCCCAAAACATTAACTGTAATTATGAGCCAGAGCATGATTTAAACCCAACCATTTTTTTATACGTGGCCGTTCTGACGAGAACGAGCCTGTAATGAGCAAAGCGGACCAATTTGACGCTCAGCTCAATAATCCGTCCAATGATGTTCGCTCAAATCCAGCTCAGACATGACATATCTGTACTGTAGCCTACTATACCTGTTGTAGCCATTAAACAATATATTTTGTTTAATATTTATGTTTAAATATTATGTTATTTTTAAATTTCATTTGATTATGAAAAGTGCAAAGGTGCGAGTGGGTCAGAAATGATTTTGGTGGTTATTATATTTTGTTTAATATTAAGTCTTGTTTTGTAGAAAGTCTTTCTTTAAAGTGAATTTTGTTTTGTATACATTGTAGCTTCATTTTAATCAAGGTTTCGTCAGCCAATTGCCTGGATTTAATAAATAATAAGCAAATAGATTATAGCAGACAATAATCGTGACATGAAGGCGCGGGAGCGATCACTTTCATTGCACATGAATTGGAGCGTGTCTCATAAATAAACCCAAACTCAGTCCTGCGAGCTCCATCACTGCATGTGCTGTGAGTTTAACACGCATTTTTAGACTAATCTTGACTTGTGCAACTTTGTACACATTTGTTTCTTAGTTGTAGTATTAGTTCTTACTTTGCTAAAAATATATATATTATTTCTGATTATGGCATAGCTTTCTGCCCACCCAATTAAACTAATAAAGTAATGATCCAAAAACACAAATGCTTGATCAGAGGCCCGGCCCGACCCGGCCCGAGGATAGTGTGGGGAAATATTGGCTCGACCTGGCTCGTGGTCAAGTTCAGGCTCAGGCTCGGGCAGAGAATCTAAACTTGAATTGGGGAAAAGTTGGGCACGAGTGCACTTACTATTTAAACAACGTGGCGCTGGGCGTGAAAATGATAACTGCGTCAGCGTAAAAAAATATATTAATTCATTCGTTTTTTTAAATTGATTGAGAGCACTAAATATAATAATATAGCTGCAAACAGCCATTAACGGGGCCAAGCGCAACAGAAGCAAACAAGGAAGATAGCAGCAGACCAACTGAAAAAATGAGTGAAGACATTTAAAGCAAAAACTTTAAAACACCACATTAAAACATTGAGTTGTATAGAGCCAATGTCATGTTTTGTTCTATTATAGTGCCACCAAGAGGCACAATCCTACAATTTTTTAATGTGTCATTGGAGTGAGCCCATACATGTGTGTGTCAATTTTGGTGAAAATATCTCTTTTCGTTTTGGAGTTATAGACATTTATATGAAAAAACATGTAAAAAATGACTGACACCTGACTTTGATTGGATTTTACTACCCCTTACTATCAATATTTTGACATTTGGGCATTAGCATATAGCAAGCGACCTATGTTTTTGATTTTTTGGCGCTGGTTTCGTCTCAATCGGACTAGCGGTTTCGACGATATCAGCTAACGTTTTTTAAGCGCTAAATTACCACGCTGCACAAACCATACGCCGAAACCTGGCAAGTCTGGTATCGTTGGACTCGCCAAGGATTCAGGAGACTATAAAAGTTAGTACCATGAAAAAGTTCCCACCCAAAGTTATAAGCTTTTGAAAAAAAAAAATTATCCACTAGGTGGCGCTGTTTCGAAACTTCTCAGGCTACTTCAGTGTATCGTGGTGATGACCCATACCAAGTTTCGTAACAATCCGTTCATGCGTTCATAAAATACGGCATTTTAGCACATAATTCAAGATGGCTGACAGCCAAAATGGCCAATATGGTAAAATGGATATCAGTCGACTCGGAACAAACGGTTCAGCAAAAATAGCTATTTTTCGTATCTGCGGACCAATAGGTGGTGCTACGCCAAAACGCTGCATGTTGCCTCAGGACGTGCTTGTGCTGACATGCACCGAGTTTGGTCTGAATACGATAAAGCGTTACGGAGATAGAGCCTTACGTCTGTTTTCGCAAGCGATACGTAAAATTTGTTTGCGCGTTTATCGGAAACAATTTGACGAATCAACTTGAATTCCATAACTTTTTGCCGGCACTGGCTGAAGACGATCTATTTCAATTTTCGTGCAAATTGGATGAACTGTCTAGGACGAGTTCGCAAAAGTAGGTTTTTGGGAAAATTCAAAATGGCGGGAAATGTATAATGACGGAAATGACATCATAGGGTGCTATCGAATTGGCATGAGCTCAGAAATTAGAGGAAAAATTTTGTGTCTAGCCCTTAAGGTTCAAAAGTTATTAGCATAAACATGTATGCGTGGCGCTAGAGGGATTGAGTTAGAGACACCAAAATTGGTGTATTTAATGTTCGGACTGTCCTCTATCAGAATGTGAAATCGTTACAACTTTCCCGCAAACGGTTCTATGGGCTGCCATAGACTTAAATGGCGGAAGAAGAAAATACGTGAACGGATACCATCAGTGCCTAAGCACCTTCAGTGCTTGGCCCCTAATAAAAAAGGGTCTAAAAAGGCCTATTAAAAAAAGACTATAGGGTGTGAGCACTTGATTTTTGAGCTGCTGGTTGCAAAAACTTTATCAAGCCTGGTGACATGTTCATCGGAGTGGTCAAAGGTCAATTTTTGGATTTTCAGCTCATTTATCATGGAAAAGTGGTGTTTTTTAATTAACCTTTTAAGCTGGTATGCCTCTACTGATGGCCCGATCTCCGTCAAAGTTTGCACGCATCTTTACAATAATGCGGCGCACATGCTCAGCCGATTTGGTGAAGTTCTGCACAGAGCAGGCAATTTTTAGTAATTTAATTTAAATGTCATTTTGCATAGGATAATATAGAGCATTTTTTTCACCTTTATAGTGGTTAAAGCGCCACAGCGGCCATAAAAGTCTGCAAGCCTCTTTAGGGTCACGTGACGCATGCGCACGGGTGATTTTGTGAAGCTGTATGCAAATCAGGCAGGAAGAGGGCCGCTTTCAGGCATTTAATGGGATTTTCCATAGAAATACATAATTTTAATTTTAAATACATAATCTAACCCTAACCGTTATAGCGACACAAAGTGGCCAGTCGCCGCGTCCTTTTTCACGTGGCCGCATAATGAGCTCTTACATAGGCGTGCTGAGTTTGGTGAAAATACCTCGTTCCGTTCATGAGTAAAAGTGGCTCCTCCTCCTTCCAACGTTTTGGTGGCCCTTAGGGACCGTGAAACCAAATTTCTGCTTTTTTTTAATAACTTTTGACCTTCAGACTCCATAGAAACTCTCTGTGCTGGTTTGGTTCATTTTATCCGTCTTGAGCCAAGCATTCAAGTGATATAAGGCACGTTTCGTACTCAAAAATGAATCTACAAAACATCTACTATAATATAATTAAATATTTTTGATTTTGTTTTCAAAAACATTTTGTCTGTCAGTGGAGAAAGATGCTTTTTGCCTTTAGAATGGTGCAGTCATGCCAACTACCAACAGGGGCGCTAACCAGCCAAAGCCTGAAAGTGTTAATTCACCCAAAAATTCTTTCATTAATTACTCACCCTTATGTCGTTAGGAACTTTCGTTTATCTTCAGAACACAAATGAAGATCTCTGATGAAATCTGAGAGCTAAAAATCGGTGAATAAAAGCCTAAATTCAATCTGTTTATCATATAAAGCAATTGTGTCTCTTTACAAAATTTTGGACTAAACCGCTCAATTTATATGGATTAGTTTTACGATCTCTTTAAAGCGTCAACGTTTCAGTTGCTTTGACAGAAAGTTGTCAGAAAGCTCTCAGATTTCATCAAAAATAACTTCATTTGTGTTCCGAAGATGAACAAAAGTCTTGCAGGTTTGGAACGAGGGTTTGGAAGAATTTTCATTTTTGGGTGAACTATCCCTTGAACTCTTGGATCATTGGAACTATTTTCTACAATGTTTCTCCATTGTGACTTACTTTTTTTTTTCCTTTTTTTTTTTTTTACGTCCACTGCCATATATTATTTTCAACAAACTATATATGTTGAAAAAGAGAAAGTGAAATATGATTTTTATGAGGTCCTTGAAAATGATTTATGAGTCAATCAATACTTTCTCGTAACCCGAAGCCCGGGGCCAACTGTTACTCTCTATTAGAAATTACCAGTCACCGGCACTCACAAACACCAAAACAACCACCAGCATACTGAACACGTCCCGTCACTGCTTTCCTTGCCACGCATGACCACAGACACAAGCGTGTGTAAGTGTGTGTGATGGAGAAAGTTTGTATTACTGGCCAGGAGTCAGTGCAGCTGTTTTTTATAGATAGCACCGCAGGTCGATATGTTTACCAAGAGCCACCAGAGCAGAAAATAATAACATGCTGTGAGGCAAACTGGAATGTGGCTGGGGCTTCATGTCCCAGAGCAGAGGAGTCAGCCCAGAAACACATATTCACTCACATGGGTTCGCTGGGACAGCCCAGAGCTGAAAGAGATCCAAAGCTCTCTTGATAGCAGACTTGCTTTTTAATGCATGTTCTTGTCGTTGTCATGAGCAGCCACCATCATTTCTACCTGACAAGATGTTTTTGTTCTGTTGAAAATATTGTCAACTTATCTACTGCGGAATGACGTACATACATTTTAGTAAAAAGAAAAAAATGTCTAGAATGAAATGATCTTTTCTCCATTAATTAAAAAATCTGTCACTGATCTAATGCTACGAGTTTAGACTTCAGTTTAGACATGCAAAATTATAAGAAGAAAATTTGCTAGTCAAACCTCAACGTCCTCGCAATGATGACTATCATAGGCCTCTTCTTCAGAACGTCACCTTTGGATCTTTGCTGAAATAGATGTGGCCTTGCTCCAGAAATGAACTAATGGCCATTTTCTTCATCATCCCCCTAAGATTCTAGAAAGTCTGCACTTGTGAGGGAAGATGGTTGTGAGAATATTTTTTACAATTGACAGTAAAGTGTCCTCTTTGCTGTCAAGTGTGGTTTGTTCGGTCTATGATGTAAAATACAGGCCATTGGCTATTTCCCCCCCACGCATTCTAAAAAAATCTCAGCATCATCCAAATGTTCCTCACAGTGTAATGGCTCTGATTTATAACTGAGTGCTTTTGTGTTTTTGTGTGTTTATAAAGGTGATGCTGAATGGAGCTGTGGACTCGTATGTGATTCAAGACCTGAGTCCTTTTACAGAGTACATGGTGTCACTGTCAGCCATATATAAAGACGAAACGGAGAGCAGAGCTGTGGTTGTGCTTGAGACTACATGTAAGAGATCTGTTTAACACCAACCAACCAACACATTATCTCAAACTGGTTAACTTATTTTTGATTTTGTTCTTGTTCTGTTCTTTTTTTGTGCTTTAAAAAAAAAAAAAAATTTTGTTTATTGCAGTGGACTGGACCACAGAAGTTCCAACCACCATTACCTCCACTACAGCAAGTAAGACAAATATGACTTCATCGTACTGTGATTGGAACATTGGATGGATGGATTGATACGTAGATAGATACCTCAGAATGTATTGTGACTAAATTGAACTGTATCTTCTAGTTGTTCATTTGGGAGTGACTAACCTTTGGGTGGACGAGGAGACCCACTTCAGTATTCAAGTGAACTGGGAGGTGCTGGACTCAGACGTGGAGCAGTACAAAGTGACATATGTCAGTGCAGACCGCACAGAAGAGACAGTGAGTAAACATAACTACAGCACACATATCCATAATGTTAATATAACAACACAAGGGTGAGCTCACTCATAGTCATCATCTTCTTTCTGTCTCCTTGAACAGTTTAGCTCCACTCTCTTCTCCATATCAGAGTGCATAAAGAGGGCGACATACACTTGTCTTATTTGTGTCCCAGTGAGGCTGTTATTTCATAAAGCTACCTATATTACTCTTGCGCTATAAAAAATATAACAGAAAAATGTATTACCTCTGTGCTGTTGGACTCCAGGCTTATCATATTCCTTTGGGTAAGTGAAGTTGAATGATTCAGCACTGCTGCAGTGTTGTCTGTTGCAAGGGCATATCTTGCTCAAAGTGACCTTTTTAAATGCATGTCCCTGTACTGGAAACCCCCCTTGTCTCATTCTGCAGTGATTCCTGCAGTGTATTATCATACATTGATGAATTGCAGGAATGAATTCAGTGAATTCAAATTCATGGCCGTTCCTCTGATGTGGGAATATGCTTTTTTCCATAGCATCTGGCTGACTTTGCAGCAGCCTTGGTCTGGCACGGTTAAAATCTTTCATGGCGTAAAGTTAAACTCAGTCTCTGTGGTGACTCGTCGCCCCCGACTGTACTGAATATCGACCTCCCTCCTGGAGAATCATTGGGGGTCAAGCTATAAAGGAGATGGATAAAGGAGATGGGACTGGGAAAAGAGAAATTCTATTATCTTTTCAAGTGCCATTTAGGTCACTGAGCAAAAAGTGAGAAGTCGAGAGAGAACATCTAAGAGGGATAGTAAAGGAGAACACACCTCATTTGAGGGAAAGTTCTAGCAAAGTTCAAAAAGACGATATCCTCCATTCAGGTTTCAGCACCACATGTTGGTGGACAGCTCCGCTAATAAGAGTTGTTCTGCTCAACTTGGAGTACCGCTCACCAGATTTGGGGAACTAAATCTTACCGACTTCTGAATGGTAGTGTATTTAGAAAAAAAAGATTCAGTTCTTTGTGTAAAATTGTGTTAATTACTGATTATTTCTTCATCACAGCACCTGTTAGTGGGTGGGATATTATTATTTATTATTTATGCATTTGGCAGACGCTTTTTTCCAAAGCGACTTGCAGTGCCCTTATTACAGGGACAATCCCCCTGGAGCAACATGGACACTTGCTCAAGGACACACTGGTAGTGACCGCTGGGATCGAACCAGCAACCTTCTGCGTATCAGTTCCATGGTTTAACCCACTGGACCACCATCTCTCATTAGGCAGCAAGTGAACATTTTGTCCTCAAAGTTGATGTGTTAGAAGCAGGAAAAATGGGCAAGCGTAAGGATTTAAACGAGTTTGACAATGACGAAATTGTGATGGCTAGACGACTGGGTCAGAGCATCTCCAAAAATGCAGCTCTTGTGGGGTGTTCCGGTCTGCAGTGGTCAGTATCTATCAAAAGTGGTTCAAGGAAAGAACAGTGGTGAACGGGCGACAGGGTCATGTGTGGCCAAGGCTCATTGATACACGTGGGGAGCGAAGGCATGCCCGTGTGGTCCGATCAAACAGACAAGCTACTATGGATGGCTGGGTGTTTGTGCGTTGCTTACCTGGGGAACACATGGCACCAGGATGCTCTATGAGAAGAGGGCAAGCCGGGGCAGTGTGATGCTTTGGGCAATGTTCTGCTGGGAAACCTTGGGTCCTGCCATCCATGTGGATGTTACTTTGACACGTACCACCTACCTAAGCATTGTTGCAGACCATGTTCACCCCTTCATGGAAACGGTATTCCCTGGTAGCTGTGGCCTCTTTCAGCAGGATAATGTGCCCTGCCACAAAGCAAAAATGGTTCAGGAATGGTTTGAGGAGCACAACAACGAGTTTGAGGTGTTGATTTGGCCTCCAAATTTCCCAGATCTCAATCCAATCGAGCATCTGTGGGATGTGCTGAACAAAAAAGTACGATCCATGGAGGTCCTATTCACCTTGCAACTTACATGACTTAAAGGATCTGTTGCTAACATTCAATACTTTTAAAATACAAACATACAATCATATTACAGTCAGTGAAACAAATTTAGTTTTGCAAGTTTTTCAAACTTTTCCATGGTATGCTGGAAAACAATGATAAGCATGTAATAAATTGTAAACAACCCCACACTTGGATGGTCTCAGGATGCTTCACTGTTGGCACGACACAAGACTAATGGTAGCGTTCACCTTTTCTTCTCTGGACAATTGATTTTTCAGATGTCCCAAACAGTAGGAAGGGGGCTTTATCAGATTAAATAGCTTTGCACCAGTCTTCTGCTGTTCAATCCTTGTACTTCCTGCTGAATTTCATTCTGTCATTGATGGTTTTCCTGCAGAGAAGTGGCTTCTTTGCTGCTCTTCTTGACACCAGGCTGTTGTCCAAAATTGTCCTACTGCTAATACTAGACTATTACTTGTTTACGCTTATCCATGCGCTGATGATATGATTAGTGAAATTATGTTTGCTGGTCATTTTGCAGCAGGGATAAAAATCAGTGAAATTTGTGTTTTTGTGACAAAGTTCTCTTTTTTTGGCCAATGAAGCGTTTTGCAATTATAAAATGCATCTAATCACTGCACAATAATTTAGAAACAATATGAATCAACACCACAACAATTGAAGCAGCAAAGTGAGCAAACATTTATGTCACTGCCAAAACCTTTGTCCAAATGTAAAACTGAAGCCTTGTTCATAGCAACCTCTTAATATTTGCATGGTAACATTCACCAAATTACTTTATTTGACTTATTTGTAGTCTGTTCATTGATAGCGCACTCACACAGAGGAAGCCACTCCACATAATGCAACCCAACATTTCATTATCAACAAGCAATGGACTGCCATGATTGTGTGTGTGCGTGTGTGATTAATGGTGTGTATGTGGTGAATGACTGCAGTGATTGGATGCTGACTAGAGAGCTGAGTACTGGCTTTCTTAATTTCCATCCAGCTCCCTGAAGTTCAGTACACACAGATTTCTAGTCTTTTGGCTTATAACTCAGAATAGCTTTCATGAGAGATGATCAAACACACAAATATTTAGATGAAGAAAACTGATGAAGCCTTTGGAATCGTTTAGCTACTGTCTGGCATTTTATTTTCCCTTGACAGTCACTCCATAAATACAGTAGCTGAATACACGAGCTGTGAGAAAGTAAGTGCACCCCAGGTAAAGTGTACATTTAACCAACCGGGGTGCGTTTCCCAAAAGCGTTGTTAGCCAACTACGGTCGCAGGTTCCGTCGCTATCAGCATAGTTCCACAAGTCAGTGTTTCCCGAAACCATAAATTCCAACTAATTTATCACTTCTTATGCAGAGCTGCCTGAGCCCCTCTGAAAAAAAGTTGTTGAGAAATAAAATATAGAAATATAGAAAAGAAGGTGACATCTTTAAAAAAAAATTTAACAATAGATTTAAAGCCATCATTCTACTGTACATACAGTAATACTTAAGGAAATGCTTCACAAAATGCGTCAGGAAGTTAACCATTAAAAAGACTGTATAAATCTAGTCTGAAGAGGCCTCTGCTCTCCAAAAAAAGAATTGAAGTTTGCCGTTCAACACCTACGTGAAAAACAGGGCTTCTGGACAAATGAGTCAAAGGACAGATTTGAGCATTTGAGAATAAGAAACTCATCCCCACAAGCACAGTAGTGGGAGTGTTAAGATTCCAGGGTATTTTGCAGCATTTTTTTCAGGCTGCAAATAATGTCATAACATCAACTATGAATTCCACATTTTACCAAAGAGTGCTTGTGGTAAAAAAAAAAGTATGTGGACGTTTCTGAATGATCGACTCCAGAGTCAAAGTTCAGATTGCAAAACAACAGAACCTGTGGTGGGTCAATGTAAGAGACTGATGGACAATTATAAGAAACACCTACAAGAAATTATATCTGCCAGAGGGGGAAAAACTAACTACTAAATGTAGGGATGTACATATTTCATATCATTTAATGAGATATTTATAGATACTACAGTTTGGGGTCAGTATCTTTTTAATGTTTTTGAAAAAAAGTCTCTTAGGCCGCGTCCACCAAAGCGTTTATTCAATTGTTTTTAACGTGGCGCTGAGCGAGTATTTCACACCAGATTCTGCATGTACAACGTCAACAGATGGAAACAAGCAGTATAATAACGGAACAAAATAATTTAAAACAAGAGCCAGAGCAAATACCCGGCTAAAAATGCTTTGGTGGTCACTAAGGCTGCATTTATTTGATAAAATTATAGTCACACTATAATATTATGAAATATTATTACTATTATTGTCTTGTTTTTTAATATATTTTAAAATGTAATTCATGTCTCTTTTGGCAAAGCTAAATTTTCAGCAGCCATTACCACGGCCTTCAGTGTCACTTAATCCTCCAGAAAAATTGTAATAGTCACTTTCGATCAAATTAATTCAACCTTGCTGAAAGTAAACATTAGTTTCATTTGTTAAATTAATGTCTGTACTTTTAGTACTGTCCAAAGTTCTAATATCGATATGCCCATGAGCCCTATCATACACCCGGCCAATGCGACACCAGACACTCGGTCTCCAGGAACTGCCCATCACAAAAATGAACTGAAACTCTATAGGCTACTTGCCTCAGTCGCGATAAGCAACAACAGGTGTTTTTTTTTTTTTGTTAGTTTCAGCCTGACACTGTTATCATTTTCACATCCAGCGCCATGCTGTTTAAATAGCAAATGCAATCGTGCCCTCTCTTCGCCCATGGGCGTGCTGGTCTGAAAACCAGGTGTGTTCAGGCACATTGTTGGCTCGTTGCTATTTTGAGGCAACTGAAAAGGAAAAACAAATTTTTTTTGTGTTATTTAAAGGGCGTGTTAGCAATATGCGCCTATAGGAGGGTCCACAACACGTGTACACTTTGCTTATTACACACACAGGGACGCGCAGCAGCACACACAAAAAATTCATATGAAAAATTAAAGGATTCCTCTTTGGAGAAGCAATCAGTCTTTCCGCTCGCAAATTCATATAATGAGGTGTATTTGCGTTTACAACACTGTATATACACACATTTGTCTTTATACTGTATGATAATGGGGTATCTCACTGACTTCTGTTGTTTTTAAATTAAGCTAATTAAAAGTTTTATATACTAACCCTAATACTAAACGTTCACAATTTCTGCATTATTCTTTTGTAAATTATTTACTTCTGTTATGAAGCTGTTTTCCACACAGAGACCTCAAGGACATTTGGTCCTACCAGAGAAAGCAAAATGCATCCATACCCACACTGTGCTTGTCTGGCATTGAAAATTCTGCTCTTCTCCAGGTGTTAGTCTCGGGAAACAGAAGAAGCGTGATCCTGCAACCTCTCCTCTCAGACACAAGGTACAAGATCACAGTGACCCCTGTTTATGCAGATGAAGAGTCCACAGCACATTCCATGTCCTCTTCCGGCAAAACACGTGAGTGTGATCGAACAAATGCTGCTGGAGTTATTGCAAATTAAATACATTACGGGCATCTCTTTAAAACGGATGTAGTTATGCTAATTGCATATTACGGTGGCATAATTACACGGTAACGATTTGAGTTGTGTCCTAGCCTTGAAATCATAAAACGAACACTTCAAAACTGCTCAACTAATTTCAAATATAAAAAACGTACGTACACTTGCTAAATGTTTAACGTGTTCTTGTGCAGCTTTTTAAATATTTAGTGTCTAGTTTATGCATAACGACCTGGGTTCAATTCCCAGGTTGGAATTAATGAACGTTTAATCCTGTTTTAATAAATCAGGTAAAAATACAACACTGTGCCAGTTAATGTATTACCAGGAGCGTGATATCCATTGGTTCCATGTTAGTTAGAGATTTCAGTTAATTAATGTGACCTCAAAGCAGTGATGAACTTGCCATTTCCTGAGGCAGATTCACTTCTAATCTTAAATAATCGCTTGTTAAAAAAATACCTGCTTTTTTTCTTTCTTGTTTTTTTTTTTTTTTAAGTTCAATGAACCTAAATGGAGCCTCCAAGATATTTTTTTGTTCTCATGGGGGTGTTTTATGACTCTTACTGATTTCCTGTTTGTCTTATAAACATGTACCAGATATAAGTGCTGAAAATAGATCCTCTTACACCACTGCTCTAAGATACAGTTTATCATCACTGCATTTTGAAGTTAGACGGTCGGTCTTGCAGGCTCATAAACACACTCTTTAGCAGATTGAATAATATTGATTTCATCCAATAATAAGCATAATAAGTATTATCCATTCCTGCCCTGGTCTTCCCACACTAATGAACTGATCAAACCAGCTTGCTTTACTCTGATGGGATTGATATTTCACAGCTTTCTCCCAGTGATCATCTTTAAATTACAGCCCATTGTCTGATTAGAGATGCTAATGTCACCTCATGTTGAACTCGAGATCAGTGTCTGCTAGTTGCCTTGGAAAACCTTTGCCCTTGTTTCTGATTGAGTTTGAGGTCAAATTAATTATCATTGGGGTGATATTCTCTGTCGAGGAGTAGCAATTATGTGAAAACACAGACTTTTTAAGAGAATGCTGGGAATTAAGGGTTGAACCAATGCATTGATTTATTAATTTACCCTACTGTTCAAAATATATATATTTTCAAATAAACTAATGCCTTTATTCAGCAAGAATGCATTGCATTCATCAAAAGTGACAGTAATGACAGTTAAAATTGTTACTAATAATTTCAAAGAAATGCTGTTCTTTTGAACTTTATATTCATTAAAAAAAAATCACATTTTAAAATACTTAAACATTTAAGAGTTATTTTCACTGTATTTTTTTTATCAAATAAATGCAGCCTTAGTGAGCGTAAGATAATTTCTAAAAACATAAAAAAAACGTAACCAAACCCAAACTTTAAATGGTAGTGTAAATACCAAATTGATTGAAATTCATTATATTTGTTTTAGCTCTGGTGAAGATTTATACACTAAAAGTGATTGCATTATAATATAATATAACATTTATATAACAAACATAACATTTTCAGTGGTATATGTATATATATATTTAATAGTGACTTTTTATTATAATTTTTTTTATGATACAGTATGTTATGCCAAAATCAAATTAAATGTGTTAGATTATTAAGAAGTTAATTTGATCAGTAATTGACATTAAATGACCACATTGCAAAAGCTAATCATCTTCTCTCTTCTGATTGGTTAGTGCCACTTTCTGGTCCCAGTAACCTCAGGGTGTCTGAAGAATGGTACAATCGTTTCCGCATCAGCTGGGACGGCCCTCAGTTCCCCACTATGGGTTACAGGGTCATCTACCAGCCTATCTCTGGTATGTACATACACACACACGTCTGGTTCACTATCTTTGTGGGGACTCTCCATAGATGTAATGTTTTTTTTTTAACAACTGTATGTTCTATCCCCTTACACTAACCCTACCCCTAAACCTACCCATCACACAAAACTTTCTGCATTTTTACATTTTCAAAAAAAAACAACTATTTTGTTTGATTTAAGCTTGTTTCCTCATGGGGACCTCAATTTAGGTGCCCATGGTGACATGAGTCCCCATGAGTCAGTGTGCATTCAGGTTGAACTTGAAAACACACACACACACACACACACACACACACACACACACACACACACACACACACACACACACACACACACACACACACACACACACACACACACACACACACATATCTTAACCATCCACAGTATACCTGCTCATGTCTGAAATGGATGTGTGCACAATCCCATGTAAAATACTACATAATTCAGTATTCAATTCCAGACATAAATGAGGTATCCAAATAACTTTAGCAAAAAAAGTCTTGAGACGCTCTAGACATATATAGGCGGGTAGGATGAATTAATAGCAGCTTGTTGGGAGCAGCTGGAAAGTGCATTGGCAGGTGTAGATACTGACTCGTCTGCTGTTCCACGTCTGCTGTTCTGAATATGACCGTTCTTCCATCTGCAGTCTGAGATTCAACTGTAAACAGAAGCTGTAATGTGGCCGCAGCACACCAGAGGTAACAAAAAAAAGTCACTCTACTCTGTTTTACACTGAAGTCCAACCCAATAAACCCCTTTATTCCATTTATCCCATCTGAGGTGGAGAGTAATGGCTTCTCCACCTTCATTTAATGCCCTTTCAAACTGCTTCCAACAGCTGCAAATAATTCATCCCACCACGGGTCATTTCTACTGTCCAGAGCTCATTTTCAGTGTGTCTTTTTGTGTGTGTTGTTAAAGGGGAAGGGTTTGCTTGTTCTCATTTCTTTTTCAGATTTAGTTTTCCCTGTTTTTATGTGATGGTTATTATGTAATGCTATGATTATACCAGTAATTGTCTGTGAGGTCCACCCTTTCTAGAGGCATCACAACGTTGGGATGTTTAGTTTGTGACGGCCAGAAGACATCACTTTAGTTTTGAAGTGTGTTTCTTAAAGGAGTCATGAACAGCATTTTTTAAAGGTCCACTCATGTTATCAATATCTTTACATAAACATCCTAATTAAGAAGTAATAAGCTATTTTCTATCCTGTTTTTGACCCTCTCTTTCAAACACTCTTTAATGGACGTGTGTTTTAAATAAAATTAAACATATTGTAATGTCTTACTGATGACAAAGCAGGTGTTGCTCACTAAATGTTATTCAGGATTGCAGTCAATGGTTTAGATCAAAACAATAACCAAAAGCAGCACCTTGTACCTGTTTTTTTCTGTATCTGATAATCCAACGCATCAACGCCCATAAATGCAGAAGCAAAGGAAAGAACAGCAAATCACAACTTGTGTGTTGTGACATTACTGTTGGATCCAATGTAGCTGCCCACCAACCTCGATGTTGTCTGACATGGTTTAGAGGGCAAAACGGAAGCCTTTAGTGATGGGGATATCCCCGGGGAAAGGTAATTCGCTAAATTCCTTTCCACTCGAGGCATCCACCCATATCCTTGCTTGCTCAGCCGCTCTACATTCTAATAACTCAAAGCCGAATGGACAACACAGGCAGAGTATGGATGTCTCCACGCAACTAACACCTCAGTGTCCTGATCTGGGAAAAAGGGAAGGCTCACTAGAGCTGCATACTTATGACTCTGCATATAACGTTCAACCTTTCCACGCTGACCTAAACTGTCTGGCTTTCATCAGCTCATCGTATTCAGCGGTTTGCTGCATCGAGCAGGAAACAGATTACAGTACTTGTATTATTACTTATAACCGTTTCTACTGACACCACATCTATTATAACAGAATCACAGATGAGCAATGACTCCTTGATTTCTGTGGAAGAAACCGGGCTTCCGCTTCTGTCACAAAGACAATGGAGCATGTGGGAGAGAAACTCCCTCACGTTCCACTACTAGCTCCGTCTGAGATTCCCACGATCGTAGCCTGTGCACTGCCTCAGCAAACACGAAGCTAGAGTCGTGGGGCTCAAGACTTGACCATCACCAGGCGTAAAAAAAAACGGGCACGGAGGAACACAGAGCTTCAATTGTCTGCTTGCCATTATTCTGCTTACCTTCTATCCTTTCGTCACACCATAGACAGTAAAAAAATATGGATGACGTGTCTTCACTACCTTCCACTGAAGAAAAGTGAAGCCGCCAATGTCCGAATATGGCGTAGACGTCTTTCGCTGATTTGGGACCTGAGTCTGTGCAATAGTGAACATGGGACCGGAGTCTGGAAGTAGAGTCGATAGTCGATAGTCCGGAGTCGATATCAAAAGCCTGCCCACACTCTCGCAGATGCAGAATAACTCATTATGTCGGTGTGAAATAAACAGTTATGGAAATGTAGAAATTAAAGCTAAAGCTCCAATCTCATCCCAAAAAAATCCTGAAAAAAGTCAGTTGGTTGCTCAGAGAAGCCGTCAATCTCAGGTGTCAAGCATGATGTCACACCCATGTTTTTATAGCATCAAATAACTAACTAAAAGCAAACCTATTTTAAAAAAAGATCTTGAAATGACATCAGCGTGGTAAAAACTGCCTAAATTGACAGAAACCATCTTTGGAAAAAAAAGATTTAAAATGTAAATTGATTGTTTAATTTGTCCCACATCCCATTATATTACACGGAGAGGGCAGTGTTTATGAGCTATACTGGGACCAACTACCAGGGGTGATCGAGACGCTTTGGCTACACTTTTCAGGACTTGTGCGGCATGCTTGCTTCACACACTGCTATCTTCACACAGCATTCAATCAAGCGGCTTCCTGAAGACAAATTAGCTGATGATGTGCTCTCAAGTGCCCTTCTTATACGCTGAGGCACACCTTGCAATGTCATCGCACTGCGTCGGCCATTGTATGGTGTGTTTGCACATGTGCCTCAGACACCGGGTTCCGCGAGGGTGCCTCCCTTTAGCTTCAGCAGCTGACTCAGCATAGAAGTTCCCCCGAAACTGAACAATTCTTCAAAGTTTAGATTAATTTTGTGTTTCACAGAAGAAAGTCAGTCATACAGGATCAACATGAAAATGACTAAATGCTGACAAATTTTTTTTTTTGGACTAAATTATCATTTAACATATGAACTATGCTAGTGTTTTTCATTTACATTTGGAATTCTTAATTATAATAATAGCAAAAACAACTAATTTAAAACTTGACTAATTACTTGACTAATATAAGCGTACTTCCAGCAAAAAAATTTGTTTGTCATTTTGTTTCTGCAAGGTTACTCGGATTGTTTTCAGCTCTTGTCTCTGCCCTGTGCACAGTGTCAGGTCGGGCTCTAGAGACGTTTGTAGGGGATGATGTAAACACCCTGCTGATCCTCAATCTGTTGAGTGACACAGAGTACAACGTTCAGGTCATCGCCTCCTACACCACCGGATCCAGCCAACCCCTCACCGCCAAGGGCAAAACATGTGAGTCTCTATACTCTATACTGCTGCACCATCCCATCAGATTCATAGAAGTAATTTGCCTCCTTTGTGATCATCCTTGCTAGTAAGTTTTTTTTTTCTATTATAATATGCGACAGCAATAATATGGCTATGTAAGCGGACTAGCGAGGATGATCCCTTTTGTCTGTTAATGAAACCTGAAGGCGATCTTTGATAGGCAGCCAGCTATAAATATATCAACATTCAGACAGACAGCTCCAGTAATGACAGTCCTTTGCATATAAATTTGATATCGCCAGGTACATCACAAAGTAATACCTGTTTTAGCGATTCTCATCAAAAGCAAACAGATTATGTTTTCTCGGGTAGTGCTGAGGCCATCCATCAGAACACCGTGGTGTCAACATCCCACTATCAGTCACCACTGTCTTGTTTCAGTCTAGTCAGATAAACAGACACAATGCTTACAACACCTGCGTCTGTAACTGGCAGACCGCTATCACAGAAAAACATTCATAATAAGATCATAATATATATGGCATGTTATATAAAATATTTTCATCAGGGTTCATCCTGTTACTTCCACAATTAAGGCTGCAAACAGTACTGGGAAATTTTAGGCAAGTTACACACTCACACACATATATTAAATGTATATAATAATATACACCCATCAGGTAACATAACATTATGACCGGTGAAGTGAATAACACCCAATTCCCTTCAATTCGATGTACCAGTTAGGGCTGCTTGCTTATGGCAAAAATTATAATCACAATTATTTAACATGATTATTGGTGGGTGATATAATCAAAGTCTTATTTCATGATATGAGACATTTTAAATGTCACTGAAATTTCACAATTATCGATACTAATTAATACTAGGTTAATTAAAGTAAGTAAAAGTCCTCAAAACAGAAGTCAAGTAAACAGTATGCTAATTACAAACAAAACCAACAAAAAATACAAATTAAATAAATAGTGCTTTAGATTTTTCAGGAGATGTACTAACAGTGGTATTCAGATAAGTAATAGCCTACAAAAGAAATTGAATAAATTAATCAAATGTAAAATAACACTGCTGTATACATTAAATATAGACTAAACCTTATTTAAAACTACAGCTTATTCATTTAAGTGCAGTGAATGATTTTATCTTTGTCTTTTCTTGTTTGATTAACATTAATGACTGCAGCAGTCATGTGGCTGCTATCACTTTAAGAGCTGCACGAACCTAATATACTGTTACACACACTTTCTCCGTGTTTACATTAATTTATACAGTTATTCAGTTATACATCCATTAAGACATAACCGACTGTGTTTATGAGGATATTTACCAAAACGGCATTTCGACGTATCTGAAGCCAATAGTGTACTTCGCTTATGCGCACTCCACCCTGTCTGGGAGTGCACGCACTGGAGGTCGCTTAGGGAACAGCGTCTCTTTCGCGGCTTAATAACACTGTTTAAGCACGCCCACAGTTTTGCATTTTACATCACTCACTTATTTGGCTGATTTGGATGTTATGGTTGGGCTTTTAGGGAAGAACGAAAGTGCAATCCTGTGAAGGAAATTATTTGTGCTGGATGGAATGCGGCAGCTGCACAATAATCGTTTTTCCTCGCTTATTTTGATTTCATAATCATTGGAAGACAAAATCGAAAGTGAATTTGAAATACGATTAATTGCACAGCCCTAGTAGCAGTGTTAAAAATCTATGATGGCTGTGCAGAAACTAGAGACAGTTGACGTAAGGATAAAGACAATTGACACAAAAAGTCTGAAACATGTTATGCCTTTTTAGGGGTCACCTGTGGCAGTCCTGCCTCACTTAGTGCCCTAGGCAAGAACACACGAACAAAGAAAGATTAAAGATTATGTGGAAAATCTTGTAATACATGTTATTCAAGTGGTTGTAGTAGAAGTCAAAATGTTATTGATTAATGTATTAATGAATTTAATATATAAATAGCACAATTATAGCATATCACATTTTATTTATTTATGTAGCCTAGCAAAATTGCAACTATCAAATAATATATATTTGCTGCCACAGCATTTTAGACAAACAACTTTTTTACCATCAATAACCTTGCTTACTTTCATTATTATACTTCATTACTTAAGTTACATACACTTTTCAGAATCTACTTTGGCTCAAAAATCTAAAGGGGCTTTTGCCATCTCCTCTTCTGCATGTCAGATGTTATGACACCCTGAATTGTGCCATTAAGCATGGACAGAACTTCCAGCTTTTAGCATGAACTATTATTCCATTCACACTCCGTGGCTTTATAAGGAACCTCCCATATTATCTCGCCCTGCACGATGACATCTGCATATACATCTGCTCTATGGGGTCCATCAATTTTTCATACGTTTTCTGTTTGACCTTTGAATAATTGAATGCACAATAATGGATTTCTTGTATTAGTACTATAAGCCAGAGGCCCTTTTTGCATGCATATAGTTCATTAAAATAGTTTATATAAGGAGGAAAGCTTGTCACATGCATTATTCAAAATCTCGACCACTGTGCGCCATATGTTTTGTGCACAGTCCCCATTTTAATCTAAAATCTCCCAATCACAAACGCAACTGACATGATATTCTGTTGTGTAGTATGAATTTCAATGGACAGCTTGATTGCATAAGTATTCCTTTTTAGGATCTGGCACTCATATCAAAGCTGAAAGGAGGACAATGTTCCACCACACGGACTTTTTCCAGAACAAGCTGAATTTGGGTTCACCACAACTTTTGGCATATAAAATGCGTGGGACCCGGTCTGTTGTGACATGGCCACAATTGTGTTTGTTTTCAAATAGTACAAGCTCCAAAGATGAGTATTGTTTCGTGCGACTAATGTGGACCATGTGCTGTGGCATGGGCTTGTGTTTTAAGGGCATGCTGACCAAAAACGTGATAATTCCAAAATAAGCCTATTTTTCTGCTTTCAAATGAGTTTTCTTTCAGACAGCACATTCTGTGCGGTTTGCACAATGAGAAAAAGAAAAACAAAGAAAGACATGCTTAACGCCATTTGTGGCTTTTAAGTGGAGAGCATATTTGTTAAAATCCTGTTTGAACCTCTCACTTTTCTCTCAGATGTGTTTTTCTAGCCATTAGTTTTGCCTGACTTGCAGTATTCAAAGAGTATCGCACAGAAATCTGAGTAGATCAGAAATGGACTGCTGGTTTCGAGAGAAGTGAAGCCCACAGGTTTTACCTCATAACCTGCATCACAAAGGAGCCCGCTGAATACCCTATGGCTCATTAGCATTACTGTAATACATGTGCTTCTTTTTATTTTATAACATGAGACTACATTAGAGAAGAAAAGCTCAAGGCTTCCCTCTCACTTGTACAACTTTTACATTTAAAAGCATTCTTACAGGTTTAGTACACTACTGTTCAAAAGTTTGAGGTCTATAAAGTTTTTTTTGTTTTGAAAGAATGCATTTATTTGATTGGAACATACAGTAAAAACAGTAATATTGTGAAATATTATTACAATTTAAATATTACAACTTCTATTTGAATGTATTTTAAAATTTTCGAAAATGTTGGCCTTTCGAACCTTTCGAAAACATTCTAAAATGCTGATAAGGTGTTCAAGAAACATTCTTATCATCAATGTTGAAAATAGTTGTGCTGCTAGCCCGCTAGAAATTTTACATACCCAGAATGTTCTCAAAACATCCCCGCTGGTGTCAAGGACATCACCTAGTAACGTTCCCAAAACGTGTTGTGGGGTTCTTTAAAGGGTTCGGAGACGTTATTTGGCGGACCTTCACGAACATTCAGCGCGTTCTCGGAATTTTTAGGGGACCATATTTTATTTGGAAATTTGATATTCCCAGAACGTTCTCAGAACATCCCTGCTGGTGTCAAGGACGTCACCTAGTAACGTTCCTAGAACGTATGTGCGAACGAATGTGGAGTTCTTTAAAGGGTTCGGGGATGTTAATTAGCGGAATTTCACTGAACATTCAGGGCGTTCTTGGAACGTTTAGGGCATCATATTTTATTTGGAAGATTGATGTTGCCAGAACGTTCTCAGAACGTCCCCACTGCTGTCAAGGGTGTTCCCAGAACGTAAACAGTAAAACGCAGGATGGTTCTCAAAGATGGATCAATACCAACTCTTTGTGATCCAACTTCATATCTAGAACACCTTACTGCAGAGTACTGCACTTTGATGTGTGTTTGCAAATCGCCTTTCTGAATGTGCTAATGTGGCTAAAGTTACCATTGTCTCTTAAGGCCAATTTATACTTCTGCGTCGGACCTACGCCGTATCCTCTAAGGCGCAAGTTAGAACACGTTGGTTTTAATTTATACTTCTGCGTTGTCTGCGTCAATGTGCAATTCCGCATGCAGACCGCTAGGAGGCAGTGTCCACGGGCATGTTGATGGTAAGCATGTTTACATTGACTGAGTATCAGCAGCCGTCATGGCGACAGATAGCGGCTTTTCTTGCAGCTTGAGTTGTTGTATGTAATACAAATTAAGCATCTCTAGTTGATTAGTAGAGTTAAATAAGAGGCGATCTGGAGCTGGAATGCGTTTTTGAAATCATGCCGAGCTCTTGGCGCTGTTTTCAGTATCGTTGGCTCATGCACAGACGAGCGCTTCAATCGATTGCTGTTGCGGAGACTTTATTCATTCCGTTGAAATCACAAAACGAAATGCACCCTAATGTGTCCCTGTTCTTGATATACAATCACTGATTAACATCTTTGGTTTTAATGAGAAAACAAATAAACTATACACAGCGGATCAATGTATTTATTCACTAACATAAACAATCTCTGCACTACAAAATATTGTGTTATATAGCAGATGTAAGGATTAAACTATCATCCCATTTCTGGACACACACTCCTATCGCAGATTTTGTTTATTTATTTATTAGGAATGGGCATTTCAAGCAAAAATAATATTCGAAGATCGCTGGGAATTATTCGATATTTATTCGAAAATCCTCCCCCGCAACTCCTCCCCCGCATGCACGCATGTAAAGGCTACACGCATATAAACAGAGAGGGAGAGAGACCATTCACACTCTCAATGGCCCTCATTTATCAATCTTGCGTAGAAACGGGCGTATATATTGGCGTAAGATTATGCTTACACTCCTCTCACCGCCTGATTTATGAAAGTGTGCGCACCTCTGAAATCCAGGCGTACGCAAAACCTGCCCTTGATAAATGCGGCGGCTGAAAACGATCGTCATTAGAATAACACGCCCCTATATATTCCTCCCCACGCCCTCATTTTACGCCATGGACACTCGGAAGACGGCATAGAAGCGAAACTTCGAGATCGAGACCATCACCAGGGAAGTGGAAAAAAAACTAAATTGTTTTATTTGGGAGTTTAAAGAGTGGGATTAAAGGCGCCCACAAAAAGATGTACGGTGGAAATCCAGTTTAAATAGCTGTTTGGATGAGGAATTACCTATCACAATTCATTATTTTACAGCACGTGTTTTGAAATAATTAGCATTTAATTTCGTATCACATCACATGTATTGGGGTGTACAATAGTCATGATGATGTGATGTGGAGTACCATTCATTCACATTAATATAATTGCATGACAATTTGTAAGATTATTATTATTATTATTATTATTAAGATTTGTATTATTAATGACGCTTATTGTTATTTAGAAGAAGAATGTCGTTATTATTATTATTATTTATTTTATTATTATTTAAAAGAAGAAGAATGTCATTTTTATTATTTTTTCAGTTTGAATTATTTTCAGTCCCAGTCCCTGAAACGTCAGGTAAAGAGCACAGGCTCGCAACTGGAGGGATACATATGCCTACAAATCAAATGCTTTGGTAAAGTCACACAAATTAAACCTTGAAGTCCATGTTGCACAAAAATAAACACTGAAGTTTATAATTACTATATCCCTATTCGCACGGGATTAGCCTATGTGGGGACCTCAGGTGATTTGTAATAATTGCAGAGAATGTCTGTGATATGTGAAGTAAAAATTCCCCCGCAAATGACCTACCATATTTCACCAAACACTGAGGTCCTGTGATAACATTAGTCCCGTGCGAATCGACATCTCTGTGTTTTGGCCGGGATTAGGCGGATCGTATATCATTTTTGCAAGGTTTTTGTGTCCTGTGCGCATTTCTATCTTTATCTTTCACAAAGAATGGCGCTAGGCTGCTTATAATGCGCACCGTTATGAATTCCCGTGCGGCCGGGCGGATTATACTTTCACTTTAGAATGAGCACCAATTTGGGAGCAAATTGCTTGAATGGTGTGTTTAATATTATTCTTAATGAAAAACACAAAAACAGAACAGTACAATGACAACTTGCTTAAATGGGCACTTTTACATTTAGCTTTGAAACTGAATCTTCCGTCGTATACTGTTATTATTGCTCAGTTCAGTTTTTAATTGTGTCTGTTCTCTAACTGAACAAAATAATTTTTATTACTATAAAACAATCAAAATAATATCGATGGGGGGCATAGGAATTGCATAGGAATTGTTTTTCTGCGCATGTTTGCACTAACTCAAAACGTGCGTACACCACCTCCTGAGCTGGCGTAGGATTTGAGCGTGCGGTACGCCAACGTCCATATTGATAAATCTCAAAGTCAACGTGGTTTTGGGTGTACGCCAGGTGTACGCTGGAAATTTGGTGTACGCACTTTTGATAAATGAGGGCCAATCTGTTTGATAACAAACTGTTTAATTCATTAGGGAATAGGCTATATCAACTCAAGCCATATAATTATTGTAACATGCTGAAACATATGACTGTTATTTGACATCGCCCCAAGTTACCGCAACCATTAAATGCCTAAAGTCTACAGTGTGCGCGTGAGGCGATGTGTTCTTCTTCTGTTGTCTCAGGGTGTTTTTACTCTGGCAGTTTACTTCGAAATGGAGCACGGTTCGCATGAAAAATTGCTAATGTGAAAGCTTACATACAGAGCTTGGTGTGCACTGAGGTATCGAACCCGAGAACACACAACCGGAGTTCGGTTGCACTCGAAGCTGTGCCGCGATTCACGTGAATGTGAAATAACACTCGGGTGTGCACTTGTTCAGGAAGAAAAGTAACCAGCGCATGCATTTTAGCCGATTGCAATGTCATTAGTTCAATAACACACACGTAAGTGATGATAGTGTTGATGATTTACCTGAGATACGATCGCGAGAGCGAGCCTGCAGTGTATTCGCGCATAGAGTGCAATCAGGGCAGCAAATGAATGGCAATTCACGTCTCCTCAAAAGAGTCTGTTTGCAAGCAACAAAGCCGCCTTCCAGCGACACGCATACGGTAAACCCAAGTGTTGTTTACTCAGCTGCACATAATAGCACCAAATTAATTTAAAAAAGCCCAATATATTTGACCCGCGTTCTGTTTACTATCATGCCCGTGCACGTTTGTGTTGACGTTAGATGAACGCAAACGCACTAGGGTTCAAGTTGAGTGTGAAACCAGACCAACACTGCGGAGGCGGAGGGAAGAATCACGCTGACTGACAGCTTTAGGTGCGTTATTGGCAGAGCCTCCCTCTGGTCACATGAACGCGTCACCACCACACCGAAAACATGGGGATTTTTTTGAGGATGATAATCGCACAAACTATTCGATATTCTATAATCAAATCAACTATCGAATATTCGAAAATCGCGACCCATCCCTATTATTTATTGACCTGAGGGAGAGGTTCTGGCAGACCAATCACTGTGCTTGCGGTCCGCATAGAATTGACGCGTTGTTACATTTTTGGAGAGGTGCGCGTCAGGGTACGTCGTAGGGTACGCGCGCATCACACAGTCTACGGCGTACACTCGACGCAGAAGTATAACTTGGCCTTTACTGTATTCACAGAGACCAGAGCTTGTTATCTTTAGCCCGAAAATGCTCACCGCCTGGACAATTCAGAAGCGCACTTTTGTTACTTCTTAAAAATAAAACTAATGACATAGCTCTGCATAGATCTTTGTGAATACAGTCAGAGGCAATGTTAACTTTAGCAACATTAGCCTTCAGCGTGCTAACAAGCACATTCACAAAAAATAACGTGCAGTTCTTGTTCTGATTATGAAGTTGGACAAACAGTTGGTATTGATCCATCAGTTGCTATTGAAGCTCATTTTTATGCAAATCCAGTGTTTTACTGACCCTCGTTTGCAAAGCAGGGCAGTGTACATCCATTCAATCCAACATGTTCTGAAAACATGAAGTAAACGTGATGGAATGACCTAAATAGGACCAAAAAATAACATTCTAGCTTGGTCCCCTTAAGGTCCTGCAAACGTTATGGGAATGTAGTGTAGAGACCACTGCACTGAACAAGATATGTTGCAGCGCAGTCCCGAATTAAACGTCCCCATCTGACTAACAGCGAACCGTATAGGAACGTTCTGTTAATTTCCCAAATATCCTCTTTGTAACATGGCTGTGTGACAATAAAAAAAACAATATCGAACTTCCCCCTACAGTCATATCGGGAACATTATTATATGACCAACAGAGGACCATGTGTGAACATTCTGTTATCGTCCAAACTGTCCTCTTTGTAACGTTACCATGTAACCATAGAATAACCAAAATGGAACGTCCCCCTAAAGTCATATCGGGAACGTTTTTATGACATTATACTGTGTATAATTATTATGAATATCCAAATACACACACATGTATATGTTTAAGAAAAATATGTTATATGTATGTATTAAATATTTATATTTATAGATAAATGATAAAAGTATATATACAGTATATACATGCAAATATTTCTTAAATAAATACATGAAGGAGTGTGTATTTATATATACATAATAATTATTCTCAGTACACACATATATTATGTAAACACAAACTTTAATTTTACATTTTTATTTTAATTAATCGTGATTAATCAATTGCCCAGCACTATTTTATTTATATACCGCTTTTTACAATACAGATTGTTTAAAAGCAGCTTTACAGTAATAACAAGAAAATAATGCAACAAAGTTTGTTTCAGCTGTACAGCAGATCTAGAAGAAAATAGTGTCATAGTCCAGATTAAGTAAATTCAGTGATGGTTCATTTCTGTTGTAAAAAAGTTATTCATTTAGTTCATCTATGCAGCAGCTCTGGAGAGAATGTGATGTCATTGTCCAGCTCAGTTCAGTTCTCATACAATGGTGTCATTTCCAGAATATTAAAGCTACACTGTATAACTTTTTTAGTTTATTCTTAGCTAAAAACACTTAGTTCTTTCAAAAATATATGTGCTCATTAATGTATTTTTACTTCTTTCAAGTAATAAAGTATTCTCGTAAGTTTATAATATGCCATTGAAAATACATACGGGTAAGGGGTTCGAATGGGGGTCGCCATGTTGCCCCTCCATCTTGAAAGTACATTAGCCAAAGAGGGACATACCCGTAAATTCAAGCTTCGCCTTTCGCGTTTTAACACTCGGTGGCACCGTGTCGAATGTGAAGAGGGGGATTGCTGGATTGAACTGGAAGCCATGTTAATTTTGGACTAAATCGGCCACCGTAGGAGTTAAAACGAAATCAGAATTGGGAGGAACAGAAACTAATATTTAATGGATGGTCATATACCTTTTCACCGCTAGATGGGGGAAAATATCACACAGTGTAGCTTTAAGTGTCCCCAACTAAGCAACAACAACTGCACTACTTGTGGTTGTTTTCAGAGATGGTAATAGATGTTTTATACTTGTGGCCTGTGCTACAAAACTTTCAACCTCTGTATCACCAGTGCATCAGTAAACCAAAAGTTTACGTACATCCCTGTTTTATTAGAAAACAGGATAAAGATATTAATTTGTATTATATTATGTTCGATATTATTTTGACAGTGTATATCATTGTTGCATTCTATTTACATATGTGAGCTTTATTGCAATATTTTCATGCAAAGTATCTGTGTATTTTACATATGTCTGTTTTCTTTCTCTTTGCAGTGTTCCTGGGGGTGAAGAATCTCAGCACAAAACAGGTGCTCAGTACCAGCATGTGTGCCCAGTGGCAACCTCACCACCATGCCTCCTTCTACAGAGTCATCATTGAGTCAATGCTGAGTGAGTAACACTCACGCATGCACCCACCCACACACACACACACACCTGGTTTCCATGTTTTATGGGACCGTTCCATAGACATAATGATTTTTATACTGTACTGTATCTTCTATCCCCCTACACTAACCCTACCCCTAAACATACCAATCACAGAAAGCTTTTGCATTTTTACATTAAAAAAAGTTTGATTTATAAGCTGTCTTCCTTATGGGGACCAAAAAATGTCCCCACAAGGACAAGAATATTGGATATTGGCATCTTTGTGGGGACATTTTGTCTTAATAATATAGGGTTTACAAGGACACACACACACACACACACACACACACACACACACACACACACACACACACACACACACACACACACACACACACACACACACACACACACACACACACACACACACAGAACTCAAACAAATTGTTAATGCATTGCAGAACAAAGCCATAAGGGGGCTTCCTGTTTTGCAATATTGACAATTTTGGTTTTGTTAAATTTCAGTTTCAGAGGTAATGGGATATTATGGCTCATTTCAGCACAGGCCTCTGAGCCTCTGGGCTGTTCAACAAAACTATTTTTTTTTTGTATGCATATTGCTCTGCTGGTGTGTGACGTGGTTTTGATTCAAATTTAAAACAGCAGAGTCAAAAGCCCATTTCCCATTATTGCTTTTCTTATTCCTGCCTGAGACTGCCTCACCGGCTCAGCTTATCTCGCAATCCTGGAAATCTTCTGTTCTTCTTCCAGCATGTGACTGCTCAGATGGCTACCAGCTCAGTAGTGCTATTAAAACCAGATCCTACTGGGGTGTGTGCATGTGTATAATGTTGAAGCAGAGTTCTCAAAGAGACACACAAGAACTATAGAAGAGATTTAACTATATATACTTTGCAGTTCTTTTTTTGGCTGTTGTAAATCCTGACAGATTTAATTCTCAAATATTAACCTGGTTGATATGACTTTCAGATCATAATTTAAAAAATATTTAATAATAGCTACATTTCTGATGTTCAGACTCTAGCTTTTCTGCCCTATTAGAGATATAATCTCACTTCAATTAATAAAATAATTACCACAATTTCTTAGTTTTCTCAAATGCTCACTTTTGTTTTGTTACAAAAGATTGCTGTTTCAGATAAATGCTTTTAGTCATCAACGAAAAATGAAAATAAAAGCATCACAGTTTCCACAAAAGTATTAAGCAGCACACTTTTTTCAACATTGTTAATAATTAGAAATTATTCTTGAGCACCAAATCAACATATTGGAATGAATTCTGAAGGATCATGTGCTGAAAATTCAGCTTTGCTACCACAGGAATAAATTATATTTTAAAATACATTCAAATAGAAAAAGGTTATTTGAAAATGCATATATATTTATATATTTCAAAATATTATAATATTTTAAAAATTATTATAATACTTTTTTTTTTTTTTTATCAAATGCAATGCTTGGATAGCATAAGACAAAGCTAAGTTCAAAGCTAAAAAAAAAAAAAAAAAAAATCTTCCAGGCCCCAAACCTTTGAATGGTAGTGTAAACACCAAATTAACTGATAATTAATAATATTTTGAGTTCTTAGGAGGATGTTAAAAAGTCTGGGTGGGAAACAAAAATGTATTTTGGCGAACCTTTATGCACCAAAAGTGTTAATATAATATAATATAATATAATATAATATAATATAATATAATATAATATAATATAATATAATATAATATAATATAATAAAGCCATTTTCATCTGTCAGAATATTTTTTAAAAAGCATTTTCTACTGGAAAAAACAAATCTACTTGAAGAATTACAGATACAACCTGTTATTCTGTAGTCATGGTAAACTATGCCTACACAAATAAATCAAAACTACTGCTGAAATGTGTGTAATATGAGTAATATGAATGTGTGTATATTTCTGCAGCACTAAGATCCTCTTATGACCTTCTTCTAGTCAAATAATGCCCAAACTTTGGTAACCAGTAGAAACAGCGGATTCATTATTTGCCATCTTGCTTGTAGTGAGAATTTGACTGTGGAATTTCAGCCAGAGATATGAATCTTCAGTGCCGAGCGCTTGTGGTGTAGTGAAGCATTCCTGCTTGCAAATGCAGGGAAGAGAGGAACTGTCCTGCTTGTGCCAGAGATGTGACTGGACTGAGAAGTGCAGTTTGTTGAAACAAACGCTTAAAGGAGGATAGCTGTTTACTGAGCCGAGCAGCAGCACTTTCCAGCTACTTTTCCATAGAGCGGGAATGTAATAGGCAAATGTCACATCCATTGTTTGATCAGCTCAGCAATCAAAGCATGTTGGAGCAAGGGAATATTGTTGATGTTATTATCACGTTCCAAGTTTTGCCGTCCCTATTATCATTTAAAAATGCAAAGAAAATACCTCAATAAATCTCAATTTTTTTGTATAATGCACTCCAGAGCTCCCCTTAAGATCATGGTCTAAATGAGGGTGCTTTGGGAAATGTCTTATTAAACAAAACCTTTTAGCTGTTTTTTTCTCATTTAATATTGGTATAATACTGCTTCTGAACAGCCCAGCCATTTATATTCCCCATGGACACAGCTGTTTAATGCCAGACAAATTAAGATGTATGAACCAAGTCAAGCTGCTGGGTATTAATGTCTGCCATCAGAAACAAAACAAAGAGATCGATGAAAAGAGATGTAGGAAAAGAGAAAACCAGAAAGAAAAAGAGTCCACGTCAGTGAGAACACCTTCACATTTGGAAAGAAAATTCCACTCTTTTTCTTTCTTATCACGATGCACCCATTTCCCTGCAGTCTTCGGCCTCTGATTAAAGCGATTAAAGACCTTTCCTTTGAACTCTATGAGCTGAATACAAGGTCACCCTTCCTGAGCTCAAGTTTTGGCCATTTTCTCAACTTTTGGAAAATAATTACAGCTATGAAAATGATAAATAGCAGTTCTGCTACCTTTTACCCTGAGATCTGAGTATCGGATTTCTTAAAACACGATTTACTCATAGTTCCTTTCATTTAAACAACCAATTTGTGAGCAACAACACATGCCTTTTGAAAATAACAACACTTCGGCATGTTGTTGTGGTGTCGATTTCTGTCATTTCCAATTCCAGGCTTTGTTTATAGCCTGAGGACTCTAATGAAACGTTCTCGTTAATTAGCACAATTGTTTGCTTGAGGAAGCTGTTTTAATTGCATTTGACTTTACTTTAGTTGTTGTTTGAATGGCGTTCCTGCCGTTTTTACTCAACTCTGCCTCTTTATTTCGTAGACGATCAGAAACAGGAAGTGAGGCTCGGTGGCGGGGCATCCAGAGAGTGCTTCTATGACCTTTCCCCCAACACCCAGTACAAGATCAGCGTCTACACCCTTTTACTAGACACAGAGGGCCCTGCCGTCACCACCATGGCCACCACTGGTAAATATAGTCTTTTATCTATAAGTTTTGCATGACATTATGTAACTATAGACCAGGTGTGTTCAACTCTGGCCCCCAAGGCTAATCAGTCTTCAGGATTACTGGAAAGTTATAGGCAAGGTTGAAGCTGAACTCTGCAGGAAAGTGGACCTTGAGGGTCAGATTTGAGACCCCCTGCTTTAGACTTTAGTCAGGGTACACACTATATTTAATTGTAAATGAATATGAGACTCTAAAGGATACAGTCTGTTTAAGTGTTTTTTCTGTTTTCTAACCTCATTGTCTGTCATGGTAGATTAAATATGACATCTGACCTCAAAAAGATTTGCTGGGGTGTTAAATGAGGTCAGATACTGTATTACACATCCTCTGCATCTTTTAGACACCAACAAAACACCTGAAGATGACTTGGGCTTCATTCAAGCTTTAGTGCTCAAATGCGATTTACTGCTCAAATCCATTTTTTATTTTTGTTTGGCTGTTTACATAAAAAAAAAATGTATGTGGCCAATGTCAGATTTGAGTGTGAACTGATCACGGTCCAGAACTGACCCGTATACGTACAAGAAAAGTAACACAATTCTTATTTAGAAGATCTAGTGCCAGATTTACTAACAGCTTGCACCAGCGCAAACCCTCTTTTGGCGTTAAACTACTGTCAGGATTTACTAGAGATACGCAGTGATAAATTAGTGCTGAAAAGGCGTGGACAGTTATATTTGTGAGTGACCTTATTGCATATGCATTTGTAGGATTTTCCCTTTCAGACGCACAATTTAAGGGAGGAGAGTATTTAAGAGGAGAGTCATGCAAGGTGATTTACTGGTGTTTGCCCCATTATTTACTTTTTTTTTGCCCCCCAAAAAAGCATGTCTTAAACCAGACGCTAGCTGGTAGTATCATGGAATCATGGAAATGATTACTCCCATCACTCCTTTTCACTCCCATCGGTGCTTTTTTTTTTTAGAATTGCGCTCTCACGCTAATTTGCCCTGTTTAGTAAATCTGGCCCCTAGATTGTATGGAAGCCCTTTCCACAATGGAAGTTGTATTGTAGAATTTCTCACAGTTTTGAGTTGAACATCTCACATTTATGACTTTATTTCTCATCATTCTGAATCTTGCAAATAGGATGTAATAAAGGTATAAATGGACGTTGTAATGTCGCAATTACCCATTTTTATTTTTTCATTGCAGAAATAGGCTTCCACAAGACTGACTGAAACGGTCATAAATGCAAAAATAAAAATTTAACAGCAAATCTAATTTTGATCAGAATTCTTCGTTACACTTTATTTGAAGGTTTCTGTGTTACAGTGTAATGCAATTAAGTACTGTTTAATAATAATTAACTACATGTACTTACTATAGGGTTAGGATTGGGGTTTGGTTTTAGGGTTGGTTGCATGCAATTATGCATAATGTATAGTTATTACTACAGTAACTACATGTAACATATGTAACAAGGACACTAAAATAAAGTGGTACCGAATTCTTTACAAAAAGAAAAATGTTTTCTTAATGAGTAATTAGGTCTTGTTTTTTAAATGTCTTTAAAACATGATTTTTTTTAAATCCCCATTGGCTAATAGCCCAATAGGATTATTGTTAGGAAAAGGGTTTTGGTTTATGGTTAGTTGCATGTAATTATGTGTAATTTACTGAAATTTACTGAAAGTTCAAATAATGTATGTAACAAAGGCACTAAAATATGTTACCATCTTATCTACATAAAAGTGTTACTATCTTATGTAAAGTGTTACCATCTTGGCTTACATAATTTAGCTTTTAAGGTACATTTATATTATACTGTATACAAAATTATATATAAAGAATATATAAAATATTTTAATATATATACATACTATAAATCAGGGACGGGCAACTTCGGTTCTAAAGGGCCACTGTCCTGCAGAGCTTAGCTCTGACCCTAATCAAACACACTCCCCCCCCCCCCCCTTTTTTTTTTTGCATTGTATGGGGTCTCGAGATACATTTTCCTGCAGAGTTTAGCTCCAACCTTGTTCAAACTCACCTGCCAGTAACTTTCTAGTAGTAACTTTGATTAGCTTGTTCAGGTGTGTTTGATCAGAGTTAGAGCTAAACTCTACTGAAAAAGTGGATCTCGAGGGCCAGAGTTGAGAACATAGATACTGGCGTATTGGGGTCTCACATGGGAGCCCAATACATCAGTATCGACATAATGTCAAACGTGACTGACTGAATGGGAATCCCTGTGTTAGCGTGTCAATTAGGCGGTAGCTACACTTTGATGATACAGGTCATTTCCAAACCAATTAATTGTAAACAACATCCCCCCTGACAACATACAGTCCACTCAATCTTTGCTTGAGAAACTGTGAACTACAGTCAGTAGACCAGTGTGTCCTTTTTCTTTTACAATTGGGTTTCCGTTGAGATCACAAATCTTATTGTGTGTTTAATAAAGTGAAGACAGACAGGCCTTGCTCTGGTTTATGTATTGTTTTGTTGTTTCTGTAGCTCCAGCACCCACCCAGCCACCAACCGCACCACCCACCACGATCCCTCCTCCTACCATCCCCCCAGCCAAAGAAGGTAGGACATTGGTGTGGGAAGAGCTGGTTTGTCTGCCATTGTTTTTTCCCTATCTCCTGGCCATGTCCCTATGTGTTATGTGACCTTTCACTAATGTACATCTCTGCTGACAGCTAACCTTTTCTTATTCTTTGAGCCACTATCCCGTTCTCAATAAATATGTCTGAGCCTTTCCAACACACCTGATTCCAGCACACAGATCTTATTTTACCCCCTTATATAGATCTTTTTTAGATCCCTCACCTCTCACTTTATAGCAAATAGATTTGCTTCAGTCTGACCGAATGGTGTTTAATGCATCATAAAGTAACGCCTGAGTAATTTCTTGGACTGAAACCAAATGCTTCATTAGATCTATTTGTTACTTTTATATGGCTTTATCACTTGGCGTCTTGAGTAGTTAACCCAAATGCTTTTCCCTGTACATTACTTTTTTGTACATTTTGTGGATTTGAGTCCATGTGTGTTATAGCTTCTTGAAACTTGCTCTTTTAAATGTGCACTGTGTAAATTTTAGCGACATCTAGTGGTGAGGTTGCGAATTGCAACCTTCCAACACTCACCCCTCCCTTTCGAAGCACATAGAGAAGCTACGGTGGCCAATACAGGACAAAGATGTCATCTAAGACAGCAGAGAGTAGCTAGTGCTCTGTAGAGCAGTTTGTCCGTTTAGGGCTATTGTAGAAACATGACGGCGCAAAATGGTGACTTCACTGTAAGGGGACCCGCTGTGTGTAGATAGAAATGGCTCATTCTAAGGTAATAAAAACTAGGGCTGGGTAAAAAATATAGATTTCTCGATTTTAAATTTTAATTTCCCAAGAATCGATTAGTCATCCTGTTTTCAGTTGATGAAATAACGGTATATTGTAGCGCGCCGCCAATCCAATAAATCGCAATAATCTTTGTTACTTTTGATATGAAACAAAGTCTCAGATTTCAAATGACGTCCATTTTATTACGAAATCTAAAAAATAAACCGTTTTGGCATTGTTTAATGTGCTGTGAGAGATCGCTGTAGTGCCTAAGTTCAAGAGAAGCGGCACGTGAACGGATCATCTCCTCCTCTTTAATATCAGTTACAGGGCAAAATAAACATTAATGATCATCTGAAGGTATGTTAAAAGATAGTATAACGTACTGAAATCCTTATCACATCACATGTAATCTCAGTGTTTCAGACGTCAGGGAAACAGCTTGTGAACAACATGTCACGTTACGTCACATTTACCTCAGAAAAATAAATCTGCCATGTTTGAATAAATCCGTCAAGTTTTTATGACCATTTAAATGTTTATATTTCCAAAAACTAATTGGAGTAGAAATATAATCATGTAATTGTAAAGTTAGTATTATAACTTTATTATTATTATAAAAAAACATCCTTGAGTGTTTGTATTTAAATCAGTTCATTTTAACCTGCAATATTATAGTAATGTCGTACCAACTGACTCCCATGTAGCCTATAATTTACAGCATTAGTTGAGATTTTTTTCCTCAAGAAAATTTGCCATGTACTGTAGAAGTGTCTGATATATATTCACAATAATCAGTATTGAATCGAACCGAAAGCTTGTGAATGGAAATCGAATCGTGAAATTTGTGTCAATACCCAGCCCTAATAATAACATAACGGTTCATTTTGTAAGGTCTTCATACACCACTGAAAACATAGATATGTGTATTATATTGCATTTCAGTCAATACGTCCTCATAAATACTACACACTACACCTTTAATAAGCAATATGTCAACAGGAAATAAATAGTAGGGATTACGATTCATCCCAGTGATCCTAATGAGTCGGTTTACTTAAAGGTGTGGATTACAGCATTATTTTATGATCTATTCCTATCACATGAAAAACTGCAGTGATGAGCATAGACAGACAGTCTGTTGATCGCGTGAATGCAGTGATCTCGTCTTGCAGCGCGTTCAAAATGCTTTCACCACAACTAACAGCAAACACAACATCAACAGGAATACAGTAAGGGCTTTGTGCAGCATAACAGTGTCATTCATTATAACGGCAGTTTGGGCAAGTGTGCAGATACACTCGCAATGTGTGATTGATAGATTGATTGCCATTTGCCTCCAGTAACCTGGACTAACCACAACACAAATAGACCGTGACCAAAGACAAAACATAATATGCAGATAAGTCCAATAAACATCTATGGATTAATTTATCTGTTGTCTGTGTGTGTTTATAAAGGGGATTTGGAAAAAGATGCGATAATGGTGTGAATATGTGTGTTATGTATGCTACTGAAGTGTTAACCTGACCCTCGTGTGCACCCAAGGTTAGGAAACTATAAACCAGGTGGATAATGGATCAAACGTGCGTGTAAAATGTAGTGCTGCCGTGATCGTGACAGAGCCCTCTGTTACACAAATATTATAAAGAGTGTTCTCTGATCGCTCTCTGTAGTTTAATCACTTAAATAAGGGATTTGTTTCATGCTACTAACAGAAACGATCGTTTTAGTCACTGGCTTGATTCACTGATGCATTACGCTTAGGGCATCAAGACGGTGATCATTAAACAATCTAGAAAGAAAGTCTGAGTGAACTTGAATGATTAGCTACACATCAGAAATCACTGATCACAGATCAGGCATTAATGAACACTATTACTCACTGTTTGTGGCGGTGCTGTCGAATCCATATCGTAAAGTAAAGTAAAGTATCGTTTGTAAAGCCTGTGCTGACATAAACTGAATCCATTTTCTCCGAATGCTCTGGGCGGGCAAGGCAGAGGAAGGGGAGGTAACCTTTCCTGGTATTACGTCATAACAGGAAAATTCCAGATCAGCTCGTCAGAAAGACAGCCAGAACTCGGTTTACACCCATCAAAATTTCTAGCCACTTGGGGATCATATACAGGCTAGGAGAACTCATATTAATGTTAAAAAACCTCATAAAATGAAATGTTCATGCCATGGGACCTTTAAAATATTTATTCAGATTAGTTCACTGATTGATTCAGTAACCCTTTCTACAGTTTACACTACCATTCAAAAGTTTGAGGTCGGTACAATTTTTTTAATGCTTTTGAAAGAAGTCTCTTATGCTCCCTGCATTTATTTGATCAAAAATACAATAAAAACAGTAACACTGTGAAATATTATTACAATTTCAATAACTTTTTTTTATTTTAATATATTTTATGATGTTATTTATTCTTGTGATGAAAAGCTGAATTTTCAGCAGCTTTTACTCCAGTCATCCGTCACATAATCATTCAGTAATCATTCTAATATGCTGAATTGGTGCTCAAGAAACACTTAGAGTTATTATTATGATCATAGGTTCTACAATATTGACAACAGTTCTGCAGCTTAACATTTTTTTATTATTAATAGAAAGTTAAAAGCATTTATTTGAAATGAAAATAGATTGCTGATAAGGGTGCTTTTTGTTTATTCTGAGTAAGCCACTGAATCGCTCAACCGTTCAAAAAAATTGAACTGAAATTGACAAACTAAACGAGATGTGAACAAATTGGGCCTAATGAGATGCCAGTCCATTATTTTCAAGTTGTTTACGAACACAATGTCTGATTCATTTAGTTCATTCACAAACAAGGAGTCTTGATCAGTCCCACTCTTGTTAAGACTCAAAATAGCGACTTGTTCAGTGAAAGGGTCTTGTTTGTTTAGTAGGTCCAACCAATGAAATGCTCTGTAAAATGCACCATAAAATAGGGAGGCTCATATTTATAGCCTGAATATGAATCAGTGCAAAGAAGTAAACAAGAAACATTTGTTAAACACACCAGAAGAAACAAACTTTTTAAATGGGGTTTTGAAAGTTGCGATGAAACAGAAGTAGCAAAAAATAGTTTCTTCCTTATGTAGTGCTGGGACAGTTTCTAGATATCAGTTGTTGACTGTTGAATGAAGGCAAACCTGAATGTGAGCTTGCAGTCAATTGTAATAAAGGTGCGAATAAATTGTTCACATTAAGATTAATAAAATGCATTTAGAAAATTAATTTTCATTAATTTAATCAATATAACTTAAAGGGTTAGTTCCCCGAAAATAAAAATTCTGTCATTAATTACTCACCTCATGTCGTTCCAAACCCGTTTTGTTCATCTTCGGAACACAAATGAAGATATTTTTGATGAAATCCCAGAGCTCTCTGACCCCTCCATAGACAGCAATGTAATTAACACTTTCAAGGTTCAGAAAGGTAGTAAAGACATCGTTAAAATAGTCCATGTGACTCCAGTGGTTCAACCTTATTTTTTTTTGAAGCGTTGAGATACTTTTTGTGTGCAAAAAACAAACAAAAATAATGTCTTTATTGAACAATTTCTTCACGTCTGTGTCAGTCTCCTATGCTTTTGACGTAGTAAATACAGTCCAGCACTTCCAAGTTACGTCAGAGCTACACCAGTACGCCGGCTTGCCATTGGCCGAAGTTGTTCACGTGAGAACCACGACGCATGCGCGTGATGCTGACGCAGGAGCTGGCCAACTTAAACTGCGTAGAAGACTGACACAGACGAGAAGAAATTGTTCAATAAAGTCAAAATTAAGGTTGAAGCACTAGAGTCACATGGACTATTTTAACAATGTTTTTCCCTACCTTTCTGGACCTTGAAAGTGTTAATTACTTATTATGGAGGGGTCAGAGAGCTCTCTGATTTCATCAAAAATATCTCAATTTGTGTTCCTAAGATGAACGAAGGTCTTACGGGTTTGGAACGACATGATGGTGAGTAATTAATGACAGAAATTTCATTTTTGTGTGAGCTAACCCTTTAATGTATTGAGATTGATTCAGTCACTAAATAATATGTTGAATAAAACCAGTTTATTTAGATGTTACCACATGAAGCACAGTTTTAGGTTACTGACAATTTGTCTGATGTGTTTGTCCCCAAATCCTGCAAAGCAACAGTCTGGCAGAGCCGAACAGAGGTAGCTGGGAATTAATTAAGCCTCGTTGTTTTATCCAGCTAGCTGTGATGGAGATCCTGTCAGTGAGAAGGGGAAGTGTTTGGAATCATTTGACATCTGTTGTACTGCAACGCTTACACAGTAATGAGAATTTCTTATTTTAGCTAGTGATTTTTCACCTGCTTCCTCGCTCTCTGTCTCTTGCTCTCTCTCTCTCGCTCTCTCTCTCGCTCTCTCTCTCTCTAAGTTTGCAAAGCAGCCAAGGCAGACCTGGCCTTCCTTGTAGATGGCTCCTGGAGTATCGGCGATGACAACTTTCAGAAGATTATCCGTTTCCTATACAGCACAACTGGTGCACTTGATGTGATTGGACCCGAGGGAACACAGGTATGCTGCACGTCAAATATTTGCCAACATTCAGTCTACTTCATACTGTTTTTATCCGTTATGACCACCATCCTGAGTTAATTATATGCATGTCCTTGAAGATAAAATCAAAAGTGATTTTTTTTTTCTGACACATATCACTCCCCTTTTGAAAAAGTATACTTTAGCCTATTTTGAAAAGAGTACTTATTACAGGAAATAATATACTTGAATATACTGTATATGGTCTGAATGTAATGTTTTTCCAACAAAAAAAACGTAATTTCAAATCCAGAAGACTTTGGTTCATCTTTGAAACACAAAGATATTTTTAATAAAACCTGAGTGGTTTCTGTACCGCCATTGAAAATCCAAGTAACCAAAAATGTAAAAGAACCAAAAGGTTAAAAATCATAAAACAAATGTATAGGCTATTAATCAAGCGTTCATTTTAGCAGCATACAAAATTTAATGGATTATAGCTATATATATATAGCCTCGAAAGCACGAAAAAGCGCTCACTTTAAAATCACAATTAATCTGTCACTCAACTCAGTTCGTGATCTCACAGCGTACCATCAAAATCAGTAAAGTTGTCTACACTGAATAATCTCTCATTGTGTGTTAAAGGGATAGTTCACCCAAAAATGAAAATTCTGTCATCATTTACTCACCCTCAAGTTGTCCCAAACCTGTATGAGTTTCTTTCTTCTGCTGAACATAAAATAATATATTTTGAAGAATGTTTGTTACAAAGCAGATAGAGCAACCATTGACTACCATAGTAGGAAAAAAAATACTACGGTAGTCAGTAGTTGCTCTTTGTGCTTGGTTACAAACATTCTTCACTCTATCTTCTTTTGTGTTCAGCATAACGAAGAAACTCATACAGGTTTGGAACAATTTGAGGGTGAGTAAATGATGACAGAATTTTCATTTTTGGGTGAACTATCCCTTTAATGAGAGAATTCACGAGAGCAATCAGAACTCACTGAATAAAAAACGCGTTTTGAGTGGTGAGTGGTGAAATTGCCAACTACTTGCCTGGCAGCGTAATACAGCCTTTTAGGTGTTTTTCATGTTAATGGGGAACGGAAGGAAAACTTTTCTGTGTTTAGTACATCGTTGTCGTGTAAACGTACCCTTATTTTTTCTTTTTCATAAGGGACAGATCTGTAATAAAATTGTATATAGACTATAAAACATATTTATAAATTACATAAAAAATTAGTAGGGCTTATTGTAAATTTGTTCTGTATCACATTGGCTCTACAAGCTCTGCTTTAGAACTTCTGGTTTGCTTCAGCAAGGTTTTTTGCTTCCCTCAGAGATTGCTTTTTGGACTGAGGGATCATGGGAATAGCTATTCTGAGCTGAAGACCACACTACCAAGCATTTAACCTAGTAGCCTGAGAGAACATTAGATAAAAATAGCCTTTGTCTAGACATGTCAGTCCAGGATTCAGAAGATCTTCATCACAAGCCATCAGCAGCTTTAGGGATCACTGCAGTGAATCTACTAGAAGGGATGTGAAAACAGGAGAACAAGCATGTTTGAAGGGCAGGAGCTAAAGTAAACAGAGGAACACGGCACAGATAAATGTCTCCTTTTGTACATAGATGTTTGCATTCTGTCCTCCGCTGTAGGCCAAGTAGACATGTTTGACTTGGCTCAAACCGGTTCAACATCAGAACACTCCCATGCATAATGACATGGCTTTTGTGTCTCTCTTTAGAGTGTGGCCCAGTGGTTACGGATCTGAGCTGATAATCACAAGGTTGTAGGTTTGAAAATTGTCATGTTCATTATGTGACATTGTCTTGTTTATTATGTGACTTAGCAAAACACTTAACCTCAAATGATGTATTGCAGGGTCAAAAATGAACTAGGGCTTGGGCAAAAATTATGCTGAAAGTCAATGTGGTGGGGGAAAAGGCCTTCATTGACAATTTCTATGACAGTTTTGAATTCTGATATTTTTATCTGTTATCTAATCTCCCATAGCCAGACCTTTAGACTGATGGCAGAAGGTCTGGACTCTATCGCAGCTAGAGACTGACATGTAACTGACATGCAAAAATAGAAAAGTTATTTTAAATTGTAATAATAACTTTCTAGTTATGGGTTTATACACAGCAATGATCCTTCAATAATTGATTTGAAGTATTAGGCGTAAATGCACAGCATGATGTGTGTTATACAGTAAACACAGAAGAAAACATACAGTATTCCCTTGTAAAGGTACAAAAATGCCCTTTAAAATCAATTCCAGGGGGAAATAACTCCTGATATTGGTGTACTGTCACTTTTAACCATGTGATAAATGGCTAGTACTAACTTACTTTCTACAACTGACAGGTGGCCATTGTTCAGTTCAGTGATGACGCCAGAACTGAGTTCAAGCTCAACTCCTATAGCGACAAGGAAGCTCTGCTGGATGCCGTGCAGCGAATCACATACAAGGGAGGAAACACCAAGACAGGCATGTATCACTATCCTCACAGTGGATTCTATCCATCCATCCATCCATCCATCCATCCTTCCTTTCTTCCGGTAATACTTTAGTTTAGATTAGATTAGATTCAACTTTATTGTTATTACACAAGTACAGGTACAAGGCAACGAAATGCAGTTTAGGTCTAACCAGAAGGGTCCAATTCTCACTATCAAAGGGATAGTTCACCCAAAAATGAAAATTCTGTCATCATTTACTCACCCTCAAGTTGTTCCAAACCTGTATGAGATTCTTTGTTCTGCTGAACACAAAAGAAGATAGAGTGAAGAATGTTTGTAACCAAGCAGATAGAGCAACTACTGACTACCATAGTATTTTTTTCCTACTATGGTAGTCAATAGTTGCTCTATCTGCTTGGTTACAAATATTCTTCTAAATATCTTCTTTTGTGTTCAGCAGAACAAAGAAACTCATACAGGTTTGGAACAATTTGAGGGTGAGTAAATGATGACATGACGTGAGTAAATGATTTTCATTTTTGGGTGAACTATCCCTTTAACTAGTTGCTTATTAGCATGCCTATTACTAGGATATTGACTGTTTATTAGTATTTTCTAAAGCACATATTAATGTCTTATTCTGCATGGCCATATTCTACATCCCTAATTCCTACCCAATACCTAAACTTAACAACTACCTTACTAACTATTAATAAGCAGTAATTAGGAGTTTATAGAGGCAAAGGTCATAGTAAATAGTGAGAATTGGACCCTAAGCTAAAGTGTGACCATCTTTTCAAGTAAATGCATCTTATTTTGTGTTTAGATATTTGAATATATTGGAAACCCATACATATAATAAAGGATGTTTTGTTTTTTGTAAAAGGGTAAATTAGCCTTTAAGGCATGGCTTTTAAGGTTCTCCTCTAATTACCATGTTGTTGTTGTTTTTCCTGGTAAAAAGCATGCTGGTAGATCTGGGCCAAATTATCACTAACCAGCATAAACCAACTTCTACTATACTGTACCAGTATGGCAATTCATGCTGGTCTTTAAGCAGTGAAATCTCTCTATAATGGGTGCCTAGATTTTTTCACCCTGACACTTTTGCAAGCACGCCTTATTAATGTCCTGTTTTAGAAGCTCTAGACCAAGAACCTCAGAGTATGAGTTTGATAAAAACAGCACGGCTCTAGCTCGGTGAGCAGCACGGTGTGTCCCTGCACTTGTGTTCATGCTTTCTAGCTGTCAGTCTCTGTTCTAAAATGAAACACCTCTCATTCCACACGGTGAAGGAACGGCAGCCCCCACCCTGCTGTGTCCTCACACACACGAAACGTCCCCGTATAAGGTATATTCTCCATGGCAATGAGCCCCCGTCAGTGGGTGGGCGGCAGTTGCTGTGCCTCATTGGTGAGAGCAGATACATGTGGACATGTGTGATCCAGGCATTATGAGCCTGGTGCATTTATCCATCCCGGCTTTAGCGGACTGCTCATTTGAAACATGAGCATGACTTATTTTCTGAGGGTATTAGGGCTAATCCCTTGCCTGCATTTTCATACATTCATATGCAGGGGATGAGTTGAGGATCAAAGTGATCATTCAATGTGTCATTCAATGTGTTTAAACTCTGAAAAGAAAAAAAAGTCAATTCTGAGTATTAAGGTCTGAATGTTTCTCTAAAATGACTTAGAAAATATTTAAATAGGATGATGATGTTTGGATGTTCAAAGTTTTCAGAAAATGAGTTTTTATGTGGCCTATGGTATGACACTAACCCAAACATTTTCTCATTTCTCATTATTAGTGTGTGTGTGTGTGTGTGTGTATATATATATATATATATATATATATATATATATATATATACAGTATTATAGTATTAAATATAATGTGTATACTGTATATACACACCGATCAGGCATAACATTATGACACGTGAAGTGAATAACACTGATTATCTCTTCATCACGGCACCTGTTAGTGGGTGGGATTTAATAGGCAGCAAGTGAACATTTTGTCCTCAAAGTTGGTGTGTTAGAAACAGGAAAAATGGGCAAGCGTAAAGGTTCTGAGGGAGTTTGACAAGAACTGCAGCTCTTGTGGGGTGTTCCCGGTCTGCAGTGGTCAGTATCTATCAAAAGTGGTCCAAGTAAGGAACAGTGGTGAACCGGCGACAGGGGAGTGAAGGCTGGCCCATGTGGTCCGAACAAACAGACGAGCTACTGTAACTCAAATTGCTCAAGAAGTTAATGCTGGTTCTGATAGAAAGGTGTCAGAATACACAGTGCATCACAGTTTGTTGTGTATGGGGCTGCATACCCGCAGACCAGTCAGGGTGCCCATGCTGACCCCTGTCCACCGCCGAAAGCACCAACGTGTGCGTCGCTTAACTGGGGAACACATGGCACCAGGATGCACTTTGGGAAGAAGGCAAGCCGGCGGAGGCAGTGTGGTGCTTTGGGCAATGTTCTGCTGGGAAGCCTTGGGTACTTTGGCACATACCACCTACCTAAACTTGTTGCAGACCATGTACACCCTTTCATGGAAACGGTATTCCCTAGTGGCTGTGGCCTCTTTCAGCAAGATAATCCGATCCATGGAGGCCCAACCTCGCAACCACAACACACCTTCAGGGGTCTAGTGGAGTCCATGCCTCGATGGGTCAGCAAAAGGGGGACCAACACAATATTAGGAAGGTGGTCATAATGTTATGCCTGATCGGTGTATATATATACACAGTATATATATATATATATATATATATATATATATATATATATATATATATATATATATATATATATATATATATATATATATATATATATATATAAAATGTGTATATATATAATTATAAATGCTGTGGGGGTTATAGTTAATTTATACTCACTAGTCTCCTCTCAAACAAGAGTGAAAAAGCTCACAAACCCAAATGAACTGATAAAGTCCAAGCACACTTTTGACTGATGATGCAGTCATGATGTCGTGCTCATCTGTCAGTCAAACAGCAGTGCTGTTGCCCCCTGTCAACTCGAGGCCACCGTTGGCCACAACTCCAATCTGCAGTCTAAATTCTTTTGTTCTCACTTGTTTCTTTTTTTAAACAAAATAACTCACACTTCACACGGTGTTGCCGTCTGCTTCCTTAGTCCGTCATTTGTCTCCCTCTGACAGGAGCTAAAGAAAAGCCAGAAAGAGAAAGAGGCAGCCTCAAAAGTCAGTCAGGCATAGCCACAGGGTCCCCTTGTTCAATTTGTCGCAATATATCGTCAAAGTGCAGCATCTCAGACACCCGTCCATATTTTATTCAGAGTGCAGCTTTTGTGAGGGGATTTTGTCTAATACTCACTGATCCTGTGGAAACCTGAGACGTTTCAGAATGATTAGAGATGCAAATTAGAAATGAGAAGCCTGGCTGATGTCTTGCACCCGAAGTGCCAAGTTGGTGATAATGGTAAAATGTTGAAATGGGTGCAGTGCAGTGTTAGATCCTACAGCTCAGGTCTGCTGGGAATGACGGCTAGGACGTGTCATGGAAGAAGTGGCTTTTATTAGAGGTCTGGCTTTGTTTTTCTCTATGCTAAATACTTGCCGTTTTGGGAGCTTAAAAATAGTAGGTGAGACCAGGGTTGTCTCGCACAATTTCTGTTCTTTATTAATTATCCCCAGTGGAACAAACGTTGACCCAACAAGGTGCAAATGAAAGCTTAAGTTCTTGGGTAATGCATACACAAAATGTTTCCTAAATGTGTTAATTCATGTAAAAAAGGCCTCGTCTGACACAGTTTGTGGGGTTAATGGGTACAGTTTAAAGTTTATATATATATGTGAATATGTGAATAAATATGATAAATATGGCATCATAACAGAACTGAGCAACCTTGTCAGTTGTAGAAAGTAATTTAGTACCTATCATATGATACTAAATTATATTTAATAATTGTTTATAATGATAATTGTTTATAATTCTTTTTTTTTACTTAACCAGTGGAGGGACTTTAAATGTTTTTTTTTTAATCCATTGCCTGGTCAATTATTTAATTATTATTTTTATATTACACTCCATGTGCCAAAACAAATCCAATGTGATATTCATTCACTCTCCCACTCTTTTCTTTTCAAATGCTGTTTGCCAGGTGGCATCATATTTCCCAGGCTCTATGTATGTAAATAATAAACTATTCTCTTAATAAAACTTAAAACTGCTTCCCATCTCTAACAAAATATTGTATTTTTTAATTATATAAAAAATTATATATAATATTTTATTTGTTTTGTAAATATTAGTTTTGACAGAAACTTGGTAAAGTTACCTAGAAATCAGCATTTTTAAATCTTGCTCGATTGTGTCAGTAAGTGGCTTAAGAGGGAAAACATTCAGATGCTACTTTTTTCTCACAATACTAATATGTACCAGAAAGTAACACTTTGTCCGCCAACTCTTCTAACCAACCAACCCCACTTCCCGTATCATAACAAAACACTTTTTCTGAGGAGACATACCTCAAAGTTAAACAGTCCGATAACTTTAACAACCTCATTGTTTATTGTAAGTCTTAAAAATGATGAATAACAGAAAATGTCATGACTGTTTGCAATAATCCTGTCATGACTCTAAGACATTTTTTGAGCAACGCTCATAGAAGGAAAAGAACTAGAAACCACTTGTCACAACAGCATAATTTTATTTCAAGGAAATTTGTTGTCAGACCTAGATGTTTTCAATATTTATTTATTGTCAAAGGTTTTGTTCTTTCACCTCATTGATCATCATTCCAGCTCTCTGCAGGTACTGGCGTGAAGTTTCGACAAAATATGTCTCTCTGGCAAACACAGATCACGATGTCAAGATGCAAGTTCCTGTAAAATCCATCACTTGTTGGCGACCCAGAGTCCTTGAAGTGGTGTAAATCCTGCTCTTGGCACGAGGCAGTAACATCTATGTTTATGACTCTTGATTTAGGCCGAGCCATTAAGCATGTGAAGGAGGCCATCTTTACCGAGGACGCAGGCTTACGGAGGGGCATTCCTAAAGTGCTGGTGGTGCTCACGGACGGGCGCTCTCAGGATGATGTCAACAAAATCTCCAAGGAGATGCAGATGGAGGGTGAGTTATCTCAATATTTCTTGAACATATTGAGTTCATTTTCATGTCTTATGAATCTAAAAATGAGCATAACAAACATCAGCATCTGAAAAACACCAACTGTCTAGTGGTTTGGTTGTTTCTGTTATGTTAAAAATAGAACTTTAAATGCTGTAATAAAAGTGATGTTTTCTTGTTTCACTGTAGGCTACATCATCTTTGCCATTGGCTTCGCTGATGCTGACTACGGGGAGCTGGTGAATATCGCCAGCAAGCCTAGCGAAAGACATGTGTTTTTTGTGGACGATCTGGATGCCTTCAAGAAAATTGAAGAACAGCTCATAACTTTTGTTTGTGAGGCTGCAACTGCCAGTACGTCCCTTTGAGAATACACAGAAACTTCCTCTTTCAGTGCGCTGTGACGTGATTGAACTTGCTAGTTTTAAGCAATAATCTTAAGAGATACAGTACATGCTATATTGTGAATGGAATCATGGCTAAATGGTGGTACAATGCACAATATAGTATGGCCTACTTTGCCTTATTGCTTTTATAAAACTGTTGCTACACAGTAAGAATAGTAATGATACCAATTTAATTTAAAAAAAAATATATATATTAAGTGATATCATTTTACTAGAAGAGAGAATCTCTGACACAGAATGTATATGAATATGAGAACAGATGCTGATTGATCAATGTTGGATTGATCAATCAGAAATCAGATCCAGAACTATGTCTTTTACAAGTAATGGGTAACACTTCACAATAAAGGTCTCATTTGTTAAAATTAGTTAATACATTAGCTAACATGAACTAACAATAAGCAATATATTTTACAGCATTTATAAATCCTTTATTCATATTTTATTAATGACAATGGTCATCCTTGCGATGGTCCACTGTAGACATTCCACTAGCTATAAGTAACTACAGTACATGCCAACTAACTGATTAAAGTATTAGCAGACTGTCTGCTTAATATCTGCTAATATTTATTTGGTAACACTTTACAATAAGGTTGTATTAGTTAACATTAGTTAATGCATTAGTTAACATGAACTAACCATGAACAACACCTCTGTTCAGCATTAGTTAATCTTTGTTAATATTAGTTCATAAAAATACAGCTGTTCATGGTTTGTTCATGTTAGTTCACAGTGCATTAACTTATGTTAGCAAGATTTTAATAATGCATTTGTAAATGTTGAAATTAACATTAACAAAGATAAATAAATGCTTTATAAGTGCAGTTCATTATTAGTTCATGTTAACTAATGTAGTTAACTAATGTTAGCTAATGAACCTTACTGTAAAGTGTTACCATTTATTTTGACATTCTCTTGACTATAAGTAACTTTGAAAGTACAGTATCTATCAACTAACTCTCATTAGAGTATGAGACTGTCTGCTTAATATCTGCTAACAATTTATTTTGACATTCTACTGACTAATAAGTAACTTTGCAAGCAAGTACATGTCAATTCTACATGTCATATTCTACAAAGCAAGCAAGTACATGTCAATTCTACATGTCATATTCTACAAAGCCAAACCCTAACACCTAACACTAAACTAACAGCCTACTACAGTCTACTAATACTCTAATGAGAGTTAGTTGACATGTACTTATGAAAAGTTACTTATAGTTAGTTTAGTCTAAAGTGGACCATCGAAATGAAGTGTTACCATTATAATTGTTCACTGTGTGTTGAGTGCATTAAAGGGATAGTTCACCCAAAAATGAAAATGTTTCATTATTTAGTCACGCTCAAGTTGTTCCAAACCTGTATACATTGCTTTGTTCTGCTGAACACAAAGGAAGATATTTGGTAGAATGTTTGTAACCAAGCAGATCTCGGCAGCCATTGACTACCATAGTGGGGGAAAAAAATACTATTGGTAGTCAATGGCTCTGCTTGGTTACAAACATTCTTCCAAATATATTCCTTTTTCTGTTCAGCAGAAGAAAGAAATTCATACAGGTTTGGACAACTTAAGGGGGACTAAATGATGACAGAATGTTCATTTTTGGGTGAACTATCCCTTTAACTAATGTTAACAGATACAACTTTTGATTTTAAAAATGTATTTCGCCATCTCAGTGTCAGTCAGCTGCCTTCTAAAAAACTGCATCCTTATGCCGTGTCCACACCGGACGCGAACGGTGCAATGCGATGCGACGTGACAAAAGGCAATAGAACCCATTATAAACCGTGATGTTGTCTTCACTGGATGCAGCGCTACGCGAGCGACAAATCTCCATCAGTAAACCGATGTCTCGTTCTATTTATGACGTGTTGACACAAAGGACAAATGCTTTGCAACAGTGTAGACGGCCTTTAGCTGTTGTGATGCGAGCGATAACGGTGTAGACATGGTGTAAGAAAGGCTTTGAACAACTTAGAAAGTCAGTGGAGAAAGGCATATAGTTCATCATAACATCGTAATATACATCATATACATAATTCACCCGCTATATTTCTAAATGAACCCGATTTTTCATATTAACAGAAAAATATACTGGGATAACCTGGCTTCTGTTGAGACTCCCCTGCTTTGCAACATTAATGATATGCTAAAGCCGTTGTTGACGTGATTTGTTTCAAGGTAGTTTGTGACGTAAGAAACCCCCGCGATTTCAAATTGCGTTTTTTAGTCTTTGGGAATATTTTTTAACCTACTGTGTTAAAGTCAGCCTGAAATGGAAATTCATCCTATCTAGTTTCTAAATGTTATAGTTGTTACTGTGAACAAATAATCAGTGCACATGTTTATTTATTTATTTTTTATGTTTTTGACCTCATAGTGTTTAATCAAAAAGTCATAACTGGATCTTCCAGTGAAACTTTTTCTGGTAATATAAGTCAAGTCAAGTCAACTTTATTTATATAGCGCTTTTAACAATGTAGATTGTTTCAAAGCAGCTTTACAGTGTTAAACAGCAAAATAATGCAGCCTAATTTTATTCAGCTGTATAGCCATTTGATGTCATCAGTTCATTTCAATTTCCATACGGTGACAGTGTGGGCTTTAGATCAATAATTAGATCAGTAATTTAGTTTATATGGTTAATTTAGTTTATTAATTAGATTTATTTCGATGTTTAGATGAAAAATATAGTGTCCCCAACTGAGCACGCCAAGCAATATAAGCATTTAGTTCACCTAAAAAGATCTGTCACTACTTCCGTTTCATTGCGACTTTACAATAAATAGAGTGCCATGTTTGACATTTGCTGGTTAACATTATTCAACTAGGCAAGTAATGACATACCTACCTTTGTGAGATTATTAAGGACGAATAAAGTTTAAAGATTTTTTATATCGCAGGATAATTGCTTTTGGATTACTTAAAGTTCTTTGTTCTTCATTTCTCTGAAACCATCCCTTGTGACATGAGTTTGCGTCAAGTATAAAATACAAGTTTGAAATCTATTGCTGTTAAAATGGTCTCTGCACAGGAAAATATAATATTTGAATGCATCATTATGTAACGTGTAATTTTCTAAAATCACTTTGTTCTTGGGAATTGATAGGTTTTGCACTCTGTTCTGTTTTTCTTTTACAGCTTGTCCCTCGGTGTTAATGAGCGGGAACACATTAGCTGGTAAGACAACAATAAATGCGCCTGGCTCACAGTAACCTCTACATAAAACACAACATAAGTGAGCTCGGTAGGAGGATTTTTTTTCAAGAATTAGATCTATTCATCCACTGTCAGTATTTAACAAGCCCTTTACCTAATTAGGACCAGTGGTTCATGTAATTCTCACACAATTATTTAGATTTTGAAAAAAGAAAAACACACCTAATTTTGTTTACATTTTCCACCTATCTTGCAATAGATGGACAAACATAGTCCTACCATTAAACTCACACTATTGGTTGAGCCGTTGTTTCAGCCTGATTTAGGCCATGTTTTTGCCTCAGCCACTGTTTAAACTTTTGTGGGGAATAATACGCTTTAAAAAGATAATTTATATAATACATTTTAGTAATTTTATATATTTACAATATTTATAATCTCATTTATAATTTAAATATTAAGCAAAGTATTTTAACAGAAAAACACTTTAAGACATCAAAAAATAATTTCTGATGTACATAAACCACTATACAAACATTTGGGGTCAGTATGTTTTTAAAGGGGCTATATGCAACTTTTTCCCCAAAATAAACGTAACTATAGCCTTTTTATTTTACCATTTATGACTCAAACATCTCCTGATGAGCATACTGACACCTTGTCCGCTCACAGTGGGTGCACCTATAATATAAGCCTGTATCCTATTTTTCATATTTTCTGACGGGTCGTCTTTTCCCGCGCTGTCTGCGGATGTGACGTCAAGCGCGTTCATGTTAAACGTTTCAGATCACTCTGCCACCACCGCTAGTCAGCAAGTAGCCTACACTCGCAAGCAGTGCAATGGATTTAACGAATACACAGAAGAGACCCAGGACAACTCGGACACCAACAGTAACTCCACAGAAGACTAAAAAAGTTAAACCCCTGACAAGTGGCCAAAAAAGGTCGAAGATTGAGAGAGACCGGCGCATTGCAAGGACTAGAGTGAACATCGGCTTGGCATTTGAGCGGCTTCGCATTTGAGCCGAATATATATTTTTTATATATATATATAAACAAAAATAAATATGAATAGTGCATCAGTAATGTAAAGTCTTTTTGGGTGTCTAGAAAAGCGCTATATAAAACTGATGGATTATTTATTATATAGCCATGTAAAGCTACATTATATTGTTTGTTGTTTCTATATCTTAACAAAAAATAAGAGGTAAATGAAGATGTAAAGTGTGATGCATTTTATTTCACATAAGACATATAGTCAATAAATATTGCTAAATAGTATTATGTATATGTGTCTTTCATACTTGGTGATAGTAAGCTACTTGTGTATAATAAGTGGGACAGTGCTCAGATTTGTGTTTTTAATATTCTACGAAAGTTTCGGTCTGTGCGCCCTTCATCAGCGTGTATGCCAATGGCGAAATGGGTTTATTTATTTATTTAATGTATACATTTTTTGTGTAGTTTGTCAGCTACACGTTTGACGTTTTGATAAGAGAACACTTATCTCAAACAATATATGTATTTGACTGTTCTTACCTCTGTAAACATAATGTTGACCTCCTTGCAGCAGATGACTTGTGAAGTGTGCACGTACGAGCGCGCGCTGCGAGAGCGAGCAGAAATGAAGAGCAGTTCTGTTTTTTGGCCACAGGTGTCAGTCGCGAGTTTAAATTTCAGAAAAACGCATATAGCCCCTTTAAAATATTCTTTTATTTATCAGGGATGCATCAAATTGATCAAAAGTGATAGTAAATACTTTTATACCATTATGAAAATGTTTGATTTCAAATAAATGCTGTTCTTTTAAGCATATTCATCAAAGAATTCTGAAAAAAAAAAAAAAAGGTCTAATGACAGCCCAACTGTTTTCAAAATTGATAATAATTGGAAATGTTTCTTAAGCAGGAAATCAGCATATTAGAATGATTTCTGAAGGATCATGTGACACTGGAGACTGAAGTAATGATGCTAAAATGTAACTTTGCCATCACAGGAATAAATTACCTTTCAAAATATATTACAATAGAAAACAGTTATATTAAATTGTAATAACATGTTACAGTATTACTGTTTTTACTAGTTTTAATCAAATAAATGCAGCCTGGGCAGCCTCAAAAGCAAACTTTTGAATGGTAGTGTTCTTTAGATTAGCATACTTGACATTTTTTGTTGTCATTTGCAGGTTTCCGTATGATGGAGATGTTTGGTTTGGTTGAGAAGCACTACAGCAGTGTGCAAGGAGTCTCAATGGAGCCTGGGACTTTCAACAGCTTCCCCTGCTACCGGTTGCACAAGGACGCCCTCGTCTCCCAGCCTACCAGGTACACGTGTGTGTGTTTCTGTATGTGAGAAAGCATATCATTACGCTCAACTGAAACTCTCTGAAATTAGAAAAATGTATGTTAGCTGTAACATGTCATGTCAAATCGAAGCCATAATATATATTGAGTTTAATCAAATCTAGATGAAGCAGTTTAAGTTAGGGTTAGCATAAAGAGCGATCGTGCTTCTGTGCCTGATCCCTGAGCACTGACCCTTCTCCTCCCCAGCATGTGATAATATTTAGATTAGGTTCCCTTTCCTGTGCTCAGGGGGAATGCTGTTATTACAGTGGAAGGTTTCAGCACAAGGGTCTCCTCTCCTGTAAATCGCGCAAACCACAGCCTCACTTTAACTCGCACTCAGGCAGCTGGGAATTACTACAACACTGTTATTATGATAATCTCATCTGTGATTATGAGAAAGGCCAATGACTCACAGGGTAATGGCAGCACTCTGGATACAGTTCACACATGTTCTTTAGTGGAAGGTGCTCTTGAAGTAAAAGATCTGTTTTACTGGCTGTGCATGTTCTATTGCAGCACTCAGCCATAATTGTCTCTTTTCACTTTAATATCGATCTGTGTTTATTTGAGTTATTTTTTTTATTTGATCAAATTTCAGTTCCTGTGTTGTTATATTTGACATTGACCATTTTGTTTTGACTGTTCTACAGCATTTGTGTCATGTTGGGCGATAGAGTAAAAGGTTTGTGTTCTTGTTGAGAAATCATAAGAGTGGTATCTCTCTCTTTTTTTAACTCACTAAAAATAAAAATGAAGACAAAATAAATACAGACAGAATTATGTGATCCACTGTGAATGTCAAGACTTTCAAGGAAAAAAATTTTTAACAAATTCTCATATAGTCTGATGCCTGCCAAATTTTGGTCTAATGGTCTTTTACTAATCATTTTTAATACCAAAACTATTCACATAAGTCTGATACCAAATGCGATATTTGGATGAATTGTTCAGTATGGCGCTCCGTACATGGCATGTGGAAATAAAATGGTAATCAACTTATTAATTTGTGCCTTCTCAATGGCACAGCGGATTTCCCACAGTGCTTTTTGACAGCATGTCCCTCCTTCCTCCCAGGTTTCAGCACCACTGTTACAATGTTAAAACTTTAGAGAAAAAGGAGGCGGGAACTGGCGAACAGTAAATGTAACTTTAATCACAAAATAAACACAAACTAAAGTGCCATTTAAATAAACTAAACTAAAACAAAACAACAAGTCCAGGCCTGGTCCTCTCTCATTCTTCACTGTCATCACTCCTCCTTTTATCCTTCCGGAGCTCTTCCATGGGACTCATGACTGATGTGGCGTGCAGGTGATGCTTATTAGCACTCAAGTGGCCTTGCTCCGTTCCCACAGCTCTCGGCCTAACCCTGCTTGCCACATAACCCCATCGCCCTTTCCAGGGCACCCATGAGACTACGCTCTACTCCGGGCGTCACGTGGCAGCATCTGGCGGTAAGGACAGATGAGGCAAGAGAAAAGGAGACGGAAGGATGAGGAGGCCTGCCAGTGGTGCTGGATACCCCTTGGTGGACGGCCCTCTGACTTCTCCACCCCCTGGTGGACGGCGACTGCTCCTCCGGTTTTGGGCACTTGATAGCGACTCCCCCCGTTCCCTGCGACTCCCCTTCATGGCAGACCGCAAAAGGCTATGGCCTCAGGCATACAGCGGCAACTCCTCTGTCCCCTATTGGACGGCAGCCGCACCTCCACAAGCCAGGTGGATGACAGCAAGTTCACCGGCCCCCCTGGCAAGTCACTCCAGCCCACCGCCTCGAGCATCCATGGCGGCAGATTCTGCTCAGCTTGATGGTACCGCGGATTTCACACAGTGGAAAGGTCTCTTTGACCATGCATTCCTCCTTTCTCCTGGGTTTCACAATGTTAAAGGCTCAGAGAAGAAGAAGGTTTGTCCCGGCGAACAGTAAACGTAACTTTAATCATTAAATAAACACAAACTCGTACACTCCTCCTTTTATCCTTCCGGAGCTCTTTCATGGGACTCGAGACTTTCCCAAGGATCTCTGCCCTGCCCTGCCCTGCCCTGCCCTGCGTTCCACAAAGTTGTTCCTTTGTTTAGGTGAATTGTGGCCACATTGTACTAAAACGATGTAGTGAATTAGTACAACATGGCTACACTATTTACGTACATTCTTAATTTGTGGCCATCTTGTTTCTCTACCCCCAGTTAAGTTTAGCACCTCTAAATTTTTAAAAATAAAAATAACCTGAAAGATTACAGTTTCAGTTAATTGCTTCAAACATGAGGCGAGCTCTTGAAGATCTGTATTTTGTCCTAAAACTACTTGTATGTGATTTATGTTTACAGGTATCTACATCCTGAAGGCCTTCCCTCCGACTACACTATATCTATGCTCTTTCGCATACTGCCTGAAACTCCGCAGGAACCTTTTGCATTGTGGGAAATCCTCAACAAATACAATGATCCTCTGGTGGGCATTATCCTGGACAGTAAGTATTACTCTTTTTTTATGTCCCTTATACTCGTGTGCAGTCCCAACATAAAATATTGTAAAAATAAACAAATTATTTATTTAATAAGAATTTAGATTATTTAACTACTATAATACAAAACATGTTTTTTCTTTTTATCAACTAAATGTTTTTCAAACAGTGGTTCTCAGCTGGTGGGTCGCAACCCAAAATGTGCAAATCTGCTAAATGCAAATATTAAAATGCAACCAGCTATATAATTATGCAAAAAATACACTGGAAAAAGACAGGGGCTTATCCGCTTTCATAAAGGAGAAGAAAACACTTAGCATTGTTTTGATGTTGTTGGTGTTGATGTCTGTGTATCTAATCAAACTCTGTGGTCCTTTGACACAAATTATACAGATTATGTATTCTCAAATACCATATACAAATGTACACAAGGTTAACCAAGGCTGCATTAATATGGGTTTATAAACCATGAGAATAAACATGGTTTGTGCTTACCACAGTGCATCATTTATTCACTGCTGAGAGCATGGAAGCACTGTAATATTTTTGTACAATAAATAATTTTGATACTGTGTGGATTCGCCACTTGATGTGCAAAATATTAGTCCTGAACCAATTGAGAACTGCTGACTCAAAAGACATTTGAGTCAAATTTTTTTTGTCTGTCTTCAGATGGAGGGAAAACATTAACCTTTTTCAATTACGACTACAACGGTGAATTTCAAACGGTGACTTTCGAAGGAACTGAAATTAAGAAGATTTTCTATGGCAGTTTCCATAAGGTAAGTCTTTCTCCCATTTAATGTTTGATCCAGCTATGACTGTGATTAAAGAAACTGTACTGTACAGTCATTAGTGTTTCTGTCTCATGGTTCAGGTTTTCTTTTTCTTGTCAGGAGAGTCATGATTTATGCTGGACTTTGGAAATGTTTGAAGTATAGTAACCAAAGTTACTAATGTTAATTCATGCTTCAACCAGTCAGTGCCCCAAATGACCAAATACAGCTGAATACACTAATTTCCCTTTATAAAATTACCTAATTTCCTTTAAAGTTGTGCCTTGACTGTCACAACCGAATATCACAGATTTTATTTTTGTTGTTGTATATTTTAGCTGTCTGCTTTGTCTCATTCTCATCTAGTTATGTACGGTTTTGGATGGAAGACAATTTTTTCCTGTCATATAAAATTGTAGTTTATCCAATGTACAGTGAATTCACAATGTTCAAACAGATCATTTGTTAGTCACTGTAACAACCAATCTCTGTAACCTTCAGATTTCATCTCTACATTTTACATTCTATACATTTTGTTCAAAACACGGTCTGCACATTAAAAAATTTAAAAAGATATGCATTAAAATACAGTATTATATTAAACTTTATTATGTCAATGTTATAACTATACACTATATTGCCAAAACTATTGGAACACCCTTTCAAATCATTGCATTTTAGATGTTCCAATCACTTCCATAGCCACAGGTGTATAAAATCAAGCACCTAGGCATGCAGACGCTTCTACAAACATTTGTGAAAGAATGGGTCGCTCTCAGGAGCTCAGTGAATTCAAGCGTGGTACCATGATAGGTTTCCACCTGTGCAATAAGTCCATTCGTGAAACTTCCTCATTACTAAATATTCCATGGTCAACTGTTAGTGGTATTATACAAAGTGGAAGCAATTGGGAACAACAGCAACGATCAGCCACGAAGTGGTTGGCCAGATGGCCACGTAAAATCACAGAGTGGGGTCAGCGCATGCTGAGGCGCACAGTGCACAGAAGTCACCAACTTTGTATGGCCTTCAGATTAGCTCAAGAACAGTGTGTGTAGTTCTTGGCACTAGTACATGGCTGAACAGCTGCATCCAAGCCTTATATCACTAAGTGCAATGCAAAGCATCGGATGCAGTGGTGTAAACCACGCCACCACTTGACTCTAGAGCAGTGGAGAGACGTGTTCTCTGGAGTGACGAATCATGTCAATCCGATGGACGAGTCTGGGTTTTGCGGATACCAGGAGAATGGTAGTTGCCTGACTGCGTTGTGCCAAGTGTAAAGTTTGGTGGAGGGGGGATTATCGTGTGGGATTGTTTTTCAGGGGTTGGGCTTGGCCCCTTAGTTCCAGTGAAAAGAACTCTTAATGCTTCAGCATACCAAGACATTTTTGACAATTTCATGCTCCCAACTTCGTGGGAACAGTTTGGGGATGGCCCCTTCCTTTTCCAACATGACTGCGCACCAGTGCACAAAGCAAGGTCCATAAAGACATGGATTAGAGTCCTGACCTCAACCCAATAGAACACCTTTGGGATGAATTAGAGCAAAGACTGCGAGCCAGGCCTTCTCGTCCAACATCAGTGCCTGACCTCACAAATGCTCTTCTAGAAGAATGGTCAAAAATTCCCATAAACACACTCCTAAACCTTGTGGAAAGCCTTCCCAGAAAAGTTGAAGCTGTAATCGCTGCAAAGGGTGGGACAACTCCATATTAAACCCTACGGATTAGAAATGGGATGTCATTAAAGTTCATGTGCATATAAAGGCAGGCGTCCCAAAACTTTTGTCAATAGAGTGTATATGATTTATTAGCAGTCTTACAGACCAGTCTTACAATACAACACTAATTTTCATACAACGAAAAGAGTAACAAGTTCTTTAAGATTCCTTGTCCTTTCATGCCAAGTACACTGCGGGTCAGTAACAGACAGGAAGTGATTCAGCCATATTTCTGAAACGTCCACCAGGGAATTTCAATTATTATTTCACCCAGGGCATGTGCTACAGAGTTCTGACAGTATGAAAATGTCTTATGATAGCCCTGTCCTGTTCATTTTATGTATTCTTTCTTCACATCCGTGCTGTTGAAGAGCTCTCTATCACTCTTCCGCCCTCCAGTAGTTTTGAGAGCCTGTCTGATGTATTCCAAGACTCTGTGTGTTACCTATCTGGTTCTAATTCCCTTTTCCTGCCAAGTGTGTTTTACCTTTGAACGCATGACAAGCCGTCCGCAGCCTTTGATGCAGTGGCGTGTGTGTTTATAAGTATTCTCCTGACATCACTTATGATGTGTTTGTTGGGTAATCCCTCTTGGCAGAGCTCGTCAAGATTAGAGTCTGTGAGTAATACAGATTACTTCAGCACTGTCTCGGCTCCGGATTCTGAATGAATAAATAAACCACTGTTCGTCTCATCTGAATGCTGAGGAATAAGCGGGATTTAGAAACTTTCATTGCAGAATTTCACCTGTCATTTAAAAAAAAAAATTGCAATAGTTTTCTGAAGTCAACTTTCGTACTTTTTTGTGCAGCTGTGAATGGGTCATTCTCAAATTATGACAAACATGTCTCTTGGTTTTTCAGTCATAAAAATAGTCATTATATATATATATATATATATATTTATAAAGATATTGAAACATTTCATGTCCCTTTCATCTGCTATACCACTTGTGTAACACTTTACATTAAGGTTTCGTTTTAATTAGTTAACTACTTTAGTTAACATGAATTAAGAATGAAAAAATTTTCTACAGCATTTATTAATCTTAGTTAATGTTAATTTCAACATTTACTCATACATCAATTAAAATCAAAAGTTGTATTTGTTAACATTATTAAATGCCCTGTGAACTAACATGAACAAACAATGAACAACTTTATTTTTATTAACTAATATTTACAAAGATTGTCAAATACAGTAACAAATGTATTGCTCATTGTTAGTTCATGTTAGTTAATACATTAAATAATGGTAGCGAATGAGACCTTATTGTAAAGTGTTACCACCACTTGTATGACAGTATAAGTCAGTAGTTTTTTTTCTCTCATTTTGTTTTGTTAGGTTAAACTTAACTATTAATTTTAAAAAGTGTTATTGTGAAAATACAAAAACATTCGAGAAAAGTACTTCCAAGTACAAAGAAAAGCATGTGATACATGTTCCCTCTAAGCTGAAGAAGTTATTCATAATTGTTATTTTATTTAGTTTAAAAAAAAAATTGGTTCATTTAAATGTGCTATTGCTCTTACATTGTTTAATGTTGCTTGAAATATTTTCAGTATAAAGGATTTAATTCAGTAATTTTATTTATTTATTTATTTTTGATTAAATGATGTGTGTTTGTACTGACATTTATTAGAATTCTTAAATATTTGTTTTGTTTATATCACACATAAATTTATAAATAAATGTCTTAATTATCCTTTATAATTGGTCATAATTAAAATAAACACTCATCATCCACTTTCATGGGAGAAAAGGATTAAATTGAAAAGTCAACATTTTGTAAATCAGAAAATGTATTGTTTGAGAATGACCCAAATACGTAATATGAAAAATAAAGAGTGCTCAACAGAGTGACAAACTAGTCATTTATCTCTATTTGCATTTAAGTGAGCGTTCAGCACACAAACTAAGATAATCTGCTTTATAGAGTGACGCTACAGCATTGATTTGGCACGGTTTCATTTTGTAGTTTCTAATGAAATTCGTATTCAGAGCTTTGTGGCTAAAGCTGTGAGTTTATCTGGCCACAGCTGAATCTGATTTCCACAGTGTAAACCGTCATTGCACAGCAGAAACTGTCCTCAATACTGCTGACCCCAAGTACCGCACAGTTGGCTTGGAGTTATGACAGCTTTAAAACAAAACACCCGACTTGGAAGAGATCCTGATGATGTGAACAGAGGGTCTAGGACTCTTGTCAGCCCTCTATTAAAAACGCCCGTTCCTCTCAACCATGACTTATTCCGCACTTTCTAAAGCCAGTGCTGAACGGTTGTAATTTTGCAAGGTCATGAGAGGAAGTCATGTGGATACTGTGACTTATCAGGTATTTCAGTGGCTCATCTTATGGGTGTTATTTTGTACTGTTGTCATGCTGTTTGTGTGCATTTTGAATCAAGGTGAGAACTGTGCTCAATACATTTGGAGGAAGTGCTGACACAAGCACTTTTGAACCGAGTGAAACAAGGCTACTCTGTCAACACGTGTTGTTCTTAAACAGAATAAGTCATGAAGAAATATAAAGAATAAATAATATGTAATCATTCATTATGTACTTTCTTTATCACACACTAGCTTTTCATGATAAATGGTGAGTTTTGAACCCTACCCCCAAAGGAATTGTCTTTTTTTTTTTCTCTCTAATAAAGCTAAATTATTCTGTATTAATTTCAAGATGTAAATAAATACTCGCCATTAGCTTTTAATTAAGAAAACTTACAGTAACTGAAAACTTTAATAAATAATTCCTTGGTCAACCAGGTAGACCAACACCAAAGCAACATAAGTCAGCTTATATATATTTGATATATTTATTTCTTATTAGAAAGAAAACATGTTTATTTTTTCTTGCACATCAAAAAAGCAAAGCATGACATTAGTGCTTATTGGGAGCCCAGCAAGCAATAGCCATCATTTCGAGCCTGGATACCAGCCGAACTTAGCCCCGCCCACAACATTTGAGGTCAGGAGGTTCGGTCTGGACTTGATCCGTTCTGGAGCAATTATGCTCGAACCAGAGCTGTTCGGACAATCAAATTGTCAGGGCGGGCTTTATACGATGATGGACAGATGCTCAACAGTGATGTAATCATGCACGTCACCAAAGAGCGCTTGGGTTGAGTTTGTTCCAATCCTAAACGGAGAACTTGTTCGTATATGCATTCACCTTTACCATTTCTCTCAAAAATGATGATTGTGTGGGTAAGAACTCTGTGTATCCTTAAATTCTTTTTTACAACACCGGCAAAGATCGTTTACACTTATCTTCTTCTTCTACTTCTTCCAGCGTGCGTGCAGTTGAGTTCTGTTGACAGCTATGCATCGCTCAACACGTCACTTACTCCGTTGCTCTGATTGGTTGTAGGTCTATCCAATTGAGTGCAGAGGCATTTTCTTTCCTAGTTCGGTTGAAACACGCCTCATAATCACAGCCCAATGGAGCAGTATCAGACTCATATTCTGACTAGAATTGAGTATGACGATGTCACGCTACGTCATTTCACCATCTCGGTTAACTATAGACCCGATATAGTCTGGCTATGAGTAACCCACTTCTAGCCAAAATAACCTTGAATTTGGACGTTTTTGCCAAAATAATTTGCAAGATGTATGATTACAATGTGTTTAGTTTCATTTCTTTGACATGTCCATGTTCTAGATCAGTGGTTCCCAACCACGTTCCTGGAGGCCCACCAACAGTGCACGTTTTGCATGTCTCCTTTATCTGACACACCCACATCAGGTTTTGGAGTCACTACTAATGAGCTGATGACCTGAATCAGGTGTGTTTGATCGAGGAGACAAGCTAAATGTGCACTGTTGGTGGGCCTCCAGGAACGTGGTTGGGAACCACTGTTCTAGATGACTAGTCTATATTTGGGCTATGGTTAGACGTCTCTATTAAATTTTCACTGACAGCCCAAATTTTGCCTTGTTTTAACCTAGATTTCTTTTAAACGCAAAATTGCTTTCTGGGAGTTTTTGGCTTGTTTAGTAGTTCAGCACCAGTTTAGTATCAATGCAAAGCTGGCTACAGAATAACTAACAGTAATCTGACTGTAAATACTGGTTTCCACAGAACTAACAAATGCTAATAAATGGTGACACTTCAAACATTCTGAAGTGTTTGGATTTAGACAGGTGCAGAGTATTTAGAGATCTAGAACATAACTGTTGTTTTCACCAACCTGGTTAATGGACACCGAGCCAACAAGACCCTGTTCTTTGCCGTTGGTTTGGGCAGTGTGAAGTAGAAAAGAACATCAGACTGTAAATATGACATAACTCTGAATAAGCATCTTTGTTTTTTTGTTTTGTTTTGTTTTTTTACAAGTCACATACATTACGTAATCGCATTACTTTTTTGATGTTAATGTAAATTACACTAGAGGTTGATGTGCAACTATGCCATCAAAACCCATGCATATGCAAGAAAATGCTTTTTGAATAGCTGTCCACTGTAGTAACCACTATGCATGAAAGGGTTAATATATCTCTTTTCCCATTCAAGCATAATAGTACTGTACTTGCAGGACTTGAAATAGCTGCCCGGGGGCATTTTGAATATGGCCAACTGACTTGCCTTAAAGAGGCTTTGTCTTTAATGCTTGCCTGGGTCTGTCCCTTAGGCCATAAACAGAAACTCCACTCATCTGCCAATAACATCTATAAATCTGTAAAGAAAAGAAATAATGGGATACAAAGGTTGCGGAAAGGCAAAAAAGACCAACAAATATTGGGGAAAAAAGTTTTTTTAAGCAGTTTTTGTTAGTCTTCTGTTATTCCATTGAAACACAAGTTAAACATGCATATAAACGTGCACACGCACCTGGCCATCCACGTGATGTAAAAGAAAACGTGATTCATCAGACCAGGCCAACTTCTTTCATTGCTCCGTGGTTCTAATGCTCACATGCCCAATATTTGCGTTTTCGGCGATGGACATGGGTCAGCATGGGCACCCTGACTGGTCTGCGGCTATGCAGCCCCATACGCAACAAACTCTGATGCACTGTGTATTCTGACACCTTTCTATCAGAACCAGCATTAACTTCTTGAGCAATTTGAGCTACAGTAGCTCGTCTGTTTGATCGGACCACACAGGCCAGCCTTCGCTCAACACGAGCATCGATGAGCCTTGGCCGCCCATGACCCTGTCACCGGTTCACCACTGTTCCTTCCTTGGACCCCTTTTGATAGATACTGATAACGGCAGACCAGGAACACCCCAAAAGAGCTGCAGTTTTGGAGATGCTATATATATATATATTTATATATATATATATATATATATATATATATATATATATATATATATATATATATATATATATATATATATATATATATATATATATATATATATATATATATACTATTTGCCTATTTGTGTCTTAATATCTTATGTTATTTTGCTTCTCAGGTAAGGATACTCCTATATTTTTACTAGGAAAACCCAACAAAAAATATCTATCCATCCATTCAGTTTAAAAATATTATTTATAATTTTGTATTAAAATATGAACAATTAATGTTTTAAAATGAGAATGCTTCTATATTTTTACTTGGAAAACAAGACAAAAACACGGATTAACAACCAATCATTGCACGTTTAAAAGCGGGACAGGATCAGTTGGCTTCGATAGTCATGAAGCCTGAAATGGGCCAGTTCATCATGTTGAAAACAGAATCATCCTGAAATTGATCAGGAGGCAGATGTGACCATCAGTGGCTGAGCTGAAAAAGGAGAGATGCTGACCTCTCATTCCCTTTTGCCACTCCTGCTTAGCAGATCATCATTACCACCACCAGACCAGCTCAGACACACTCATAAACACTCAGCACCACTCTCAGGTTAAACACATGGAGCACATGGACCCGTCCCTGCCTAAACGGCATGTTGCTGCCGCAGCTGCAGAATCTAATTGGCTTTCATTGCCAAAACACCTGCCACTCAGAAAATGGAAGGTGATATTCAGTATGAAAATCCATATTTGCCAAAACACAAGCATACCGCCTCACAAACCAAATCTCATCTGTCTCAGCCTGTTTTTTTTCCTACCCTGATAGAGAAGTTTAATTTAAACAGCCTCCCTTCATAATGCTTTATAATTGACGTTAATGTGAGACTTCACAATAATGAGCTTGGTCTGAGTCTGCTATCAAGCCCGCCTGTCTGACAGCACACTCGCACTTACAATTGCATCCAGTGAACTGGAGAAAATTGAGTTTTAGACCCCAAATCCATTAGCAGGCGACGTGTGCTGTCTCATACTGAAATCGACTCTCACATACAAATATGAACTTTTGTTAACTCTATTTTAGCTTGTTCTGTTTTAGTGTTTGTGGTTGTTTCGGACACAATTACAGTTTCTCATCTGACTGCAATGTAGTGCATGGGATTAACAATAGCACACATTGTAAATCAGGAGAGACAATGACTTGGTTTTCATTGTGTGCATTAGTGAACGTTCCTGTAAGATTTACTAGTCTCAGAGTTATATGGAGATTTACATTTTTTAATTAAAATTTTAATTTGACATTTAACCCTGTCAAGCCTGAAATATGAAATAATGGTTAGAAAAATCCTTGAAATGTATGTTTTACTATTGTATACACAACTAGTGATTTTTTATTGCTTGTATTTATGCATCACATCAATGTTTTATAGTTATTTATTGACACCACTTTTTTTGTATTTTGCATTGCATTTCTAATCTAATTTGAATCATGATTGAACTCAATATATCTCAAATAAATATAAAAACGAATGCCTCAAGTGTATGGAATATTAAGTAGTCAATTCCCTGAATATATCATTAATAATATTAAAGGTATTCTTGCTGTTACTTCATCAAAATTAGCAAAGCTTTCTCAGAAAAAACTCATGCATACTGACACGAAAGAAGACATTTTGGAAATGTTATTAAAAGAACTAAAGCATTGATAATGATAATTTTTCATGTTTCAAGATGAATGATAAATAGTGTTGTTACATTACAATGTATGTAACCCCTCTTTAATCATCAACATCAATGCCTTATGCTGCTACTATATTCACCATATTGCTTAAATAATTATCATCTATCACTATCAGCTAAGCTTTCTATATCAATACATCCTTAATAGTTATTAATCATTGTGTATTCCATCTCGCTTAGCTTCATGTGGCCATCAGCAAAACCGCCGCTAAAGTGGTGATCGACTGCAAAACGGTTGGAGAGAAATCCATCAATGCCGCAGGTAACATCACCATTGATGGAGTGGAGGTTCTGGGACGCATGGTCCGCTCACGTGGAAAGAGAGAGAACTCCGCGCCGGTAAGAGAAAAGACATTCAGCCTCGATCCTAAAGGACAAGCTTTGTCCGTAACAGGGCAAGCTTTTGTCTCATACAGACACAAAGAACTCAGTATACAAGTGCGGGAATGTTTCTGAGGAATCTTTGTGTGCGCTCTGATAATTATTAGAGATGGTCTGAAACTCTGAGGCTTGAAAGCACAAACGTCCTCTCAGATTCACCCGTATAATGATTATGGTGTGGAATTCAAAGCATGGGCACAAAGTTCAAGATAGAAAATACAGACTTTATGCAGTTTGGTTTTTCCATCAGAATGTGTGGATCATTATGTCTAATTGTGTAGGAGTGCGTCTGATTTTATTCTCCTCCGAGGGTGCCAGCACAACTGATGAGACTAATTGTCTTTGTAATTATGCTGGTGGGGGTTGTAATGTGAGTTTGTGTGGAGCAAAAGTTTAAAAACTATTAGAATCAGTCATTCAGCCCAAAACAAATAATCAGATGCATCTCAATCGCGACTGTTAGTAAACGCATGAAGTTTCTGCTTGTTTAGATTTCATTCATTTGCAACCGATATCCCCCTTAATTTGTTTAGATTTCATAAAATGGTTGTGTTGATAACATTTATGATGCATGACAATTGCATTCATTGATAAATAAGTGATTACAGTTCAACAGCCTTGTAAATATTCTCTGTTTGTGTGTGTGTGTTTGTATGATCCTGTCCACAGTTTCAGCTCCAGATGTTTGACATAGTCTGCAGTATATCATGGGCCAGTCGGGATAAGTGCTGTGAACTCCCAGGCTTGGTAAGAGCGTCCAAATAGCATATTATTTAATATATCAGTTTTATATGATCAGCAAACTGTACGAGCCACATTCTAATTAGCTTACATTAATACTGCAGTTCTGTCACTGGTGAAGCCCAGGGAATATCAGACATTTAACCGCAAAACCACAATCTTAAGTATGTGAAATTTAAATATACAGAAGTACCCACATGGCTGAGGTTCACTTGGAATTGATTATTAATGCATTAATGAGTGTTACTGCTGTTGATGTACGTGCACGGACATTACAATTGTGGCTTATTAAAATAAAGACGTGTGGATTAGAACCACTAGGCCAACTATAGATCCAGGAATTTATCCTCTTTTTCTCAAAATCTTCTTTCCTCAAACTCTTCTTTTTTACAGTAAAAAACTGGCAGCTGTGGTTGCCAGAAATTCACCGTAAAAAATGCTGTGACATTGTTTTTGGATTACCAGGATTCATGTATATTTTACAACTTAACCATATGCTATATCAAAGGGATAGTTCACCCAAAAATGAAAATTCTGTCATAATTTACACACCCTCATGATGTTCCAAACCTGTGAGTTTCTTTCTTCTGTTGAACAAAAAATAAAATGTTTTAAAGAATGTCGGTAACCAGACAGTTGACGTTAGCCATTGACTTCCATAGTATTTTTTCCTACTATGGAAGTCAATGAGCACCATTAACTGTTTGATTACCAACATTCTTTAAAATATCATCTTTTGTGTTCAACAGAAAAGAAACTCATACAGGTATAAGTCATATAATGTTAAAATACCTGTAAAAAATTTTTTTACCTAGTTGGAGATGTAAAGATAAATGTATTGAATGTCACAAGTTCTGACTGTTCTGAAGTTCTGACAATTTTGTTGCTTATTTCAGTTTTTACTTGGAAATGAGTAAAAACAAATTTTTGTTTACTTGGAAATGAGTAAAAACTAATTTTTGTTTACTTGGAAATGAGTAAAAACTAATTTTTGTTTACTTGGAAATGAGTAAAAACTCTTAATTTTTTGTTCGCCCATGATTTACTCTCCCTCAAGTCATCCTTGGTGCAAGTGACATTCATCTTTCAGACGAATACAATCGGATGTCCTGGCTCTTCCAAGCATTATAATGGCAGTAAATTCACACTTATTTGGCTTCCATTCACTGCCACTATAATGGATTAGCATGGACATTTTTTAATACAACTCCGATTGTATTTGTCTGAAAGAAGACTGTCATATGGACCTAGGATGGCTTGAGGGTGAGTTTTACATTTTTGGGTAAACTGTCTTGAAGAGTCTTGAATCAAATCTTCAAAGTAAATATTTTAATAATCTAATTAGTCTTCAAATGACTAAGCTATAAAACTAATACAATGACCATAAGCAACCTTGTAATTGGCTATCACAATTTACTATGGTTCTCTGCTACCATAAAAATAGTGATATATAATGGTTTTATGTCCGCCAGTATTCAGGATATCAGTATCATCATACATCTGATACCTCAGTGATATCACTTTTTGGTCTACTTCTATAATCCTGACAAAATGTTTTCTAAGTTATCTCAAACCAGCCATTCTGGCAATCGTCCCTAACTTTAAAGATCTATGACCACTCTACAAATAATTCAATTATGTGGTCTTGTAGCAGACAAATAGACTTGGTCCTCCATGGGTAGGAAGAACAATATCTCCAGATCACTTGCTGTGTTTGTTCGCTCGCGAATTAATGACTTGAGGGAATTGCACAGACACCCATGGTTGACTTGGGCAAATAAAGTTCTGTTAGATTCCAAGAGAGGAAATAATCTGGTGTTTGAAATGTTGTACGACATGTTGTTTTGTTTGCGTTTCCCTCAGAGAGTAGAAGAGGACTGTCCTGCCATGCCCCATGCCTGCACCTGTGCTCAGGACAGCAAAGGACCACCTGGACCCTCGGGACCACCGGTAAAACCACTCTCACATACACCCAACCTTAGAACAGTGGAATTAAACTAAGGGGCTTTCGCACTGGAGGAACCTTTTCACAGTTCCTAGAACTAATGGAGGAAGTACCCGCTTGTGGTGATTTTAATTCATTCCTAGTTCACTCCCCTTTTGGGGGAACTAAATGAGCTCCTACTTCAGAATAGGGTCTAACCCAGCACAATAGGAACCAGTGACATAAGTGTATGCTGATTAGCCGAACACATGTACCCGCCATTTAAAAAAAAGCTGTGTACAAACACAGATTATAGCCTATATTTACTCCACAAACTAACTCTATGAACATGGAAAAATGGTGATAGATGGACTTCTCAACCTTTACGCTAAGGAGAAAATCCAACGCAACTGTATTTCTGCTCAACTAGCAACGCTGAGTATCAACAGCACGGCAAACGCTAATACTTATATACTGTCCACTTTCTTTGTATAACAGTTCTATATAATAACATATTAGACAGGACTGTTAAACAGATTGTAGACTAATGAAGACCGAGAATGTGAGCTCTGTGTGCTCAAGCTCTGCCGTTCTCAGCGCCGTCAAAATAAATGTCCACCACGCCATCAAAAAAAAAGTCAACAAAAGTCAATAACAAGCATGGCTTATGTTACTTCAGAGTTACTGGCGGTGTGAATGGAACCAAGAAAATGGCCTTGGGGGAGCATTTAGTTCTTTGGGAACCACCCTGGTCGCTAGTTCCTATAACTGAGTTCCTAGAACTACTACCAAGGGGCTCTAGATCACAGAGTTGTGACCGGGGAGATTTGTAACACAGGTTTGTAACATAATCAATTTAACCTATTAGAAATCAGCTACAGGGGTGCTGGGGGCACTGAGGCGACAGTTGTTGTATTATTTACAGGACAAAAAACTATTTTTAGATAATAAAGTAACATTTCTTGTCTGGTTTTGCAATATAATGATTTGCAATCGTGATATGGATATTATATTATAGAGTTAGATTCAATAGATTTATGAATATACATTTTATAAACTGTGAGTAATTGACGCAATCTATTTTCTATTAATGTTACATCTGAAAATATATCAAAATCTGAGATATTTATGCAAAAAACGACTCCCCAAAATTTCCCTAAAATCTAGCTCTTCTTTTTTAGCATAAAAGCTAGCTGACTGGGCTACTCTAGTTAACAAACCTGCTCTCACACTCCAACATAAAAGCTAGCTGACATATACGTTAGCAGACAAACTTGCTATCATACTTAAGCCTTGAAGCTAGCTGGCATACTTTAGCTAACAAACTCACTCTCATACTCTGGCATTAAAGCTAGCTGACATACTTTAGCTGACAAACTCGGTTTAGCTTTTGTTTTACATAACAGCTTTTACATGACAGTGATCAGTCTCCAGGAACATTTCAGGTTTCTCACAACAGTAATTGTTCAAGGCTAGTTCCTTGTGGGGATCGAACCAGAAACTTTTAAGCTTTTAGTCTTAAGCTTAACCACACCCCACCTCTTTAGGGAAAAACACAGAGCGTGTTAAGAAGGAGCATAAAGAGATTAGAGATATAAAATGAAATGGATAGACTATGTAAGATATTGAGAAAAAGACCCAGCATTAGATTGCTCAATTCAGCCCGTGCTGCAGGTTGAACTCAATATGGCGGGAACAAATAAATGAGCTCATTTGGAAGGCAGCATTGTATGCACCCTGAGGGAAAATGTATTTCTGAGGCCTCGAAAAGGCCATGGTTTATAAACAGCAGTTCTTTTGAGAAAGTCATTACGAGGAGATCGATTTATCAAAACTGATTAGTCCACTCCTGTCCTGTCTGCGTTTATAGATTCCTTCATCCATGCAAGCCCATTTCCATGACCAAGAGGTGGTTTCAAGGAAAACGATTGCATTTCACTTGTGTATATATTATTCCTGCATCTTGATATTTGTGTTCTGAAGCCTTTCCTATGATTACGTGTCCTGTTAAGTCATCACGTGCATCTCTCAAATGAATATTTATGCTGTGTTCTCGGCTTCCACCGTCACCAGCAGGTTTTGTTAGATGTGTTTTGAGCAAGCTCATGAATCAAATTTGACCATAGTCTTCAGTGATAAGAACTATCTTATTGCAGCCGTTGCCACTGGGGATGCAATTAAAGTAAACACAGGAAAAGGAAGACGTGCAAACAGTTAAATTACTAGTGTTTGCCTGCAGCAGTAAGGGCAAGAGTTTATGAAGGTCATAAGCAGGTGGGACATTGTTTTAACCAGGTCAAGGATACTCTGTACTGGACTACGGGCAGATTCCATTTCACTGATTTTGCAGGGTTTAAAACATTTTGATAAAGCAATTAGTTTATTAGGTTTAATAAATAGACAGTAGCTGTGGACCAAAACCTTGTGAACTGCCTGCATTGGGAACATATGAAGATATCATAGGCGTGAAGGCAGTTCCAAAAGATAGGCATCTTAAACATGTAGTTCACCCATAGATTACAATTATGTCGTCATTTACTCACCCTCATGTCGTATTAAACCTGTCATATACTTCCTTTTGATTTTTTCCCCCCGTACAATGAAAGTTAATGGGGTCCAATGCTGTTTTGGCCACCTCTGTCTTCCATTGTACAAAACATTTGAAACATTTTTAAAATAAATTGAAAGTTTGCTGAGCCTCCCTAGTGGGCCCCGGCTAAATTATCGGGCTGTTACCTTAGCAACATGCTAACATCAAACTCTGTTGAAATCAATTGCTAGTTGAGTCTCATTTGTGGTCCAGCTACACTCTAAAAAATGCTGGGTTAATTGGGTTGTTTTAACCCAGCGATTTGGTTGTTTTAAGCAAACATTTAACCCAACCGCTGGGTTAAAACAACCCATTCGCTGGGTTAAAACAACCCAATTTCTGGGTTTGTCCATTTTCAACCCAACTTGGGTTGTTTTTAACCCAGCATTTTTTAGAGTTTATGTAGAGTGTTCCAAATCTGTCCCGTATGAACTGTGCGTTCACACCGCCGCCTGCGAAAGCGTCAAAATTCGCTCTGGCTGCCCTGCCAACAATGCTGTAGAAAGATTTGTGGACGCTCTGACGTAGATCAAATGCTTGGTCTTTTTCCAACTTTATTTAAATAGCCGCAAAGCAAACAAGCATGTTGGTCGGTATTTGTGCTGACTGACCACAAGAAGGTTAACCAAACAAATGGCTTTTAATTGGTTTATTTTGTTAGTAAACATGTAACTGAATAAACCAATTAAAAGCCATTTGTGTGGCGCGGCTTTTGTGTTCATGGTAAACCCACCACAGCAATGATCAACCTCCATTTTGCACTTCTACATTCCGATTGGTTGCCTATTGATTGCTCATTACCATAAATTTGGACCAATTTCAACTCTCCTCGACGCCAAAATCGTCCAAGTTCAAGCTCGCTAGAGCTCGGCACCGGCTCACATTGAAAATGAATGACTTCCGGACACTTTGATGCTCTCACCGTTGGCGGTGTGAATGCACAGTAATAATTAGCAGTAGGCAGCAAGGCAGCTCACTAGATTTGGAACAGAGCTAGAGACAGTCGACTTAATTTCAAAACACATTTTTTAGTTTTTTCAAAAACCACGCATATACATTATTCTCTCAAAAATACAAGCATGTACATAAATGTTATTCTCAGATATTATGGTAGCCCAGTTTGTGCTGAATACAGTGTAATTACATTTTTGCCATTAATGTGTTTATAAGCAACTGAAAAAAGCACAAATGTCAGAGCATGTCAAAACAGGCCCCAAAACAGCTCAGACTCCAGAGGGTTAAAATTGCTGTCTTAACATGTACCCCAGCTCTGGTCATTAAGAAAATGTATTTGCTTATCCTGAGTCTTTCGATTTGTGTTTATCTAATTGTGTGTGTCTGACTCCCAGGGCGGTCCTGGTATCAGAGGTTCAAGAGGAGATCGGGGGGAGCCAGGCTTGACGGTAAAGTACACATTCTTCCACAGTATCCCATATGCAGGGCCACCCAGAGTTGTCATGATTTGCCAAATAGACAACAGCTCAAAATACACCCAAAGCATGTGCCTCCATGTTGTTTTTGGAAAGCGAAAGTGAGTAAATCTCGCTCTCTCGCTCAGATTTTTTTAAGAGCTTGCTTTGTTTATTTGTATCTCTTGGTCCAGCTGTAGTTTCCTCTACAGTAATGTCCCTCCAGATGTGTGTGTGCATGCACAGAATGCATTATGCTCTAGTCCAAATAAAGCCACGCTGGGGCAGACATAATTTCATTTCACGCTCCAAAGTTTTATGTAAACTTGGTCTAAATGACCATAGCTAAGAAGTTTGTCACAAGCTAGACTGTGACGAGTGTCTTTTGCTTCCTTGATTATTGCATCCCTGATGGAGAAGGAGACTGCAGGGCATTCACACTTTGTTTCAGCAGCCCGGCTGGTGGTAGGCCTGGAACGTTACGTAATTATATTGAGGAAAATAAACCCGACAATGAAACCATGTTGATTTTATAATGAAGTTATGTTTATTAAGATCATGTCCAATTTTTATGTTCAAGGGGCCTCAAGGGCCACCTGGTGAGATGGGACCTTCAGGACCGCAGGGGCCACCGGGTCCTCAAGGGCCAAATGGACTGTCCATTCAGGGGCCACCGGTAAGTTGCCAGGGTCCTTCATTTCTTCTGACTACTGGGATTGTTACGCAGAGTTTGCTTCGTTCTGTGTATTAATTTTGCCCTTTTTCTTTTTCAATTCCTTTCTCTACAGGGGGCTTCAGGAGAGAAAGGAGAGAAGGGTGAAATAGGTCTGCCAGGTCCTCAGGTACGGAAAAAATATATTGCTCGCCTACCTCATCAGCACTCACGACAGCTTTATAACACCCACATGTCCTCTCATTAGCTAACCCCATCCCCTCCGTTAGAGAGTTATAATTATAGTGCCTGCGTGTGTGTGTAGCTCATGACTGATAAGTCGTGCATGTGTGTTTCTGTATGTGCAGCTTATCTTGTATTTAAGAAAATTGGCTCCCAGAAAAGAGAACATACAAATATAGATAATGTCCTTCAGTTGGCTGCCTAATAGAATCAACTAGTGCCTTTTTGAATTACTTAACTCCCCTGAACTCAGCTTGGAAACTTGCTTGTTAATGCAGGAAGTCTGCTAGGGAGAAGTGTTAGAACTGGGATATGCTTCTGTGAAATAATGACAAATATTTGAAGCAGGAAATGTATGATTTATTAGAAATTACTTTTTGAAATTCTCCTCTTCAGAATATAAAAAAATATTATCTGATCAGTTTTCAACTGACAATTTGGCTGTAACTGTGGATTAAAATATATAGCATTAACCAAGTTTTTGTATTAACCAAGTGGTTGTATTTGGGGTTGGTGATTGGCACAAATATCGATTTTGATCTTGATTCAGTATCAATTCATATGTATATAGCCTACTGTACATATAAGGAAAAATAAGTTTGCCTTTTTAGCTCTATTTTAAACTTTTCTTGGGTTAAATTATATTTGTTAGCATTCATTAATATCAACTTGTGTGTGTGTGTGTGTGTGTGTGTGTGTAATATTTCACACTATTTCAATGTATTTTTTTAAATCAAATAAATTCAGAAGTGCAGCCTGGTGAATATAAGAGACTTCTTTTAAAAACATAATACAATCCTCCAACTTTTGAAAGTTAGTGTACATTGGAGAACCAAACCAGGGAGCGTTTTTGTCTAGCGTTGACCCTACCGATAGTTCTCAAAAACAAGTACTTGAATACTCGGGGGTATGGAGTGTCCGTCATGGCAAAAAAGAAAATGTTTGAATTTAAACATAACTTGTACTTGTAAAACATAACTAGTACTCATGCACATCCCTAAACCAAACCCAGATAAACCCTACTCATTCTAAATCCACCACACGCCACTGCCTAATCACAATCAAGTGTTTGAAATTGTCATTTTAGGGAGAATCTAATGAGCCTAAACTCAAAAGACAGGCAGGATGGAATTCATACGTTTGCCTCAAGCAGATCTCTTAGACTTTTATGCTTCCAAAGCCTTCTTTCAGAAGCTTGTTAAAATTCTCCCTTTTCTGCTACAAGTGCTGGTGTTTAGTTTTCTGCTGAAAGTGTCACCAAAAGGCTTCTAAAACATTCACAGTGACAGATCCATTTGTTGAGGAATGACTGTTTGATGTGAAGCCAATGACAACCACTCAAGAAAAATCCCCTGGAGTTCTCTGGGGTGATGAAAAGAACATCCTGGCTTTTCCAGTGGTCAAAGTACAAATACACACACACATACGGTCCTCAGCCTTCCAGTATAGATGTCTTGGCTTGAGATGGATATCCTCCTTTAAGCAGAGGGGCCATCCACACCCTCGCTTCCATTAGCACCAGGCATTGAGTTCCTTCAGAGTTATGTTGGCAGTAAGGAGGAAGTGGTCTTTGCCGTACTGCAGCAGAGACTCTTAGTTCTCACTCAGGTCTAATCTATCCTGTCAGCCTGTGAATTATATTTATTGGCTGCTGGTTGCCAGTCCTCCATATCATGTGCAGCATCTCCTCCTCAGTCTGTCTCTGCCGCTGGCACTGAGAGCCCAGTATATAATACTGTTAGGGGTGCCCTCACACACAGTTTCCAGAATTACGAGTCCACTCGTGAAGGAAAGAAGCCCATTTTAGCCTTTGCGACAGTGAGTGTGTGGCACTGATATATGGGGTGATGTGGAGTTGAACGTCTTGATTTGCAATATTGTAGCTGAAGCGATGAAATATTGTATCATTATGAAGAGGAAGGCTGTTTCATCTAAAACAATGTATTTTTACCTGTCCACCCAGAGATGAACAGGCACTTTCAGTTCATACTCTATAGGAGCTGAGCGGCTGGGGATTGTGGGATTGTTAAACGAGTGATGCAAGTGAATCAGAGAAATGCTCAACTGAGAGATTGAAAATGCTCATTTTTAAGGTGGAAGCAGTGACGTCTGAGGTAGATATTTCAAACTGTGTCATAATTCGGATGTTTTTTGTGGATTTAGTACTTAATATAGATAGTTACACTCATGTCTTTCCAAACCTGTATGACTTTATTTGATCTGTGGAACACAAAAGAAGCTTTCATCATGTTTCATTCATTCATGTTTTTGTTACAGTGAAAGTAAATGCGGTCCAAAACATTGTTCCACAAGAGAGCCCACAGTCTTTTGGTTACCAACCAGATCTTCACAGACTAGGCTACAGTTTATGTCCTTTTTTATCTAAGATATCATAGCAGAGCAGCTCTTCAAATCACAATGACCACACAAACTGTCCTCACTTTCGATTACCTCCTTAACTCTGAGATTGAGCACTTCGATAATGTCAATACCGTAGCCGGTGAAAATGGAAGACATTTTGTGTATGGCTACGGTCACATGAAACAACAGGGCCGAACATTTATTACTCAGCAAAGGGCAAACATTTTGTGAACATCGATGTCTGTCATTTATTAAGATGTATTGTTTATTTACTTTCAGGGCGTACCAGGTGCAAGTGGAGGACCAGGTCGAGATGGACCTCCAGGACAAAGAGTAAGCAAATTTTGTAACTCAATTCAAACTATACTGTATGATGTAAAAAACCTGCAATTACAAATGATTTTGTGTGATATTCCAGCATGGTCTGATTGCTAATACATTTTCTGACATAGCAGACTTTCTCTGTAGCTCACCTGGTTCAACATTGCACTTGCGATGTGGAGCACAAGTACGAGTCCCGTGACACATGAGTCATGATAAAAGACTTGTGGAAGCAAGCTAAAATGACATGGTTGCATCAGCAAATGCGTCTTTATGTCACGTTTGCTTTGGTTAATACTATTGGGTATGTTTAAGTTTTAGTGAGGTCAGTGGTACGTTATTCTCAAACACGATAGGGCATTAACATTTTAGCTCCACTCAATTGACATTGCAATTCAGAACTGCGGCAATATGTACAACAACCAACGTAATAAAATGTTGCCACATTCACATTCATCTGTTTCGGGTAAAACTTAACATGCTTTTAGCGCCACATTTTGGACTTTTCACTTTTGGTACTTCAAACTTCACTTGTTCCCTTAGAAGGAAAATTACAACGGAATTTCCATATCGGTCAGGGAGCATGATTTGTTAAATTGCATACATTTTGCGTTAATGCGTTCATTTTTAGCAGGATTAAAGGTGACATATTATGATGTCCCTTTTATATTATAACACAGATGTGTGTCCACAAATCGCTTTACGCATGACTGCTTCACCAACGAGGGTCAATACCACTTTGTGCTCTAACTTCATATCCAGAAAAAGAAAGAATGGCACTTTGTATTTTGTGAATGTTTCTTTACTGAATGAGCTTTCTAGAATGCTGTATGGCTAATATGGCTAAAGTTACCATAGTCTCTGACTATACAGAGACTAGAGCTGTGTCGTTAGTTTTATCCCGAAAACGCTCACCGCCTGCATAATTCATAAACGTACATTTTACGGTGACGGACGTGTTACGTTTCCGTACGAGCACCTATACAACAATTTATAGATTAACTTGACGGTACATGCTAGTCAATGAGTTGAATCAACGTAACTCCACAACAACTAACGTTACATTAATGTATCCACTAACCATTCAGAAACATCCAGGTGCAGACTAAAACCTCTTCCTGAGTCTCATGTAACATGTAAGGCTGCGCTCCACAACTGGTTATTTCTGACATTTAGGCTGAGTGAGATTAGTTTTGTTGTTGACGTTGTATCCGAAGCTTGCTGGGGGATGGGAGCAGCAGCTAATTTGCATTTAAAGGGACATATTTTGAGCTGGGTATTTTGAGCTGAAACTTCACAGGCACATTTTGGGGACACCAGAGATTGTGAAAAGGGGCATAATATGTCCCCATTTAACTCTTTAATGCACAATTAATGCAAATGCTAACTTTGACTGCCTAAGTTATATTAAGTAAACACACTTTTCAGTCCTGCCGTGTAAGAATGATTCCAGAGAAACTCATCAAATGAAGCTTATGTGTTCTTCTGTGTCTGAACAGATCTGATTACGCTGAAGGAGTCATCGACTCACAGATTCAATTTACAGGACTGCTAGTCAATAATACCACAACCTGAACTAATCAGATCTGCCCCGCTAGACTGTCATAATAAACGCAGAATGTGTTTGTTTTCGTTATTGATTTTGTACCTCGCCTCCAAACCAAATGAAGCAACTTGTGAGCCTTATTTGACATTACAGAATCACACCTGTGATTTACAGATTCTTGAGGTGATTTTGGTATGAGCTCACGTGTAATATATATAATATAACTGCATCCTCTAAGTCTGGGTGTTTTGTGCTGCATGTATCGTCACAGATAAAGAGGTGTTTAAACTTTAATATTGCCATTTCTAGATAGAATAGTAGTCTATACTGATTAAATGCCACTGGAGACTGAACAAAAGGAACACTAGACTCATTTTGTGAACTGTAATGAAAAATATGCATGAGGTGGTTATTCGATTACCTTTCCCAAAGCTGTGTAGTGTAATTAAATGTTAATGTCTTGGTGAGAGAGCCCAAGTTCGCCATCTCTGTTTAGTAATGAGCAGCTTGAGTGAAAATGTTTGAATAAATCTGTCAGTTTGCATCAGAAAAGAAAAACAAGCAGCACAAATGGAGGTGTTCAGACCACACTGCTGCTTACTGAGCTGATTTAAAGCAGGTTGAGGGATAAATCTGCTGTGGTTTCATACACAGCAACTCACAATGACAGTTTAACAAAGAAAGCAGATGTTTGGCTTTGAACTGATGATAATCTCTAAAAAGAACATTTGTAAAGAATATTATTATTGTTCCAAGGTTAACTAAGAGTTGTCTTATGTGTTAGTGGCACAAAATGTGCTGAAAAAGTTACTTTTGGGATTTTCACCTACAAATAGACGTCATGGAGACACTAGAACAATTGTATTACATGGTAAAAAGAGACATTTCTAGATTGACATTAGGTTCAAAGTGCAATTGTGTGTGTTCTGGCTAAGGCCAGGTGTAACCGGTGGATTGCGACCCCAAGCATGACACCAGTTATAAACACTTGATTCTGCATTGTGTAGCTTTGTGGAGTTTTTGGACAATTAGACTCGGGGCACCAGTTTCGCTGGAGCTTTTATTTCCTGATATACAAAGAACAAACTAGCAGCCTCCTTGAGTGAATTGCCCTTAAACGATTAGTTCACTTTATAAAGAAAATGTCCTGATAATTTACTCACTCTCATCTTATCTAGCGAAACCATCTGTCATTTTCAAGAAAAAAACAAAAATGTATATACTTTTTACCTAAATTGCTCATCATGCGCTGCTCTGCGACATGCCACGGATTGCGCAATCACGTCGGAAAGGTCACGCTAGACGTAGGCAGAAGTACCGCCCCAAGTGAACGTGCGAAGACTAAACGCCCTTTTCCAAAAAAAAACCTCCATCTCCAACTTCAAAATCGTCCGACGATGTTTTTTTTGCTAAAGGATGTTTGTATTAGTCTTTGCACGAACGCTTTGTAAACACGCGGGTGGTACTTCTGCCTACGTCTAGGGTGACCTTTCGGATGTGATTGCGCAATCGGTGGTGTGTCGCAGAGCAGTGCAAGATGAGCAATTTAAGTTAAAAAGTATGTACATTTTAATTTTTTTTAAATAAATTGACCAATGGTTTCGCTAGATAAGACCCTATTCCTCAGCTGGGATCGTGCAGAGCCCTTTGAAGCCCTTCGAAGCCTGAAATATTTTCCTCAAAAAAATTCTTTTCCACTGAAGAAAGAAAGACATGAAAGACATTTTTCATTTTGAAGTGAACTAATCCTTTAATGTTTTCCCATGAGGTTACATTACAAAAGGGCCAGAAAAAGAGGAGCATTTTGCTGACAATGTAAATTGAAGCAATATTTGATATAAATGCAGAAAAAAGCTTTTTATTAATTTCTGGGAATGTTTATTGTTATATTGGAGAATATAAATGGAAATTATTAAATCTTTCTTGTGTTCATTTTGTGAAAAACTTGCCCTGATCATTTTTAACTAGATTATATTTGTTTAATACACTACCGTTCAAAAGTTTGGAATCTCTTGAGGAAGGTTCGTATCCACCGCGACACACAGAGAGAGAGAAAAACTTCTATGACCTCAAGCACTCATATGGGACTGCATATGTTGCGTGCACCAAAACTGTTCAGAGGCTTTACGCTCTTGAAGTGCGGTACTCCAAAAGTATGCTACACTTGAGGCGTTTTAAATGTTACATTGTTTTCCCTTCCCTTCACTGGACTGTTTCCCAAAAGAGCTTGATATTTTGGGCAATTAAGCTTATTGAGTGGAAGAACACTTAGACTCAGTTGGATCACTGGCTAAAAAGGAGCAGCCAGAACCGTATTATATAATTTGTGCAGACAGATCTGACAGTAAGTTGTTGTTGTTGAGTCCCTATCCCCTACTGAGGTACTTTCAGTGCACCCCAGCATTCTACTGTAAAACAGTAGTCTAGTGGATGTTCAAGAGGAGTTAATTCTACTCCTTCATTTCCACCTGTTCTGTTGTTACTTTGCTGTTAGCGTTGTAGATCTGGAATCGCTGGCTGTTGAACTGTTCCAAAAGAAGTTAATGTCATGAATATACAGAGGTCAGCCAGAGTTAAACACATGCTGTTCATTTAGTGAGTCGCTGATGGATTCAGTAAGTTTTGTCAGGCTGATTCAAACTGTGAGTTTGAGTGTAAGTTTGCTTGTGAATTAAAACAGGGGTGCCCACAGGATTCTCATCCGTGGTACACAAAAACTAAATTGCAACAACATTTAGCCACCTAATTAAAACTTTGTTCCATTATAAGCAGCGCAAATATGTTATAAAGTATAAAAGTTAGACTTAAAGGGATAGTTCACCCAAAAATAAAAATAAAATTATGTCATGATTTACTCGCTCTCAAGATTTCTTTCTTCACAAAAGAAGATATTTTGAAGAATGTGGGTAACTAAACAGTTACCATGGTAAATGCACAATACCCAGCTAACAAACGGTGTACCAGTTACTTTGGTAATTTCATGACTTCCTAATTGACAGCGTAACTAGGATGTTGCATGCTCTGAATTGTATCTGCTCTTTATATATAGTGAAGTGATTGATAGCATGTGCCGGCACATTTGCACTCGCAATTGAAGAGTGCACGACGTGAGCACAATATAACGTCTGACAGGACAGGAAAGTTTGTTTTTCTGAGGTGAGAGACTTTATTATTTTGTATTTTGTGAAGTTATGAAAATGTTGTTAGAATAATAACTCTGACATACAGCCTGACAACATCTCATCTAACAGCAGAGACTGAATTCTTCACTTAATTCTTTCTTTACCCAAACTGCGTTTGACAGAAGAGTCAGCAGCTTTCATGCACGTCTTTCAAAATAAAAGTATCGCATCAGAAAAAACAATTAGAGTTACATTTGTTGTTTTTTGACTATACACTCTGTAACCCACTCAAAACGGTTGAGAAACACTGCCATAATGTGTTCCTTCCTTTAGAAGGAAATCTTTCCTTTAGATTTCCTTAAGAAGACCCTCCAGGTTTTACTGTTCATAATCTATGCTAAAAGAAGATCTTGTGTTGTATTTATATTGATGTTCGACAGATTTGTATTTTAAACAAAGCATAGTGATCATCAGAAATTCTTTCTTTTAGGGTCTAACGGGTAAAGATGGACCCCAGGGACGACAGGGCCCCCCAGGACCAATGGTATGTAACATGATACAATCACTAGATCAGGGGTGCAAAACCACAGCCCTGCAGAGTTTAGCTTCAACTCTAATTAAGCTCACCTGATCCAACTAAATTCCTTCATGCTTATTTGAAAATTACAAGTATGTGTCTTCTCTCCAGGAACTGACTTTTGCACCCCTGCACTAGACTCTTGAAGTCTTTCTGAGACTTGGTCATGAACTTTTTGTCCTCTCAATATGTCATTTTAGGGCAGCCCTGGTGCTCCTGGGGCTCCAGGATCAAGTGGACCACCAGGGCAAATTGGTGATATGGGGCAACCTGTGAGTATTGCATTACAGTCATGTTGAACAAACTGAACTCAGAATGTTGTAGACTGCTGGTCATGTCTTCAGGTTTCTTCAGCTTACTGATATTATTGGGCTCAGTTCTGTAAATGTGGTTTTGGTATAGTTTAGTAGAAAGCACATTGAATTCTGGGAGACTGTCCTGCCACTGAGTCATTATCTTGAGTGTCAGATTCCAGAATTATTCTCACTGAGGTACCAGACCACCCAAATATGAAAAAAAAACCCAGCATAGTTGGTGACCAGCATGTTTTGGTATTGGTGTGCTGATGTTCTCATTAGGCTTTTCAACTAGCTTAACCAGAAAGCCTACTTTTGGCAGGGCTCAACAATAAGGATGGCCAGCTGGTCCAGGGCCAGCACTAGACAGGCCACTTGACAGAACTTTCACCATGTCTGTGTTGCCAGTCTTACATTTGTTACATCCATTGTTATGCCTTCATTTTTTATTTTTTTTTATTTTACACTTTTAGATTTCTGTGCTGCTAGTAAGAATGTCAGTAATGTTTTTCATTGTATGCCATCATTTTATAGCTGTATATTTTCCAGCTTGTTCATGTTTTCTTTTTATATATGAAACAGCATCTTTTGTAAATGTCTATATTTCAATTATGGAAACTCTCAGAACAGTTTTAGCACATTGATGGATATGACAATATTAATGTATTTGGTCTTGGCAGACTAGTATGGAAGTGTGGACTTGCTACTGCTATTAGATACACAGACACACTGCTGTGAGTGTGTAATAGGGCTGTCAAAATTGCTCAAAAATGACGTTCGAATATTCCCTCTAAAAAAAACACGAATATTCGAACTATTCGAACATCTGGTTGCGCATTTTGTCAATGACGCGCATTACGTCAATAACAGGACAAATTAATACAAAGAGACATAACTACTTGTATAGGTGGTCTATTTAAGTTTAAACATATTTGACAACGTATTACCTACACACAAACAAGTAAATCAACTAATGGCCAAGACCGCAGACCTCACACTCTCTCGCCCTCACGCTCTCTGCGCATAACGGTTTAAATGAACAAACACATTTTGAGTGCTGATCAAGAGTTTTGTGCAAGCAATTTAAGGTCGCGACTCTTGTCCCAAATATAGCAGCTTCATTCAGTGATTGAAACAAATATTAATTGAAGTTTTACAGCATATTGAATGCTCAGAGCGAGCTGTGTTGTGGTAAACATGGAACTTTTCCTTGACGTGAAACGGTAAATAATCAAACCAGTGGAAGCAGTGCATTTATCCTTTATTCATGCAACATCTCTTCAGTCAGTACAGTAGCCTACACTTTAGTAATGTTAGGGTTATGGTACCTCGGCTCCACTGCTCGACAGAACTCCCTGAAGCCTGCCCCATCCACCACACTGATCGCTCTCATGTCCTTACAAATGAACGAAATTAATTTCTCCGTTATGGCCTCTTGTCGTGTTGCAGACAAAGAGCTTGTGGCGGGCGATGCAAAGTAATCCAGTCCAGTTTGCACATACAAATTAGTTGCTTATATTTACAAAATGAGCCTACAAAAGCATAAACAAGCTCGTTTAATAAAGAAAAGTTCACGAAACAAAGTGAAAACTCACGAAAGTGTTTAGTGAAATTAGGAAACATTTAAGAGATCATAAATTTAGTTGTACAAGTTAACGTTACATTTCTACATACATTTTGTTCTCATGTCACAAGTAATATCAAGGTTTATTTTGATCTGTTTTACATGATTCTTTTGTAGTGTGGTTTTCGGTGAAGTGTACTAAAATAAATATCGTCACCTGTGTACGTTAGCCCACTTCTTCTCTACGCTTTTTCCTGATGGTTTATAGAACAATTACTCCGAGTCGCCCTCTGTCGCTTCAAAGAATAGCACAATGGTCAAGTATAAACTAAACGCCTCGTCCGTTTGGGGAGGAGCGCGCACAGTCAGCGAGGGCTCGCGCCATAGACAGTAAAGGCTCGCGCTGCGGAGCCAGGCGAAAGTATAAAACAAGGCTTCAGGCCGCTAGCGCGCCCACTCGCAAAGCAGACAGCCACGCCTCTACTATCGCGGGCATTTTTTTTCCACTTTTTTTAAAAATTCGAATATTCATTTTCCCCTTCGAAATTCGTTTTTTAAAAACTATTCGAATATATATTCGAATTTAGAATATTCGTTGACAGCCCTAGTGTGTAAGATATGGTGCTGCATGAACAGACATACAAAAAATCTCGTAACATTTCTAGACAGGTGGAGTTGGGGGAGGTGGAGGGTTTCAGAGGAAACCAGGAAATATAACCAGCTTACAGCAACACTGGACCAGACGATTTAAATGTTGGGCAAGCAATGTCATTGGCTGCAGAATCAGCAGAGGACAATAAACTTGCGCCATTGATGAATAAACAATGGGATGGCATTTAAAAGACTTATCAGCCATTGTCATCTAGAGTTTTATGACTGAACTAGATATATGAAATAATATAATTATTGGTGTTTTCAATGAAATGATCTATTGTTATGCCTTGAAAAATTACATTTTTAGTTTTTCTGTGCTGCTAGTAAGAATGTCAGAAATGTTGTATGCCATCATTTTATAGCTGTATATTTTCCAGCTTGTTCTCTTTTTATATAGCTTTTGTGTAAATGTGTTGTGTATATTTCAAATATGACAACTCTCAGAAAAGTTTGGGCACATTTATCACAAGTTTACAGCAAAAAAAATCTTACTGTTGGGCTCTGCCTTGGTGAACCATATGTGCCAGAAAGACATACAGGTTGGCCAAACACGATTTGATTGAACATAATGATTATGATGGTCCTCCAGCTGGAGTAGGGATGTCCAATTCCACCCGTGTAGGGCCAATGTCCCATTGAGTTTAGCTCAAACCTGCCCGAACACACTTGCTTGGAAGTTTAATCCTGAAATATTCATTAGCTTGTGCGTTTAGGATTGGAGCTAAATTTGGTAGGATAGTGGCCCTCCAGGAGCAGGATTGGACACCCTCGAGCTGGAGAAACACCAAACCTGCCCTGCACTAACCAGCATGGACTAGCCTGATCTTTTCACCAGGGGTGATTTTCCTTCGAAAAATCATAGGTGTAGAAGCTAGAAATTGATCTACACTATTTATCATGAATTAAGGAGTCACTTTATTTATCCCTAGAAATCATTAATGATTGCTGGAGAGCTCCACATGAGATACTGTATATCCTACAGACTGCTAGAGTTTTGGCTGTGAAACACTTATTGAAGTCTGACCAGTCAGAGAGAGAGAGAGGGACCTACAAAGTGAAAAAACTCAGGTATTGTTTACTCAGAGCCTCGGAATGAAATGTTTATTTCTCATGTGTATGTTAGAAGCACATGAGGGATTCAGTGATCTGAATTAACATCAGTCTCTATTAGTTTCCTGCTGAGTGACACCTGTATTAATGTTAGAGCTCTATTACCTTGCATTTGTTCTCATAGATTTGTAAAGTAGAACCATATGCTTCACCGCAGTCTTGAGGAACATCTGCAGAGCTCGATTGCAGCGTGGCCTCTCAACGCTGATTTGAAACCTGTACATCTTTCTCTTTATAAGCCCTGGAAGAGAGATTGTCAGTAAGATGACAGTTTTATGATCGATTGTAACCCAGTTTATAGTAGAGCAGGGCTTTGTTAATTCTACTACAATAGAGATATAGAGCCATAACCTCTTGCTCTGATGTGTGAAATTACATGCAGTACTTTAAATAAACTATGATCATATTCTGGCACAGCAGCAACATAACCTCACGATGAGTGTCTATGCACCCCAGAGCCTCCAGTGAGGGTTACATCTCATTTTTACACAGATGTTATGATATCAGAATTGTTTAGCAGCCACGGCACTCTGGCCACAAATCTCTGTCTGTTTTCCAACACATTAGGTCAGCGATGCATCCATTTTATGCCTTGGCTCCGTGATCAATTTGGTCCGCTCTCACATTCAAATCTCCCTCTCCAAACAGTCATTAATGCCTTTGTGTTTCTTTTGTCATTTTCTTCTCCGATCGGTGACTCACCGAGAATTGAGAAATGTTTGTCTTCACTCTCATTTTCTCTTTTTGCAGGGGCCTGCCGGTACCAAAGGCGAACGAGGAGAGAGAGTGAGTCTCCAATCTGCATCTAAACTGTCATGGAGTTTAGATTGGGGTGGTGGCACTCAGTGGCACACATAATGGTGGTTTATCAGCGGCAGGATTAAGCAGCTCACTGACAGGCCTCTTGATAAAAATCACAGCTGCAGCACTGAATTATAGCTCCTTTATTCACATTCTCTTTATATGCATGGGGTTTTTAATTCAGCCGCTGCAGGAGCATTAAGAGTAGTACTGGTACAGCTAAAGTTGTCTATCAAGCTTCACAGTAAGACTCGGTCCAGAGCTTTCACAACAATATATTTGTGTTTTTATTCTGATTTCTTCACTGCTGTGGTACCGTCTACCACACAAAGGGCATGTGGAGAGTGTTAAATTGGGTGAATTAAACACCCACGTTGTACAGGCTATTAGGCTCCCTGTAAAGCAGCTAAAGCGTATTTGTGTGTTCTTGGTTTTTGTCACAGCAGCTTGTGGTCTTAATCCAGGCTGAATGCTTGTTTTTTTTACTGTTAATACTGATGCTAGTGGGTTGAAAAATTAATTTGCACACAGAACATGGTTATGGTTAATTTTGTTTCATTTTGGTCACACTTTTAACACAAGTTTAAGTTTTGGGTAGGATTAGGGATGTTGAATATGGGCATGCAGAATAAGACATTAATATGTGCTTTATAAGTGCTAATAAACAGCCAATATCCTAGTAATATGCTAATTATTAGCAAGTAGTTAATAGTGAGAATTGGACCCCCACCCCTCTATTATCATTATTTCCTGTTTGGCGTACAACAAAATGATTGCTCATTCTAATAATTGCATCAATAATCTATTTAAAATAATACTCTTTAATATCAAGTTAAATGTACTAATATAAAATCCAAAGTTTGAGACTACTCTTGTTTTTTCTCAGAAGCTTTCATTGTTGCAGTGTGATAACGTTTTTGCTGGCAGATTGATAAAAACAAAACTGACACATAATTTGTGTAGCAGAGAGAAAAAAAAATCAGGTAAAGTCAGAAAGGAACTGTTGATTTTCTCTAGCTCTTTGCATTTTTTTACACATTTTGTCCACCTGTTTTTTTAAACGTTTTTTAGAAATAGAGCAGGAGCAGTAGCTGCAAGGGCTGCCTCGATAGACTACGTAGAGTCACGAGGGGACAGAGCTGGCCTGAATGGGAGGACTGCGTACTGAATGTCCACCCCTTGAAGCAAACCGTAGGAACGGTCCGCTTCGAGGATGGAGACCTGGAAGTAAGCGTCCTTCAGGTCGATCGCTGCAACCAATCTACCGGACGAACGCGTCCGAGGAGGCGTTCGCTACCGACATCCTGAACGGAAGCCTGTGAAGGGATCGGTTCAGGACGGGCAGGTCCAGGATTGGCTGTAACCCACCGGTTTCCTAGGGTACAATGAAGTAAGGGCTGAGGAAGCCGGACTTCATTTCGGCTGAAGGGACAGGCTCTATCACACCCTTCGCCAGTAGGGTGGCAACCTCCGCACGCATGACTGGGGCCTTCTATTGGGCCCCACCATGGAACGCGGACTCCCCGGAAGCGGGGAGGAGCCTGCGCGAACTGAATCGCGTAGCTGAGCCTGATGGTCTTCACGACCCAGCGGACAGTCCTTGAAGCTGTAGCCAGGCTCCAGGAACTGACCAGCGGGGTCACTCGAACCACAGACGTCCCCAGGTGGGGCAGCGAGGCAGTGTGACTGGCCATGCGATACCATCCCCTGGAAAGAACTGGGACCTATCTCTGAGTTGTCCGCCTCCAGCCTGGCGTTTAACCAGGCTGGGGAGTGGACCGGGCGTCATCCTGCAACCACCTCCACAGTGCGGCCTAGGTGAAGGCTGCTGCTGTGGCCGGGCGGGAGGAGGGAGGGTGCCCTCAGCGGTGAGCGGCCGAGAACCGTTGGGCGCAGTTCTCAGCCGCGCCGCCGAAGAGGCCAGCCTGGGATATGGGCGAGTTGAGGAGGCGGGCTCACTCAACCTCCCCACATCACCAGGTAAGGCCAGGTGTTTCTCCCGGACCAAAGCTGTGGACATTGCCCGACCGAGGGAGCATGTGGCCACCTTCAGTGTAACCTAGGCCGCGGCCCCATCAAGGGCAGAGAAGGCGGAGGAGGCCACCAAACGGTCGCGGGAAGCACGGGGACTTCCGGGACCGGGTGATCTCCTCATGCACCTCGGGAGTGAAAGGCATTGGGGGCGGGGCCCAACAGCTGTCGGGTGCTGCCCCCAAAAACCGATCGCGCAACCACGAGCACTCGTGACAGGGCGGAGTTCGACACCAGCGCGAGGCTCGCGGCTGCCCGAGATAACATGGCTGTCAACTCTAGGTCAGATCAGGCAGCGCTGGCACACCCGAAGGCGGAGCACATTGCGATGGTCAAGTTCCCGCAGTGGGAACATGACACATCCACAAACACTGCCCGAACGTGCTGAAGCCCAAACACGTCGAGCAGTGAATGTGCCCATAGACAGCAACAGAGATCGATCGCACCCGGCACGGGCGAGCCGTCTTGAAAAAGACATGCCACGCTCAAGCTCTTTTTGTGAGAGGAAAGCTCTGCAGAGTGCCGAAGCGCCCAGGGAAAACACACACAGCTGTTGCAGATCACTGCACAGATCAGCAGGCAGGCAATGTGAGATCGCTGGAACACGCCGTCACACCAACACCCTGAAGAACCGCTCGTCTCTAAGACTGAAGAGAGGACTTCAGAATTCAGGCTTGCAGGAGTGAAGAGATGCTCTTGGCTCCGATGCAGAAACATAATGCGATATTGCCCACGTACTTCCTTATATACCCACACGGTGGGGAGGAGTTACGTATGCAAATTCCGCGTGCCCATGGCATTGGCACTGCCATTGGGCGTTTTTGAATTCTTGAAGATGATTGGCTTCTAAGCAAAACCCCCATTCGTTAGTCACTAACGTCGTTACACTGCTTATTACTACAAATATTCATATAAAGATGGTGCTGCAGAATTGACCATCCCCCCCCACCACCACCACAGAATATGTATATAATATAACTTTTTTTCCCCCATATATTTTGTTGTTGTTGTAACAAACACATAGTTTATGAAATCATTTTCATTACAACATTCATTGATATGGCTTAGAAATAGGTCAATGAAAAATCCACTTTTATTCATCTATCACTAATCTGAATGACCTTTTGAAGGAACACATTATTTTGGTGTCGTTCTTTGTTGTAGCTTTGTTCAAAAACATGCCAATGGGTTAAATGATTATAACATTTAAACTAAAATGACAGAAAAACTGTGACACTGTAAATCCCTGCCTTAATCCCATGTTTATTTCTGAAGGGTGACATGCAGTCCCAGGCCGCTGTCCGTGCCATTGCGCGACAAGTTTGTGAACAGCTAATTCAGAGTGAGTTAAAAATGTGTATATTTTGGCTTGCGAGTTCCTTGTTTACACACACATTGTTACTTTTAATAAGGAGTGCATTAAATAAACCTAAGTTACAGTAAAGACATTTATATTGCCCCAAAAAATTTTTTTTCAAATAAATACTGTTCTTTTAAACTTTTTCTATTTATCAAAAATCATGCAAAAAATGTATCAGCTTCCACAAAGGAAATATTAAAGGTGCAGTATATAATATTGACAGATAGCGGTTGAATTACTGCAGTCCAAAATTGGAGAAAGTAATTTCCCCCACCCTCTCCTCAGATTCAATGCTCGTGCTGGTTGCCAGATTAAGGACAGATTAAGGATTTATCCAAATTTTGCGTTCCATGATACATTTTGGGTTTTTTTTCTCCGGCAACTGGGGTGTCAAAATACTATTGGGTAAATTGGCAGTGGGCGGGATCAGACAGACAAAAACAAAACAGAAATTCCGACACGGAACGCACATTTCTAAGTAGAGTAATTTTGTGCAGCATTATTTTTCGGAGAAATAAGTATGTGAACATAGCATGTTTCCTAAATATCTGCATAAATATTATGGTATTTTCATGCTTTAGAACAGACAAAAAATAAATAAATACATACAGCACCTTTAAGCAGCAGAACTGTTTTATATGTTATAATAATAAGAAATGTCGCTTGGGCACCAAATCAGCATATTAGAATGATTTCTGAAGAATCATGACGTTGAAGAAAATTCAGCTTTGCATCACATGAATCATTTTTTAAAAATTATATTAAAATAGAAAACAGGTATTTTAAATTGTTATAATATTTCACAATATTACACTAATTATTACAGTTTTATTACATAAAACATTCAAAAGTTTGAATGGTTAATACGATTTTTTTAGTGTACAGTATGTGAACAAGTATATTAGATCTAATGCTATTCATTTGCCAAACTCATGACTCATATAACTTCATATAACTTCTGCTGATCCACAAATTGAACATTTTCTTACCTAATTTCTTTTTCCTCTCTCCCCTTTAGGTCACTTGTCTCGCTACAACTCTATCCTGAACCAGATTCCCAGTCAGTCTGTTTCAGTACGGACAGTACAAGGTCCACCGGGTGAGGCTGGTCGGTCAGGACCTCCAGGGCCACAGGGAGAGCAGGGTTCTCCTGGCAGACCAGGATTTCCTGGAGCCAGTGGGCAAAATGGCCGCCCAGGAGAGAGAGGTAAAAAATTGTTTCCATTTGAAACCTACCGCATTGATAGATACTGTGAACTGCATGCATGTGTTTTGAATTAGTTGGCATTCAATTGTTGGGTAAAAATGCTGAAACTGAATTTCTGAAGATAAAATTGTGAAAAATAGTGTGAATCTTTGCAAATAATAGCAAAATTAGTAGGTCAATGGGGTATTAGATGCATTCATAAAATGTACAGTGTATACTTGATAACTTTCATATCTAGTATGAGTAGTAAGAAGAATGATTAGTTAATGGTCTTTGAGAGAAATGTTGCCCCTGCAGCTTAAGGTTAAGCAGTGTTCTTGAAGCTATAATAATATTGACCAAATAGCATGACCTAAGTCAGGGGTTTTCAAACTTTATGATGCCAAGGACCCCCAAATATGATTAACCTTTATGAGGGACCCCATTCCTAAAATCCATCTATTTTTATGTACGAAAAAACATTTAAACTGTTGATAAATAGTAAGGGTGACATTATAAATACAACATATTGTTTCCCAACTTAAATTGGCTAATGTTGGATGTATAAACCTGAAGAAGAATATTTTAAATTAAAAATGATTTGTATAGGTACATTTCACAATAAATGTATGTAAGCAGCGTACGTACTGTGTTAAGAAAACTGCTTTACAACCCCAGTGAGCGAGATAAAGGGGACTATAGTGAGAAAATAAATAAAGATACAAAGCAAACATATACAATTCTGGAATGTATACGGCAAGAAAGGAGAGAAACATTTAGAAATGAGACAGTTTGAATATTAGGTCGACTTTATCCATTTTTGCTTTTCCTTTTTTTTATTTTCTGAAATTTGTTGGGGACCCCTTAGAACCTTCTGGAGGACCCCTGGGGGTCCCCGGACCCCAGTCTGAAAACCCCTGACCTAAGTGACCCAATCCCATTTCTTATATGTGCACAATTTCTCCTTCACAAATCTGTGATTATAAACAATATGTAAACTACTGTCTTTTTAGTAACTACTTTAAAGATGCTGCAAAACACACACACATAGATATACACCAATCAGGCATAACATTATGACCATCTTCCTAATATTGTGTTGGTCCCCCTTTTGCTACCAAAACAGCCCTGACCCATAGAGGCATGGACTCCACTAGACCCTTGAAGGTGTGCTGTGGTAAATCTGGCACCAAAATGTTAGCAGCAGATCCTTTTAAGTCCTGTAAGTTTTGAGGTGGGGCCTCCATGGATCGGACTTGTTTGTTCAGCACATCCCACAGATGCTCGATTGGATTGAGATCTGGGGAATTTGGAGGCCAAGTCAACACCTCAAACTTGTTGTGGTGCTCCTCAAACCATTCCTGAACCATTTTTGCTTTGTGGCAGGGCTGAAAGAGGCCACAGCCACCAGGGAATACCATTTACATGAAAGGTTGTACTTTGTCTGCAACAATGCTTAGTTAGGTGCTACATCTCAAAGTAACATCCACATGGATGGCAGGACCCAAGGTTTCCCAGCAGAACATTACCTGAAGCATCACACTGCCTCCGCCGGCTTGCCTTCTTCCCATAGTGCATCCTGGTGCCATGTGTTCCCCAGGTAAGCGACACACATGCACCCGGCCATCCAGACCAAGACCAGGCCACCTTCTTCCATTGCTCCGTGGTCCAGTTGTGATGCTCACGTGCCCACTATTGCCGCTTTCGGCGGTGGACAGGACAGTTATTCACTTCCCCTCATAATATGGGGGTAGATTTGTTGCGTTATTCCAAACAAATAGATTATTATCCACAAATAAATGTAAAGAGATTCACAAAAATTAAATAAATTCACGAATAAATAGAATGAGATCCACAAATATATGCATGAGTTTCACAAAAATGAATTAGATTCACAAATAAATACAATGACATTTGTGAATAAAAAAAATATCCACACATGTTTTTATGTCACAAACACAACTCTGCCTTGCATTCATTTGTCAATCGCTTCCTGTGCATTTGTGAATTGCTTCCTCTGCACTGGTGGATCTCTTCTTGCACATTTGTAAATCGCAGCACAGCGCGTGGATTTTGAAACATTTCTAGCTTCTACACTCACACAAATCCACAAATAGGTGGACTCCACCCACCGTCTACTTAAGCCAATCAGATAACGGCCATATTGTGCTGACCAATCGTAGCACATTCTCGCTCCAACCAATCACGTTTTGGCCAGAGCCGTTGAAAAAACACTCCCATAGACTTAATGCGTAAGTAAAGCGTGTCATGGAGTGACCAATAATAGTTCCAGCATTGAACCCCATTCATTTCAGTGTAGGCTATCTCAAGCACACTCCTGGCAAATTGACGAAATTACTGCATATTTTGAGATTTTATGGCATTAGTTGACCTCTCAGGAATATTGATAGAAGATGTATTTTATGAAGCTTGTTAGAGTTAATGTTTAGTGTTATATAATATATCGTTAGACTCTGCTGCAACAGCTACTATATCCAGATGCTATCTGTCATTTCAACAGTTTTTAGATTATCTGAGATCTTTCTGTCAAAAGCGTTTCTATGAGAGCTCCGTGAACCACGTGATCGCACGCGCCGCCGGGAGATGAGAGCAGGTCGCACCTCTGTTTTTCAACGCCTCTGACTTTAACTGTTACACATTAGTGCCACAACGCTATTTATTGTTTGAATTTCGTATTAAAACTTGAAAAAATTTAAACGCTTAGACTTTGTTTCATATCAAAAGCAGTTTTGGTAATTTGAGAGCGAGAGACGCGCGTGAGTGACAGAGAGACGGATGGGAGAGCAGGGAAAGGAAATGCAGCTGAACGTGTTAAATAGCGTTAAAAAATGAGTCTGTGTTGGAACCACTGTGATTGATTGGTTATTATTTTCAACAGAAATGCCCGTGATTGACTACAATACTCAACGCTGTAAAATCATGTTGTACTGTCGTGTGACCCAAAATAAAATGACCTGATCACTCAAAAAAAAAAAAGATTAACGTTGTCTTTTCTTTATCTCGCCCCAGAATAAAATGCTACTGTAAAGCCTAATCGAAGTCAATGCACATATTGTGTTAATATTTGTCCGAAATCGCTGCAAATACAGTGAAAATGCTGTCTATCCTGCTTAATCCTATTAAAACAGATTGACAGCGCGGAGTTGTTTAGAACTATTGAGAGCTCTGTGGCTCTAGTCAGTACAATATGGCCGTTATCTGATTGGCTTAAGGAGACGGTGGGTGGAGTCTACTTATTTGTGGATTTGTGTGAGTGTAGAAGCTAGAAATGTTTCAAAATCCACGCGCTGTGCTACGATTTACAAATGTGCAAGAAGAGATCCACCAGTGCAGAGGAAGCAATTCACAAATGCACAGGAAGCGATTGACAAATGAATGCAAGGCAGAGTTGTGTTTGTGACATAAAAACATGTGTGGATATTTTTTTTATTCACAAATGTCATTGTATTTATTTGTGAATCTAATTCATTTTTGTGAAACTCCTGCATATATTTGTGGATCTCATTCTATTTATTTGTGAATTTATTTAATTTTTGTGAATCTATTTACATTTATTTATGGATAACAATCTATTTGTTTGGAATAACGCAACAAATCTACCCCCATACATAATGTTATGCCTGATCAGTGTATATATTTAGTGTGAATATATATATTTTTAAAGTCTTTTTCTCCCATTAAATAAGAATGTACACAATCTGCAATTGGATCTACATGACCCCCCTCCCTAAAGCAACTCTTTATTATGAGTGTGTCTACAGTGCTTAGTCTCCTGTCCGCAAGTAGGACAGCTCTGACACAGCCTTTAGTTTCAGCATGAGAAATTTCACCATCATTACTGCTTCTTCTTTCAGCTCTGCACACTCAAACATTCAGATATCAAAGAGGAATATGATGCATTCAGGGCAAAACAGATCTGCTAATGAGGGATAACATATGGGGGGGGGGTATTAGTCTGTTTATGTTAACATAATGAGGAATCCCATTCAGAGGTTCTCTTGTAGATTGTCAGTCTTGTTCAGAGGTGATGAAGATCAGCTGCTTACATTTAGTGTTCAGACCCTTAGAGACAAAACATATCTCTTTCAGTAAGTCTTGTTAGCATTTCCATTTATTTCAAGGTCATTTTTTGTGACCACCTGGATTGCTGTTTTCATATCCAGTCAACTTTTTCTCTTTTGCTGTAGCTGATAACTACAACAAACCTGTCAGAATGTGTCATAAACACCAGCCACGTCTTTTATTCCTCTCCCTATAGTCTTCTAGGGGTGTGGAATGGGTTAAATCAAAGGGACAGAGAAGGACACAGCTACTTCAGATGGGTTTGCGTGTTCTAACAGCTCTCCGTCTCTTTGTCTAGGTCTCCCAGGAGAAAGGGGAGAGAAGGGCAGTCCAGGGATAGGGACACAAGGTCCTCGTGGTCCTTCAGGACCCCCAGGTGAGAGACTGTTCAAATGTTACATTTAAGTCAAAATCAATGACTTCTTTGTCCTCAAGTAGTAAAAATTAATTACAGTTCTTCATACTGCACAGACTACAGGAGTTTCCATTATTAAATGTACTCTGTCAAAGAAAACACAAGCTTGCAAACCTTTAATAACCTCTACACACATCTTGATCTGCTTTTGGTTCCTTTGATTCCTGTCTAGAATATCAAGCAGATATTGAAACAATATTTGGGTCAGAGAGAAATGTTTTCATATCGATTTTAGCAGTACGACTGGTCGGCAGGCTTTGAAAAATGTCAGCGACGGCTCTCTGTTAATTGTGCTTTGATCAATACTCTTCACAAATGAGATTCATTGAAGCAACATAGCTGTAAGAACTAGTGACATCTGAGAAGGATGTGGACTGGCAAAAGCTAAAACTTGTATTTTGTGAGGAAGAAATCCAGACACACTATGGGTGTGGAGTTAAGCGGGGCTTTATGGACAGATAATAATTCACAATGTTTTATCCCTCTCAGGGCCTCCTGGAGAAGGTCGGACAGGAAGTCAGGGCCCTCCAGGAAGACCTGGAATTCAAGGCAACTCAGGTCGTCCAGGTACCCCTGGTAGCCCTGGTGCTGCTGGACCCCCCGGCTACTGCGATCAGAACTCCTGCCTCGGGTACAACGTTGGAGGTAATCCTCTCATTCTCTTCTTCTGTCTCCCAAAAACTCCAAAGTTTCTCCATTCATTCAAAACTTATTCTACCAAATACATCCAGTGGGTCTAATTCACTAATAATTGTGTTCAAGTAATCTTATGCGTGAAAAAGTTCTCTAGAGAAATCTCCACCAGATTCAGAATGGGCATATGGACATATTTGTTGTTATGTTGCTGAATGCAGATATGGAGCAGTTATTAGCATAACACCCACCCACATGCATTGACACGCCAATATAAAAAGCAGCACCAGCCCAATCCACTCTCCCCTCCACTTTCTGAATTAGAATTGAGGAGAAATCTGTTTAAATGGATAGACGGATGGACGATAGATTAGATAGATAGATAGACAGACAGACAGACTACTAAATTGTTAAGTTATCGGCCAATCAGAACTTCTACTAGCCAAAAAAACAAACAAACAAAAAACAGATGAACTATGTCAGAGCTTTTATATATATATATATATATATATATATATATATATATATATATATATATATATATATATATATATATATATATATATATATATATATATATAGCTTTTATATATATATATATATATATATATATATATATATAGTTTGAATATATATATATTATACATTTTGTATTTCATTCATTCATTTCTTATTCAAACTAAATCCTGTCATCCAAGCCATCTCCTCCCTTCCTCTTTCATCCCCTTCCTTTTCACCAAAAATGTATTTTAGGTGGAGAGATCAATACAGTACAAAGAACATCAAACACTACGCAGAACAAAACAAACCTGTGGTCTCAGGATAAGTCATGGGTCTGCTAAAATTGTAGGATTTTAGAAAATAACAGCGTATTTTCTGTTAGCCAAATGTCAGAGCTCTCATCTTCAGAGTCTGTGTCAGTAAGGAAGTGCTGTTCGCTGAATCACTACATTGTTTAAAAAAAAAAAACTTCGCTATTGCTTCAATGCAAATGTACAAGTGCGCCGTTATTTGTTGCATATTGACATGTATGTTAAAGTAAGCCAGATATGCGCAGTAAGCTGTATATAATATATCATGATGACTCACTACTCACGAGTTGAGTATTTGCACTAAATCTGTGCAGATTTGGCTTGCATGAACTTCCCCAGCAAAGTGAGTAAACATAATAACCCACCAAATATATCGTTAGACCCACCAGGATAGTGATTTGACAGCGTTTCCCGCCACAGTTTATTTTTGTTGGCGAGTGTTAAAGGGGTCAAGAATTGAGAAATCAACTTTTTCTTGAGCTTTTGATATATAAAAGGTCATCGTAATATAAGAATATCAGAGCTGAAAACTTCCTTGTTAGTCAAAGAAAAGCTTTTATTGACAACTGGCTCATCAAACGAGGGATCTCTGCATTTGCCTCCCTGTGACGTCAGAGAGCAGTGAAACGCAGCCTCAAGAAGACCAACGTCTAATTCTGTAGCCCCGCCCACCAATTTGCATATGGCATGTAACATGAATAACATAGGCTTATGTGACGCTAAACCGGATCGAGCTACCAAGCAATAAACATGCTGTTGAAGATTACAAAATAGTGTGCAGTGCCTGGTTGTGGAAGAACTCAGTTGCCTCATAAGCTTCCTTCGGATTCCAATATTAGCAATGCGTGGTTGAACTGTATTTTTAATGAAGTTCCAGGTCACATGGGTAAGACACTGTGCGTTTGTTCGCTTCATTTCACCGCAGATTCTTTTGTAAACAAGTTTTATATCTTTTGATTATATGTACGTGTCTAACTAAACATAATTAACGCTAACTTACCACACTGTCACAGGCTGGAGTATCCATTGTATTTGAGGTGCTGTTGTATGGAATTAGATTTGTTTTAAAAAAAATGAACGAAACTTTATGAAACGAAACTTTATAAAAATCAAAAATATCCATTACAAAAGAAGAAAAACACATTGAAAATGAAAAATATGAACTCAGTCGCACAAATTTAACCGGATATTCAAATATGCTTCATTCTTTGTTAATGTTTTTCAAAGATTCGTTTTCGCAAATCGGTATTCTGAATGCATTGCCACAGATTACGCTTCGCAGTTTTTCGTTTGCTGTTTTGACACAAACATCTCGTGGGGGCGGGCTTAACAGTGATCTACTCTGATTGGATAGTGAGCTTTCGATGGACAGGTGCTCTCTGACCTGGAAGTATAGCCGGCGACCGTGTCATGATAAAAGTCCCGCCGGCGACTGTGCCATAATAACAGTCCCGCTCTTCAATCGCTCCTGCGGCCTTGCTCAGCTCCACAACACTCGGCCCTGCTCTGCTTCATATTACAGTAATGTTATTAATCGCATCTATGAACATGATTTCTGCCCGAGTCCTATCCTGACTCTTTTCCACCGGCTGTGAGGTGAAGACCACATCTCTCAAGATTCTGCGCTCAAACGTGGCGTCATCAAACTACGCCTTTGTTTTGAACAGACAACCTCTAGTGGACGGAAAAGTTACATAGTGTAGCTTTAAGGGCAAGTTTTCACTGTTTTACTATTTTGCAAGTATTATGAGAACGTTAGTTCTGAATGTTCGCTGAACCATCTGAAAAAGTAGCAAGTAGTAAAGTGTAAATACAGACTAACGTCCAACTAAAATGTTTCAGAATAACATCCAACGAATGATGTGTAAATAACAGTTTTTTGTGCCAATGTTTTGCTAACATTATGAAAGACCAGATAACTCACTGGAATAATGTTTTTTTCATAACTTTTAGAGAACCTTGCCAGAACATTAACTAAAGTTCTAACGTTCCCTGTTAGCTGGGCAGGTAGACACACAGAAAGACAGACATTCACGTTTTGTGCACAAATAGGTGCATATGCCCTGTTAGTGAATGAAACCCAATGAAATGTACATGTAGTTATCAGAGTAACCATGGATACTGTTCATTTCGAAGTCAAATATACAGTTAGTCAGGGACATTGTTATTGAGTCCTTATTGAGCTGTGGGCTTAAAACTGCTTCAGGCTTCACTGATAATAATCACAATTGAGCAAACTGATGAGAGAACATAGCGCACCATCTTCCATACTGTTATTCTCTGTGGCCTTTTGAAGTGCTTCTGCACATTCTCACTTGAGATTGTATTTCCATAACTGCCTATGAATGGCAAACCCATTGCTGTGGTCTGGTTCAAGAGATTTTTGTCCTATTAAACCTGCCCTTCCCAAACAATTATTCTACTAATAAATTTCTCATGGAGAATGCTATCAAAGTTTAGGAGAAAGCTGTGTACTTACAATTTTTTTGTATTTCAGTATCCATTTTAATATGAGAAAGGCTGGACAGAAATGGACAGCACTCTTTGTTATATAATTGATTTATCAGATCCTAGCGAAGCTTTCTACTGAACGCCTCACAGATTATTGCAGTTTTGTATTATGAAAAAAAAATTGCTAAATGTCTCTGGGGTTTCTGCTATGTAAGGCTGTTAAATGACAGTGTAATATTCCACTCAATAAATGAAATACTGCATCAACACTTTTAGGATCTATAAAGGTTATAGCTTTAAGCTTTCAGTCAGCATAAAATCTTGCAACACAGCTTAATAGTATTGCAAATAGCTCTGTAACGTATCCAGCCCTCATTCTCTGGGATAATACTTCATTTCTAATGAGAGAATGTAAGTTTTATGTGTATTGACCAGGTTTTAATGCCTTATTGAGAATCCTTGACTTTCTGAAATGCCATGTAAAGATTATAACATGAGAGAGTCTGGCAGTCGAGGTGTTGCTGAAAGCATAATGTGGGTTATATCAGGCTCACACTTACCATATTGTCTCTCTCCTCTTTTACCGGGGCGTCACTGTCTCACACCTGCATGTGAAGGTCCAGAGCAGTATGAGAATGACTACTGAGAAACAGTAGAGAGCCACCTGCTCTTCTCCTCTCTCCCTTCATTTCTTCATCCCACCTCCTTCCATGGGCCAAAACCAAAGACTGTATCTGGGGAAGGTGTTTTTCACACAATCCAGAACATAAAATCCTATCCACCTGGATTCCCAACCCTCTAAACGTCACCACCATTTAAGCCCCATGCTTTTTAACCCTTCTGAGCATTGTGCAAACCTCAATTCTAGTGTTTTCAGACAAACTACGAGGCGTTTTCAACATTTTCTGGCTTTAATGTGCTCTTATTTTGTTTTATGAGATCGTTAAACCCACGTCTAAACCAAATGAGGTCTATAATAACTGGAGAAAGCCACCCGTTAGCATTCAAATAAGGACGTGATTTGAAGTCTGCCATCTTTGCTCCTGGGTGCTAGATTCGGCAGCCAGGTTTTTTTGAGCCCATCACCTGAGCCATACAATTCTGTGTGACTAATCACTCTGGAGCTGCAGGAAAATTATGTCATGATTATGCTGATTAGCTGATGGCAACACAAAAAATTGATCCGTCACTCCACCTTATTTTGCTGAAGCTATTTTCTGTGAATCTGTGAGACTTCTGATTCATTAGCCACTGTGGGTAAATAACTACAAGAATACTAAGTAAATAGTGGAACTATTTGCTCTACTAATTTGTGTTTATGATTGCAATGATACGTTTTAATAATATAGTAATACCAGTTTGCAGTAACAGCATAAGACTTTTGTACTACTAAAATAACTGGAAGCAGATGACACCAGAATTCTTGCACATTCAAGTTACTAATGGCTGCACCCGCTCCTACGTTAAAAATAAGGTGGATATTATAGTAGAGGTTTTGATGAAATATTTGCATTCTGTCGGAATATACATCAACACTTACCAGCAGGGTAATGCTAACCATGCTAAGCCATGCTAACCAGCTAACCCTCGATACTAAGTTAATTGCAATAACAACTCCCTTTTTCTTTTCTGATCTGACTTTGTGTCTTTATCTCTTTGCCGTTTCCTTCTCTCACTAACTCAACGCCTGCTCACTTGGTGGTGGTGACTGAAAAAGATGGCAACCGATCTAATTCCCCCATGTTCCCATAGTACAACAGTTACCCTCCAATCCCTACCAAAACTACGGTCCCGCCACCAACTACGACAACGAGGAGGATGACGAGGACCCTTACCGTGCCTACCCTCCTCAGTTCTACCAACCCAGCTACCCTGACCCCCATGCCTCCAGGCTTGGCCCCGCCCACCCTGGTGACACGGTGGAGATGAGGTCACCTGGTATGCGTCGCTTCTCCCGCAGCCCGGCCGAAGAGGGGAGCATCGGTGAGTCGGAAGTACAAGAGGAGTCCGAATAGCCTGGGTGGCCAGCAAACCAACCGTCCACATACAAACACTTTTCATCAGAATATCCTAGAGGATAGGACTGAGGGAAATCCGAAAAGTGCCTGCTATATGCATCCTTGTAAGTGTGGGTGTGTGGAGAAGATTAGAAAATGAAACTGTGCCGATACTCTTTCAGTGACTTTTCTGTCTTTTGTGAGGCTGCATGTAGCCAATGAGATGAAAAGCAAGTTCAAAGAAAGAAAACATAAAAAAAACATATTCTTAATGAGTATTTTTGTCTTGATGTCCAGTAAAAAAATATTTAAACATTCTTTAAAAAAAAGAAAATTAGCTTGAAGCAAAATTGTATCTGATATTAATACAGATTCAAAAAATGGGAAAAAAATATTAATTATATATATATATATATATTAGTGCTGTCAAATCGATTAATCGCATCCAAAATAAAAGTTTGTTTGCATTATATATGTGTGTGTATTGTGTATAATTATTATGTATATATAAATACAAACACATGCATGTATATATTCAAGAAAAATATATTTATATATAAAATATTTATATACAATATAAATTATTTAAATATATACAGTATATACATGCAAATATTTCTAAAATATATACATGAATGATTGTATTTATATACATAATAATTATACACAGTACACACACATATATTATGCAAACACAAACTTTTATTTTTGATGCGATTAATCGATTTGACGTGATTAATCGATCTGACAGCATTTTATATATATATATATATATATACATTTGAAACTTCATTTGTCAATTTTTTTCTTTATGTTTAAAGCATTTCCCTCACTATAATTAGATTTATGCTTAAAAATATCGTAATAAAAATACACTTAAAGATTTATTCTCTGAAAACAAGTCTTAATATCTTACACAATAATGCTCTTTACGTAAATGTTGCTTTTTTTAAAGGATGTTTACTGATATTTTTGGAAATCAACAAAAAATTATTAACAAAAGGATTCTTGCAGCGCAGTGGTTTTGAATTGTGTAGTCCATATATTTTGTAAATGATAATGGGGGTGTCTGTACAGTTTGTGTATTTTTTTTAAGTGCATATTAGTGATCTGCATATTATGTTACAAATTTCACAAATGTTTACAGCATTTTGCAGTTATCTGGAACTGGCTGCTTAAGTTATTTTAATTTAGAGAAGAAATACCTCCATGAATGCTTTTGATGTTCTTATCACTAGCAGTTATTTATGAAAAGCTGAATTCTTAAATCACACTTATTAACGAACCAAAACATAATCTCCTAATTTTTCATTGGCATGTCACAGTAACACCACATAATGTGTCTGAATCGTAAATGTACTATCACACATTTATGTGAACTTCCTTTACATATGGTCTTGTAAGACAAAGCGTCATGCAGGGGATGCAGTGAAAGCTCTCAAAACTCAGCATGGCATCCTTTCGTGTCTCTGCCCTGTGTCTATTGGGTCTGCTCACTCTGAAAGAGTCCTGAAGAGTTGAGAGTTAGGCCTGTGGTCTACCGTCCTTTCATAAGGAAATCAAACTGCATGTGGAGCGGGTGCCAGTGGAAAGACACATCACCAGACTTTGAATCTACAAAGTAATTTATTTTTACTTTATTATTTGTTTTTGTAACCAATAAAACTGTACTGCAACAATGACTCAAGATGATGTCTCGTCTGGCCTTTGTGGTTTTCCGTTCCGTGTGCTGCTAATTGGTCACCCACAGATAGTTTTAAAAATTACATTTTATATTTAAAACAACAAATTTTCTTTTGAATAAACATGTTTGGTATAATAAGCTCAAATAATAGAACACGAGCTGAAGTTCCTGCTTTTTAACAAGCAAACTCGGTTTAATTTTTTTATTTAAAGGTAAAACTATCACACAAGACACTAAAGGCTAACAAGGGCGTTTCGTTTTCCATCCCAACACAATGTTTTTTTATAAGTTAAGCAGACTTCAAAAAGGCTGAAGTAGCATCAGAAAGGGCTTATAGAGACATATGAAGTTAATTAGAGCTGAAACGGCAGTTAAATTAGAGCTGGATCAGGCTTCAGAGAGGCTGCTAAAGCCATTTGCGGGACAAGCAAAGGCCAAAAATTCTGAGCTCCTTCAGAGTCACGACTAAATGAATAGGGCTGCAGTTTGACTACCTCTCTGACTTGGCCCAGGTTTAGATAAATATGCATTGTCAAAAAAGAAATTAATTTCTATTAGGTATGTTATGTGCTTAAATATCAAACATAACCAAAAGTTGACAAATGAACGGTTTATTTGTATAATTGAGACATAATTTATTTCACATTAACAATATATAAAAAAAGACATTTCCAAGTTCCAACTCCTAGACAAACTAAGACACAAGATCCAGGAAACTGCATTATGATGCTCATTTCATCCTGTAGTCTTCAGGCCTGTGAACACACAATAGACAGAACAATTAACTTAATATTCAATATCAATATTCTTCAGTCCATTCCAGGATTTTTCTCCATATAGTGGACTACAACGGCAACCAACGGTTTGAAGGTCCAAACTGCAGTTTCAATGCAGCTTCAGAGGGCTCAACGTGATCCCAGTCAAGGAATAAGGGTGCTAGCGAAACGATCAGTCATTTTCTTTTAGATAAATAAATAATGTACATACTTGCACTAGCATCCACGACTTCACACATTACGTAGTCACGTTGGAAAGGTCACATATAGGCGGAAGTACCGCCCCAGTGTTTACACACCAAAAAAAAAAGGTAAAACAATGATGTCAGATGATTTTGAAGTTGGAGGAGAAAATGAGATGGAGTTTTTTGCCCTACCCTACTTTTTTAAACCGGAGTACACAGACGAACGTCAAGTCGTGCATGACCTTTCCAGCATGATTACGTCAAGCCGTGGACGCTAGTGCTAGACAAGCATTTGTGGTTAAAAACTTTTTTTTTTCTTTGTTTTTTTTTTTTAAGGAAATGGCAGATCGTTTCACTAGATAAGTTTCATTCCCTTATTCCTATTCCAGAATTCAAAATGGCCGACTGCCAAAATGGCCGATATGGTAACATTAAATATCAGACGACTCGGCATGCCTTTTATGATTTTTGGACAAACGGTTCAAAAGTTATAAGCAAAAACAGACATTTTTTGTATCTCCGGACCAGTAGGTGGTGCTGCGCCGAAACACTGCATGTCTCAGGTCATGCTTGTGATGACGTGTACCAAGTTTGGTTTGAATACGATAAAGCGTTGCAGAGATATTGCCTTAAGTGTGTTTTTGCAACCGCTACTTAAGATTTGTTTGCGCGTTTATCGAAAACGATTTGACGAATCAACTTGATTTGTAAGATTTTTTGTCAGCATGGTCTGAAGATGATCTGGGTAAGTTTTCGTGCAAATCGGATGAACCGTCTAGGACGAGTTCGCAAAAGTAGGTTTTTCGGAAAATTCAAAATGGCGAGAAAATTTCAATGACGGAAAATGACGTCATAGGGTGCAATAGAATCGGCTTCAGCCAAGGAATCATAAAAAGTTACTCCCATGTAAATAATACAGATTTTATGAATCCCATGTTCATAAAATACAGCATTTTAGCACATAATTCAAAATGGCCGACAGCCAAAATGGCCGATATGGTACAATTGAATATCAGTTGACTCGGCATGCCGTCCTGAATCTAACGAGACCACTTTTATGATTTTTGGACAAAAGGTTCAAAAGTTATAAGCAAAAACAGGCATTTTTTGTATTTCCGGACCAGGAGGTGGCGCTGCGCCGAAACACTGCATGTTGCCTCAAGTCATGCTTGTGATGACGTGTACCAAGTTTGGTTTGAATATGATAAAGTGTTGCGGAGATATTTAAGTGTGTTTTTGCAACCGCTACTTAAAATTTGTTTGCGCGTTTATCAAAAACGATTTGACGAATCAACTTGATTTGTAAGATTTTTTGTCAGCATGGTCTGAAGATGATCTGGCTCAATTTTCGTGCAAATCGGATGAACCGTCTAGGACGAGTTCGCAAAAGTAGGTTTTCAGGAAAATTCATAATGGCGGGAAAATTATTATGACGGAAAATGACGTCATATGGTGCATTCGAATCGGTTTAAGCCAAGGAATCATAAGGAAAAATAATTTTGTTTCTAGCCCTTATGGTTCAAAAGTTATTAGCATAAACATGAGTCAAATTTTGGACTGATGGTGGCGCTAGAGCGATTGAGTTAGAGACTTCATATTTGCTATGGTGACTTTTCAGACTGTCCTCTATCTGTATGCCAAATTTCACAACTTTTTACCATAGACTTCGTGGCGGAAGAAGAAGAAGAAACGGAAGAAGAAGAATAATAATAGGAACGGGAACGGTTTCAATAGGTGCCTTCGCACCTTCGGTGCTTGGCCCCTAATAATTAATCAACTGTGGCAAGATATGAAGGAGAATTTATATGTGCGTCACATTTAGTCGATAAAACACAGATGGCTGAACTCGATCGGTTTTCGGGTCATAGGATGGAGGACGGAGGAGCGAGGAAAAGAGGAGGGATATTGGGAAGCACGCAATGTATAACTTCACATCACATCCTATATTTACATGACAATTGATAACAAATACAGTCTTATTGTTACAGTGAACTAGTACAGTGAGCTTTTTATTTGCTGTAAATGTTTAATGTCTAAAAAAACTAATTCATGATTAATTTAGTTTATTCAAAAGTTTGCAGTCAGTAAGGATTTGAAAGAAATTAGTACTTTTCTACAGCAAGTGACAGTAAAGCCATTTATAATGTTACAAAATATATACATTTCAAATAAATGCTGTTCTTATAAACGTTTTATTCTTCAAAGAGTCCTGAAAAAAAGTGTCACAGTTTCCACAAAAATATTAAGCAGCACAACTGTCCTCAACATTGGTAATAAATGATAATAAAAAATGTTTCTTGAGCAGCAAATCAGTATATAAGAATTTCTGAAGGACACCGACGACTGGAGTATGATGCTGAAAATTCAGCTTTGCCATCGCCAGAATAAATTACATTTTCACTTCTTTTAAATGTAAATAATATTTCACAATATTATGGTTTGTGTTGTATTTTTAATCAAATAAATGCAGCATTGATGAGCATACTTCTTTCAAACACATTAAGAAATCTTTTGAATGGTATTGTATACGTGATGTCACACACAGTTAGGCCATCTGGTACTGAGGAAATTCACCACCATGTCGTTGGCAGTCCCAAACATGGACAGAGGGGTCAGGGGCCCAGGGGCCTGCAGAGTAATGACACTGACCCACATTAAGGGTCTCACTCAGAGACACATCCATCACCATGACAACAGTGTCACCTTGCCACCATCCTAACCACTGCCTCAGGATGGCATCTGATCACTGCTGATATTACAGTGTCCAACACTGAAGGGCATTTTGCAGTTTGAATCATAATAGGGGGAAATGGCATATGTCTACAAGAAGTATGAACGGAGTTACATAAATCACATGAAGTAGAAAGAATGTTGTGGCGAGCAGCGAGGCCGAGGGACCGTGAGGGCGGGACGAGGCAGCGCTCATCAGGGAGGATGAGCGCCAGCTGCGCGCCGCAGCGATCTCGGCTCTCGCGGAGGAGTGAGGGAGTATAAAGGAGGAGCGACGACAGTGAGAGACGAGAGAGGACCAGGCCTGGATTTTGTGTTGTGTTTTATTTACGTTTTATTATGTGTATGCTGCAGTCGACCGTGAGGGGCTTCCGCCGCCATTTTATTTTGTGTTTATTTTTGATGAAAGTTTTTGAATGTTCGCCGGTTCCCGCCTCCTTCTTCCTGTACGAACAAACATTACTACAAATGTAATTAAAATTCAACCTACAAGAATAAGATACCATTCATCATGAGTTTTTTTTTTCTTTTTCTTTTTTTTAAACATTTCCAATATATTTTAGAAAAACATGACCGGATCTCTCTTCTAGATATTTAAAGTCAGCATGAAACGGAAGTTGAGATCGTCTTTTTCTCCTTATTGTGACGTATATCCGAGTGAAACGGCTTCTGAAATTAGAAAAAATCTAGGCCGGGGCTTGGTTTCGTCCTTTGAAATCAGATTTGAATGCCAGTTTGCACTCAGTTGTGGAGAAAAACTCGATCTATCTCTTAAATAAATGTATTTTCTCTCTAAATCTTTTCTACATATGTTACTGAGCATATTTCCTCACTTTTCGCTGGTTTATGCTACAGATTTTAAGCCTTTTATGGCTTTATTTCTGTAAAACTTTTTTCTCAGCTCTCCCTTATAAGGGGCGCGCGCCGTACGCACGTTGCATTCCTAAGTGCGAGCCTTCACTACAAACTGTTCGTCCGACTATATTGAGTAATTTTTAGATAAAAAAAAGCTTTTATTTCTCATTTCTCTCTTTTTGCCTCAAGTCCTTCCTGAAGAAGGTATTGTGTACACCGAGAAAAATGTACCTAACCACCATATTGCTACGATCAGTGACAGGTTTCTGAGAGGCGGTGAGAAACGAGACAGGGGGCGATAACCCCGCCCTCGCGCCATAGCACATGACCGGGAGAGAAGAGAAGTCGTTTCGATGGGGGAGGGAAAGTTAACGTATTTGATTAAAGATTATAAGGGTAAATTAATTTTTTAAAAATTTATGAAGTGCACAGATAAATCAGTTATAGTAAACACTACAATATTAAATATAAAAAAACGAATTGTAAAATTTAATTTCATGCCGCCTTTAAATAATGCATGGCAAACATTGTCTGAGGAGCATAAAGATCTGCATGATGTCAGACTCACGTTTGTGCCGTGGAGTCACCAGCACACATACAGACAGCATATTTGTGCTGTACTGTGGTAAAACAACCAACACTTCAGCAAATCTGGATATTGTGATTCAAACAAGGACCTGATCCGAATACATTGTAAATGTCAATTATTGGTATTTCAGATGACTGCGCGCATTCTGTGTCTAAGAATGTGTTGTATGTTTTAGTCTACAGTCCCTGACAAAAGTCTTGTCGCTTGTGTACAAATTGACCTAAAGTGAAATATATTTCTAATCAAGATTTTTTTTACAAGAAATGGCTCATTTTATTCCCAACAGCTTTTGTAATAATGTTTCAGTGCAAAACAATATTCACAGCTTAGTAAAGCCCATTGAGTCAATTTTTGCAAAGACATAAGTGTTGTCGCCTTGTCATATGAGCTTCACCTGTGACTAATAATGGATCAATTAGGTCTCAGGTGTGTATAAAAAGAACCCCAGTACACTAGATCTTCACATCAACTGCAACTAGACCTCTGCAAACATGCCTAAGATTCACCCTGAGACTAAAGTTTTGATTATCAAGAGGCTGAAGACCAGATCCACTGCTGATGTGGCAGACACCTTCAATGTGTCTCAGCGTCAAGTACAGAGGATAAAAAAAAAAAGATTCGAAGAGACTGGAGACATTTTTGACAAGCCCAGGTCAGGTAGACTCCGCAAGACAACTGCTCGAGAGGACCGTTTGTTAGCTCAAAAATCCAAGGCCAGCCCAGTTTGTCGGATTCTGTCTCGAAATGGCCTCCATGGTCGAATCAGTGCCCAGAAGCCAGCACTAAACAAAAGACAATTGAAAAACAGTGGGGCATTTGCCAAGGCCCACAGCCTGCTAAAAGGATGGATGCTGCAAAAGTGGCAGAAGGTGGATTTTTCAGATGAATCTTCTGTTGAATTACACCACAGTCGCCGCAAATATAGCAGGAGACCTACTGGATCCCGCATGGATCCGAGATTCACCCAGAAAACAGTGAAGTTTGGTGGCGGAAAAATCATGGTCTGGGGTTACATCCAGTATGGGGGTGTGCGAGAGATCTGCAGGGTGGAAGGCAACATCAATAGTCTAAAATACAGAGAAATCTTAGCTACCTCTTATATTCCAACCATAAAAGAGGCCAAATTCTGCAGCAGGATGGTGCTCCATCGCATACTTCCATCTCCACATCAAAGTTCCTCAAGGCGAAGAAGATCAAGATGCTCCAGGATTGGCCAGCCCAGTCACCAGACATGAACATCATTGAGCATATGTGAGGTAGGATGAAAGAGGAAGCTTGGAAGACGAAACCAAAGAATATTGATGAACTCTGGGAGGCATGCAAGACTGCTTTCTTTGCTATTCCTGATGACTTCATCAATAAATTGTATGAATCCTTGCCAAACCGCATGGATGCAGTCCTTCAAGCTCATGGAAGTCATACAAGATATTAAATGTGGATCTTACAGCACCACTACTTAATTTTCTGACATATTTTTGTATTTTCAGAAATTTTTTTCAATATCTGTATTTGACCTTTCTGTCTTCATTAAATGATCAATCTTTTTTCAGTGAAACTAATTTATTTCAGTGCATTAAACATCATTTGGGAGGGTTTTAGCTTTTCATATGAGCTATTTATAACACCAATTGATTAATTAAAATTCAGGTTAATAGCAGGTGTTTCTACAAAATAGATAAGCGACAAGACTTTTGTCAGGGACTGTACTATAGATTCAAGATGCCAACCAATCAGGTTTTTCTGGAGTCAGATATTTGACCGTTCCGGTGGTGGGCTTGTTGCACACATACACACGGATGCAAGACACTGACCTTGAACAGGTCAGCTGAGATCAATAATCAATTAGAAACTCCATTTCATGCTGAACTTTTAGTAATGCGTTGATTGAAAGCTCTCGTAATTAATATAAACCAGCCATTACCATGCCGCCACCTAATTCAGGAGTGAAATCATTTCCGTGAGTACAACAATAATGGAAGCTTTCATTATTTTGAGACGACGTCTCACTGTTGACTGAACTCTATATAGTAAATAGACAATTGCATGCTGGGAGCCAAGTTTCTCATTACAGCAACTCTATTACAAGAGAATGAAAACAAGTGGATGTACATTTCCTGAAGGAAATACTGGTGCTTGCATGGCAACAAAAAATCATGGGAGAGTTTTAGTTAAAACTTTAGTTTTGTGCATGAAGAGCCACTGTTGTAAACCGTAATCAACACCGAACACATTTTTGCATTTCGCATCGCTGCTTTTTAAATTGTGCATCAGCATTGATTTTAAAACGCAGCGTCGAGTTAAAGAAGTTGAACTTCTTTAGCTTCTTTTTCATCAAGCCCAAAGAATATGTCAGTTTTCATGTGTGCGCTTTGCATATGCATACAGCCGAACGCATAGCCTTTTTTAAAGTATACTAGATTCTCCTTGTGCCCCTCCATCATCCCCAGGATACTCCATTTTTTTTGTGATAGAACAATATTTTAAATAAATATATAAAGATGCATAAGCGAATTACTAGAGACCTTGTGCTGTTGTATTTTTCTGGCGCGCATTCTCTTGCAGTTTTCCCTCACAGACACTCTCAGCACTTTAGGTGTGTTAACACCATGCCAGAATTGCCATAATTACAAGATTTCAACTTGTAAAAAGCATTCAAGTCCTCGCCCACATCCTTTTTTCTGAGCAGTTTTCCCAGGCTTTTACGCACCATATCTGATCGCTTCTCAAGACGGCCATTGACAGTCACATTAGAAGATTACAGCTGCTTCATAATTGCGCTCTAGTCTCCATTTAAACGCACGCAAATCATAGATACATTGCTACACGATCATGAAGAACTTGGAATCCTAAAATAGTGATTTCCAGGCATGAAAAATCAATGAATGTGTAGTGTTGCCTTGAGCATCAGTGAATGTTTACAGCTTTTGATCATCCAGGTAACAACACACTATTAAAGGTGCCCTAGAATGAAAAATTGAATTAACCTTGCCATAGATAAATAACAGGAGTTCAGTGCATGTAAATCACATACAGTGAGTCTCAAACACCATTGCCTCCTCCTTCATATGTAAATCTCGTTTGTGAAAAACACCACGGAAAAATAGGCAAATCTCAACATAACACCAGCAGTGATGCAATCGATGGGATCATTAATATGTACGCCCCCAACATATGCATATACACATTGCATATGCCAGCACATGTTCACTGTCAGGCGGTACATCTCTGCAGGTAAACAAGCGTCACGCGAGGATAGCGAACATGGCAGATCATGGAAACAAATGTCATGTTCCAGGCTGTGCAGGGGATGTGAAGACGTTTCATACTCTTCCCACAGATAAAACATGTCAACAGGCATGGTTGATGTTTATTTATAATCGGATACCACAACAGTTTAATTCAAAGTTGTTAGTTTGCTCAGCCCATTTCACCACGGACAGTTTTTCAAACCTGGGACAATATTGAGCAGGCTTTGCTCAGCGTCTGATACTGAAGAAAGGGGCAATTCCAACCATATACCTGCAACCAGTAAGTGATTTTATCCACTTCTTGACTGTCTAAACCATTTCTGATTAAATCGAAAGTTTCTTAGAGAGACAACATTAACGATAATATTCCTGTTGTTGTCTATATCCAACGCAAGATGCTATACGGTAAGAATAGGATAATCCAAGTGGCTTACATAACTAAATAGTATGTCTAATGACAAAGGTTAATATTATTTCATGCCAGTGTTGTCATAAATTAGTAAATGCAACCATAGATACGTAACATACTATGTTAGTTTAGTTGCTTACACATAGCTCACTCGATCCTTCTAGCTAACGTCACCACCTCCACCATTTAAGTTGAAACGATAGTAATTTGATATTTATTTATTTATATTTTTGACAACTGAAGTGTGATTATATACTGATTGATATATATAAGGTTGAATGCCTAATCTCTCCATCGTCAAGACGGTCAGTAAAGTTGTGCCTGCTATCATTGAGCCGCAGTGAAACAGCCAATCAGAGCAGAACTCTGCATTAATATTCATGACCCTTCCAAATAAGGCAAAAACAGACCATTTCATCCTGGGGAAGATTTCTAGAGTTGTAAATGGACCTGTAAAACCGTAGCTGGACAATTATTGACCTTAAATAAGCCATATACCCTCTATGTAGATACCAGAGAACAATTTAAAATGTTGTTTCAAATCATTCTAGGGCACCTTTAAAGGGATGGTTCACCCTCAAGTTGTCCAAACCTGTATGAATTTCTTTCTTCTGCTGAACAGAAAAAGGAATATATTTGGAAGAATGTTTGTAACCAAGCAGAGAGAGCAAACATTGACTACCATTAACTATCCCTTTAAGAATTAAGAATAAAGCATGTGTAAACTTTTGAACTGGATCTTTTGTGTAAATTCAGTTATTATTATGTTATGTGGTCTATATGAAAACAAAGATCATGTGACTTGAACTGTTCCTCTCAGTTCCTCTCACTTTTTGAGAGGTAGCAAAAACAGTTTTTGTGTGTCCCTTTAAATGCAAATGAGCTCCTACTCCCACACCCCCTTTCAAAAAGAGGGCGGAGCTTCAAGAGCTCGTGTTAGCAGCTCTGATTACCTCACGCAGACGCACTGTAAACCGTCAGAAACTGTTCAGCCTTTCATGTTCAAACCGGAGTCGGACAATGATGGAGAGACTCACGAATAAGTGACAACATGTAGAATGCAACAGGACAGTTTCTACATGGTTAGTTGATGAATTTATGTAGCTGATGTGGAGTTAACTAACTTCAAGTCATTGATTAGCATATTCTGTCATGATAATCTATAAATAGCTCGTATGGGAACTGTTGTAAGAGAAAACAATGAATATATGTTGCATGGAGATAGAACATGTATAGTTTAGTTTAATTATGGTTATAACTTATGTTGTCATCTTGCTTTTATGACATGCTATTTCATTTGTGTTATGTACTGTATTGCTTGAGCAGACTACTAAATGTGCTCGACTACAACAACTCTAACTTTTCTCAACATGGCCTTTGTTGCGTGTCCCCGGGGGCAGGGATTATGTACATTTTAGGGTTAGTGATGTAACTAACCCGTGAATAAACTCATTGTAGTCCCAACCAGCCATTTGTTGTAGTCCTTAAAAAGGGATTGCTTTCAAAGAAAATATCTTTGCTTTGAACTTTGTGTGTCGTAACTTTGCAGATGTCGTTTATGCTAAAACAGCAACATTACACATTAACTAATTTTAAAAAAGTGAAATCCTATTCAACAACCCCTTTAAGGCATAACCTACGATATTTGCTTGGATACTCGGCAAGATGGGCATGTTGACATAATTCTTGTGTGAATTTGTCCATTCAAGCGCAAGACTTGAAAGAGAACTCAGTATTCGAACATGCGCTTCGCAGGAGTGCACACAAATTTTCTCACAGCGTACGCGAGTTCTCATTCGCGTCTTCTTGGAATGTTTCAATTGGCAAGGCTTAAATGAGTTGAGTTTAAACACTGATGGTAACGTGTGCTGTTCAGTTCTCACCTGTGCTCCTGTCTCATCAACATCAGGGTTGATGATGGTGTAAATAAGTGGTCACACTGAACAAAGTTTAGGGGAAGCCAGAATGCATATCCAGCCGCAGAAACATACATTAGCCGAACTCTGTATGTCTGTTTTATGCATTGTTATTTTCAACAAACCATATTATAGATGCATCCATCGATTTAAGATGGACTGCAGTGCAAGTGCGTGTGACCCGTGGGTGGAGAACGGAATATTAATACAGTACTATCTTAAAGCACTTAAAATGATAATCAAAACACTTAAATAAAATGAAATGCAGTCAGCAGTTTGAGAACTGTGCATTTAAACCTGATACGTAAATTACATGATTTAAGGTTTTTACATTGATCTACAATCATAAGGAACAGTGTGTGCAGAAAGAGAGACCGAGAGAGAGAAAGAAAGATGCATGAGAGGTCAAGTAAGGTTAAACTGTCAGATCTCTTGGCACAGAAGGAGAGAGAGAGAGAGCTGTGGTTCGGCCACATTAAATAAAGCAATGCCTTCCAAAATCTTTAAGCCTTAGAGGGCAAGTGTGCCGCACACGTCATAAATGTCATAAATAACGCCCTCTCCATGTAAAAAACATTTTTTATTTCCCCCGAAGACCACTACTGCGCAGACTCGGGCTCCGAAAGATGTAATATACAACTCTCGTACAGTGAAAGGAAGTGGAGACACGTCGTCCATCTTTTTCCCCACAGTTTTTTACAGTCTTGGCATAGTGACACATTAAACTTCCGCCCAGTTAATACCCTATATATGCTGAAGTAAGTAAAATGTACAATGTTTTAAATGTCATATTTATATAATCTGTTGAGAAAAAAAGAAAAAGATGTTTCGACTCACTAACTTATCAGCCAATCAAAACAAACATCACCATGCTTTACTCCAATTTAATTACCAGAGATCTGCCCGTCACATTATCACATTGTCGTCTCCTTCCCGCCGATATGTTTTAATTACACGCTCCATGTGGCTCCTCAGGAGGGACCAGCATGTGTGAAACAATACAATGGTGACAACAAACAAAACCAGCCATATAGGCATAAAGAGACACAGCTGGCTGCCTCGGTGTTTGTTGGAGGGATATGAATTCTGGACAGCACACAGCGACCCCATGCTAACACTCAAAGAACCACATATTCATTTGATCCAGAACCTCAAATAAAAGTCACCACGACCAGAGCAGGGTCAAAAAGACAACACAATGTGGGAAAAATTATATCGAAACAACACCTCACCCTTTTTGATGGAGGCAAAACTGCAAAGAACTTTGTACGACGCATACAGTTATGCAATTAGGACTGGGAACAGTGTATTTAAAAATTGAACCGAATGACTGTTTTGTTAATGGCTTTTGCATTCCGCAACACCACTAATGAATTTACAGTGCAACAGAGCAGTCAGATTACCGAATTAATCAATTTTAGGAGCCTTTTCTTCGAACAATACATTTTTAGTGAATTAAAAGCATACGGTTCAATCAGAGAAGTCTCTCGAACAACTGATTCTTATGAGCTGGTTCTTTATAGTGCATCAAAAGCAGAAAGCACCTAATGTAGTCTGATTCATGAAGAATAACTTCTAATTCAATTAATTATTTTTAATGAATCAAAGACCATACAGAACAACAGTTGTTCTGATTCTTGAACAACTGATTCTTATCAGCTGGTTTGGTAACACCTTATTTTAAGTGTCCTCGTTACATGTACTTACTCTAGTAATAACAGTAAATTATGCATAATTACATGCAACTAACCCTAATTCCATAATAAGTAAATGTCATTAAAGGGTTAGTTCACCCAAAAATGAACATTAGCCCATGATTTACTCAACCTCATGCCATCCTAGGTGTATATGACATTCTTCTTTCAGACGGATAAAAGGCGATCGGCTGGAACTTTACTTTATATAAAGTTTTAAATATGGATATTTTTCTTTTACAAACGCATCGAATCACTCCCCCCGCCAGAGCCGTGTGGAGCACGTTATTTGACGGACAGATGCATTTTTATGTACTTCAAAAACAGAGCAACAGTCACTACCATTATAAAGCTTTGAAGAGAAACTCCGATTTTATTCGTCTGAAAGAAGAATGCCATTTACACCAAGGATGACTTGAGGGTGAGTAAATCATGGGCTAATTTTCATTTTTGGGTGAACTATCCCTTTAATATAATGCTCAGTACTTGTGTTGTTAATGGTCAAAAGTGACCAAACACCTAAAATGTAACTTTTTTTCTTTTCAGTAAAATGAGCGTAATATATATATAATTTTTACTTTGTGTTTTGTGAGAATTTTGTGGTACTAATGAATATTTATACAATTATTATAATACATTTTCCACATTGAAAAATGAAAAATGTTTTTAAATGTTAAAATAGAGACAATGGGCCCTATCATACACCAGGCACAATGCGATATTGTGTTTTTTTGCTAGTTTCAGCCCAACGCAGTTATCATTTCCACGTCCAGCGCCACATTTAAATAGCAAATGCACTCGTGCCCATCTGTTCGCCCATGGGCGTGCTGGTCTGAGAACAAGGTGTGTTCAGGCACATTGTTGGGGGTTGCTATTTTGAGGCAACTGAAATAGTATTTCAGTAAAAAGTAATAGTATTTTTTGTGTTATTTAAAGGGCGCGTTAGTAATATGCGCCTATATGTGTGTACACATCGTGCATACACTCTGCTTATTACACACACAGGGACACGCAGCAGCACACAAACATGTCAACTATTAAAAATTGTTTCCTTCTGGAGCATCAGTGAATGTTTGAGTCTCTCAATTGTCCTCAATGTGAAAAATAAATAAAAATAAAATTGTTCTCAAAATCGTACAGTCACTGCTGGAAAGGGTTCAAATATGCAAAAGATGCTGGAAAACTGAAGAATTTCCAGGAGCTGGAGGATTTTTCTGAAGAACATTGACCAGTTTAACAGCTCAGGACAAACAAGGGACTCATGAACAACCATCACAAAACAGAAAAACAGCCGTGGATCATCCAGGTAATGACACAGCACTGAGAATTAATGGTTCATAAACTGTTTTGATCGGGGTAATTTTTAGAAATTCAGCTATGTTTTTTTGTCTTGTGGACTATATGTGAACATCTTTTATGTAAAATAACTTATTCAGGACAGCACTGAATAAAAAATAAAAAAAGAATTTATGATCTCTCTTATTTTGTTCAAATGATTCACATTTTCAGATATTCTGCAAGGGGTTCACAATCTTTCAAGCAGCACTGTATGATTGTCTTTGGGAATGTGTCTATTTTACACTCTTGATATTTTAGAGTGTCACCCCTTCATGTGCACTTTTTTTTCTGCATAGTAGGTTATTTGTAGATTTTACACAGAAAAAAATTCTCTGTATTTGTGCGTATTCCTCATTAATTTTCTATGCCGATCATTTTTGCCTGCAAAACAAAACAAGTGCGACCATTTTTTTTACAACCATTAAGCTTTTCTGAATCAAGTCCAATTTTTTGTGGTCATATAGTGACTGCCACAAAAGTCATCGAGTTTTCATTCCAATGAAGTATTGATTTTTAACATAAAAAAAAAAAAAAAAATTCAGTCTAAAATTACAGTTTTAAATGTATTACTAATGTATGATAATTTGTATAAAATTATGTATTCCTTAATAGTAATAGAATTGTTAGTGGAACAACTGAGGAACCAGGATTGTTAAGATGAATCGGAACCAAATTCATTCAATAGTTCATGATTTCCTTCCCTATAAATCATAAGCTTGAATTTAACATGAGTACTTTATTCATTATTAATAATAACAGAGCCTGGGGAAATGAGGAAAATATAACTGGAAATTACACAAAGTACACTGAAGAAAAGGTAATATACAAATTTAACAGACTGAAAAAAAGAGGGTTCAAGTTCTCCACTGCCCATACATAATGTACTGCTCTTGACAGCATTTCTTTGGTTGGCTATTGCTCAAACGAAGGCAAAAGAGCCGCATTAATGTTTGGAGGAGTTAATTCTAGCAAAACACCCCACTGCACACCTCAGGAAAGATCAACTAATGTGCATAAATGAATGAAGTGACTGTTATTTAACAGGAAGGGTATGTGTACTTAAAAATGTTATCATCACTCATTATTTGGCAGGTGAATAAAAGTCGCTTGGAAGTCTAATAGCACTTTGCCTTTCCTTAACAAGCAACACTACAGTGCACATCTTATGGCACAAAAAACTGCCTTTGAAATACTGCCCGTTTCCCATTCATTAACTAGACTGGTGTCCCGCCATGCCACAACCACCTTTAAATGCAGAGTGAACCTGCTAAAATATCCTTGATATTATATGACAGTAAAGGCTCATATTTGGTTAGATATTCTTTCAAATTTATATAGAGACCTCTAAAAATCTGTATAACCTATGGTGTGATTTATGCATTTGTTCAGAAATAGCCTGTATGGGCAGATTGATCACATGATGTAGTACAAGTTTCGTATTGTTTACACGACAGATGCACATCCTCTGTTAGTTATTAACATGTTGGGTTGTGTGTATTTTTCTTAAATGCATCAACTGAATGCCTAATGTTGGTTTGATTGCTTGTTACATGAGAAAATAATTGGTGTCTCCCTGATGTAGATTTAATGTGGATGCGGTTTGAGTCGCAGTCTTTATGTCAAACAAGTTGGGTCTAAAAAGTGGGTTGAATCCACTCAAAAGGGATAGTTCACCAAAAAAAAAGAAAATTCTGTCATCATTTACTCATCTACAGAACACAAATGAAGATCTTTTTGATGAAATCTGAGAGCGTTCTGTCCCTCCATAGAAGTTCATAAAGAGATCACAAAACTATCTATATGAATTGAGCGGTTTGATCCAAGTTTTCTGAAGAGACTTGATCACTTCATATAGGCTTTTATTCACATATAAGCATTGATCAGCGGACATAAACAGAAGCTCAACCGAATCTGTTTGACGCGCGAGAACAAACCTCATTGGTTCTTGAGGAAGCTCAAACGTGCTCCGTAACACAAGAATGCACCTCATTGGTTCTCGCACGTCAAGCGAACAGCTTGAGCTTCCGTTTACCTCAAGAGGCTTTATGCCGGACGTCACATGTACAAAGAACAGGAAAACGGGTCTCATTGCAGCCACTTGTAGGAGAAAGTGGTAACGGCAGTACAAACTCACGGCAATATCTACGGACTTTTAAGGTAATCAGCTGACCTAGATAGTTCTTTTTATTGTTGGCGTTTTATTCAATTTAAACATCTAAATGTTAGTGGGAAGAAGAAAAATTAAAAAAACATATAAAAGCATACAAAAGACCTAAACCGGAAGCGATGATACCCGTTTTACAGAATACGGAAGTTTGTTGGGCATGACCCCCATTGATGAATGTTTATATGCGAATAAAAGCCTAAATTCACTCTGTTCATCATATAAATTGATCTGTCTCTTTAAATTATTTCACTAAAATTGATAAAAACGGAAATCTCTTTTAAATTGAAAAACTTGCAATAGTTTCACTTTGTAATGTAAATGATTCATTGAAAAATATAACAATAAGAGAATAATAGATCAGATCTTTTAATTTAAATAAACAAAAAAATGTAAATATTCCAGTAATGCTTTGGATGAACAATATATAACACAGCTTCCTTCCTGTTCGTCTTCTCACCGGAACACAGTAGCGGAGTGGCGCGTTCACAATAGCAGCTTGTGATTTTGTTCGCTGAAGAGGTGCTTTTCTATGGTGAGCAACTTCAATGTCAGGCTTGTTCAGACGGTGACAAGTCAACGGCCTGAAGAAGAATGATTCAGTGGAATTGGCATTCTGTGCTGCTTTATAAAGGCTAGAACGCCAACTGCTATTCACACGCTTGAACGATATTACATTTTTGTTTTTCCCCCCTGCTGATCTCCCGCGCCCAGAACCACTGAATTAATGACAGAATTTTCATTTTTGGGTGAACTAACCCTTTCAGGTGCAAGTCAATGCAAAACAACTTTTTTTCTTTGTTCAATTTTCTCACTGAACATGGTTGGAGCTCTTAATTTTGAACTCTAAAAGTGCCCCAGATTGATCAATTTAACTTTAAAATGTACACATTTGTCTTCCGGTGGAGGGGGCGCCATCCTAGACAGACCGAGGTCTACCCCCCATAGTCTCACAAAATCCTATGATGAACACTGAAATCTGACAGAGGAGTGTACCATCACTTGACTTTCAGCGTTCAGTGTTTTAACACTAAAGTAATATCAAATCTACAGAATATCAGAGTGTGTAAATCTCCTTGAGCTAAAGCTCAAAGCTCCTCACAGCAGTCCTCTGCCACACCACACCTTTAGCATTTGATTCTGACTGTTATCTTTTTTTTTTTTTTTTATACCTCCCACAGTGAGACTGCAGTTTTTGAATATCAATATCATCTACAGGAGCTATAAAGCCATTTCATTTCATACCTTGAGATTCACCTGACCACACTTGTATGATAACGATTATAATGAAAACATCAGTCACCTATTCTATGCAAATAAAAGTTCAATAAAGGCTAGAGGAAGAGCAATGCCCTTTTCAGTCATACAATATCATTTGGAAAACAAATACAAACCCTGCATTAAAAAAGGCAGGGATGCTGAGAATTGTGCTTCTATGCAAAAACTTTTGTCTATCAAGTCCAGAAGTAATATAGCCAGGGGAAATGTGCTGGGTCAATGAAATGCGCAGGATGAGAAACTTGATTGTCTATTGATGGGGGACGATCTGCACAGATGTAAAGAGTTTATGAGGTGTTTAACAGCAGTACAGCAGCAGTGACACTCTCAAGTGATATGAAATGTCTTGGAGGATCTCATGTGTGCTGCCAAACAAGGCAGAAAAGTATCCCAGGTGGCATGCATGTCAAACAAAGCACTTGACCTCTAAAATGTGTTTTTCCTTCATGTGAATGTGTAACCCAGGGGTACTTGATCAGGATTTGTGTAAAAGATTTTGCTTAGTTTAAAAATAATTGAACAAATGATACTCTAGCAGTCATAGTTTTGTAATAAATAAGATTTGTTTTAATGTTTTTTGAAAGTTTCTTATTGAAAAATGGTAATATTGTGAAATAGTTAAAGGGGTACTTCAGCGTTGGGACGATGAATGTGTATTTAAACTGGGTCATTAATGTCGTAGAAATGTGTAATTATTTTTGAATTTGGTGCTTTCTAGAAAATTTATTTTTGTCTCATACGGATGAAAGACAACAACTCCCAGAATGCATTTGCTTCGCTGCCCAATGAGGCCACTGCCAAAGCCACGGCTACTAGTTATCACTTCCCCACCGTTGTTTTGTTTTTCATAGTAATACAATAATTTCCTTCAGTTAGAGAACAGACACTACAATTAAAAACTGAACGTGTCTTTTCAATAACGTGTGAGTGAGCCGAACAAAAGTCATGGCACAAACGCAGCAGAAGTCAGATTTCATTCATCACGAGAGCAAAGAGCTGAGGTAAGCGCGGCAGTCATTCCCGGCGCGTGTCCAGTCTGGCGTGTTATCAGATCATGCCTATGGAAGCTTAACTTTCATAGGAATTCATTGAAAAGTTGAAACACTCACTTTGCTCCGCACTGCTCCGTTATGATTGCCCGAGCCGAGCGGCCGTGCGCATTTACATTCTGTGAGTGGGATCCCACTCCTATGGGCGGGTTGAAAACATGTGGAACAGCTCCTTCTACTGGCTGTAGTCTCTAGCCTCTGGCCAAAAAATCCTCAGATGACGCAAAAGGACGATATTTGCGTCATCAGAGGATTTTTTACAGAAATAAATTACATAATTCTCTCGTCTCAGGGGGACATGAGGGGGGAAAGTACAGTGCACGTGCTACAAAAAAAAATCAGTCTTTGCGATGAATATATTTACCCCAGTAGCACGCGTGCAATACAGTTTAGCATGTGAGAGAGCTTGTTTGAGTGAAGGGAGAATTTGTTTTGTGCTCATGTGAGGTTAATCTAGGGCTGCACGATTGACTGAAATTAAACCAAAATCGAGATTTGTTAAATTTTTAAATAAATAAATAAATATATGTGTAGATGATGCGCAGCACTGTTCAGGGCGGATCGATCGGTTCGCAATAAATGCTGCTCTATTTCTGCATGCACTGTGAGATGGAGTCATTGGCATTTTAGTTCGAAAAGCGGCACAGTTTGCATGAAAAATTGCTAATAAAAGCTGTCAATCGCGGGCTCGGTACGCACTGAACCCGAGACTCTGAAGGAGATGGCACTCGAACTGTGCCGCGATTCACGTGAATCACGTGAAACGGACTCGGGTGCGCATTTGTTCAGGAAGAAACGTAACCTGCATATGTGTTTTAGCATATTACAATGTATTTAGTTCAATAAAACACATGTAAGGGATGACGGTGTTGATGATTTACCTAGGATACTAGTGGATTCGCGCATATGCGTGCAATCAGGGCAACAAATGAACTTCATGCGACTCACATACAGTAAACCCCAGCTGCGCATAATAGTACCAAATTAATAAAAACACAATATATTTACGAAAGTGTGTTTTCTATCATCCGCCGTGCACTTTTCTGATGATGTAAGATGAACAAGATGCACCAGGGTTCGATAGAATCAAGTTGAGTGTGAAACCAGACCAGCGCTGCGGGGGACGCTGGCAACAATCGCGTTTGGACATGACCACAGCAAACGTGCCCAGTGTTAAAGCCCCCTTAATGTGTATTAGAAAAAAGCAACAACCTCTTTCCAAACTTGTAATGAGAAGCGTTTACAAACCTGTTGTCCAACAAAAGAGAACATTAATTGAGTGTTTGAAATAACCTACTTTTGTAATCTGACAGGCTTCACATCACAGAATGAGGCAGAAATTATATTATTTTATAATATTCTGTAGTACAGTGATAGATTCGTGGTGTAGAGACGTGTACAGTACTTTTTTTCTTTCTCAGTGAATACATAAGATAAAATAAGACCGAAATGAAGACATTAGTCACATTTTTTTTAATCATAATTTAATATTTTATTATAAAACCTTAGACCTTTCTAATGATTTATGTTTCCTTTAAAATATAATAATAATAATAATAATTGTTATTATTATTTTTATTCTTAAATATTTGTATTGTATAGCACTTTGCATTTTTCAGACATGGTAACAGACGTTTATACATGTGCTACAATTTTGTGGGCTGTGCTACAAAACATTCAACCTCTGTAGCACCAGTGCTATGTGCAAAAAAAGTTAACGTACAGCCCTGTATTGGGTTTCTACTGATACAAAGCTTAAAGCTAATCGCTGAAGTAACCCTTTAAAATAACTGTTTTCTATTTGAATATATTTTAAAACGTTATTTATTCTGTGATGGCTGAACTGAATTTTCAGCATGATTACTTCAGTGTTCAGTGTCACATGACCCTTCAGAAATCATTCTAATATGTTGATTTGGTGCTCAAGAAACATTTATTATTATTATTATTATCAATGTTGAAATAAGTTGTGCTTCTTAGAATTTTGGTGGAAACTCTGAAACCACAATGTATGATTTTTTTAACTATTGATTTGTATGATGCAGCTGCAAATAAGTATTTGAACACCTGAGAAAATCAATGTTAATATTTGGTACAGTAGCCTTTGTTTGCAATTACAGAGGTCAAACGTTTCCTGTAGTTTTTCACCAGGTTTGCACACACTGCAGGAGGGATTTTGGCCCACTCCTCCACACAGATCTTCTCTAGATCAGTCAGGTTTCTGGCCTGTCGCTGAGAAACACAGAGTTTGAGCTCCCTCCAAAGATCCTCTATTGGGTTTAGGTCTGGGGCCCGTTCTTCGTACCTCGCTAACTCAGTTAGCTGGATTTGATTGTTGACGATTTGGCATGATCTTGGATTGTTTGGTTCTTCGACGCTCATCCTGGACTTGCTGTCATAGCAACAGGTCCGTAAGCTTAAACCTGCTCGCGACGGCTTATTTCATGTAAACAGGATTAGATTGCATCTTGAGGTGATACTTAAAATCTGCCCCAGCCACTTCTACTTTATTACAAGAGTTCATTACTGAACAAGGGGCAATAATAATCATTTTAAATAATAATAATATACAAATTTTAAATTGTATGTTTATGAGAATGTATATAATATTATAATGTTGTAATACTATAGACACATCCACTTGATTGAGCGATTTATTTGTGATGGAATAATTACTTTATAATTTTATTGGAGGTTTGCACACATGTTGTACAGTTAATCTGAGGCGTGCATTAATTTAAGTGATGACGGATATTATGGGATGCTTGATGCAGCGCAGGAGATGCAGAGAATTTGATCTTGACCCTTAAGAATCTTTAATACTGTCACGCTACAAATCTGCTTCAAACTGAATTACAAATTGAATTACAACATTGAAATAAAAATGTAAAGGGTGTACAAATACTGTATAAAATCGTGAATATAAATAATTGGTAATCATGTAAAAAAAAAAAAAAAAAACATTTATCATTGATCTATTATAACTTTTATGTTGGTTTGGTCGTTTAGCTGTTTCCTTATAAAGGTCCAGATATTTGTGGGTTTTTTTTGTGTAATTTGCCAAGTTTTTTGCCAGGTGGCTTTTTTAATTATATGATGTCATTACGTTGCTGCCTTGACGCCAGCCAATCGCTGCATTGCTGATCATGGTTTCGAGTATCGATGCATCTGCCCTCTTCAGGGAAAACAAGAACGCGCAGTGATCTTAGATCATTTAATCCAGATATTTAAATCCAATCCGCAAATTCGTTAGAAGAACCAAATTAGCCAGAGATCAGTTATCAGGATTAAAAGATCGGGGATCTGTCAAATCATCTCAGATGTATTAAGCGAGGTACGAAGAACGGGCCCCAGGAGACTGGCTAGGCCACGCCAGAACCTTGATATGCTTCTTACAGAGCCACTCCTTGGTTATCCTGGCTGTGTGCTTTGGGTCATTGTCATGCTGGAAGACCCAGCCTCGACCCATCTTCAATGCTCTAACTGAGGGAAGGAGGTTGTTCCCCAAAATCTCGCAATACATGGCCCCGGTCATCCTCTCCTTAATACAGTGCAGTCGCCCTGTCCCATGTGCAGAAAAACACCCCCAAAGCATGATGCTACCACCCCCATGCTTCACAGTAGGGATGGTGTTCTTGGGATGGTACTCATCATTCTTCTTCCTCCAAACACGTTTAGTGGAATTATGACCAAAAAGTTATATTTTGGTCTCATCTGACCACATGACTTTCTCCCATGACTCCTCTGGATCATCCAAATGGTCATTGGCAAACTTAAGACGGGCCTTGACATGTGCTGGTTTAAGCAGGGGAACCTTCCGTGCCATGCATGATTTCAAACCATGGCGTCTTAGTGTATTACCAACAGTAAACAGATTGATCCCAGCGGTCACCACCAGTGTCCTTGAGCAAGGCACTTTACTCCATGTTGCTCCAGGGGGATTGTCCCTGTAATAAGAGCACTGTAAGTCGCTTTGGATAAAAGCGTCTGCCAAATGCATAAATGTAAATGTAGTTAACTTGGAAACGGTGGTCCCAGCTCTTTTCAGGTCATTGACCAGCTCCTCCCGTGTAGTTCTGGGCTGATTTCTCACCTTTCTTAGGATCATTGAGACCCCACGAGGTGAGATCTTGCATGGAGCCCCAGTCCGAGGGAGATTGACAGTCATGTTTAGCTTCTTCCATTTTCTAATGATTGCTCCAACAGTGGACCTTTTTTCACCAAGCTGCTTGGCAATTTCCCCGTAGCCCTTTCCAGCCTTGTGGAGGTGTACAATTTTGTCTCTAGTGTCTTTGGACAGCTCTTTGGTCTTGGCCATGTTAGTAGTTGGATTCTTACTGATTGTATGGGGTGGACAGGTGTCTTTATGCAGCTAACGACCTCAAACAGGTGCATCTAATTTAGGATAATAAATGGAGTGGAGTGGACATTTTAAAGGCAGACTAACAGGTCTTTGAGGGTCAGAATTCTAGCTGATAGACAGGTGTTCAAATACTTATTTGCAGCTTTATAATACAAATAAATAGTTAAAAAATCATATATTGTGATTTCTAGATTTTTTTTAATTTAGATTATGTCTCTCACAGTGGACATGCACCTACGATGACCATTTCAGACCCCTCCATGATTTCCAAGTGGGAGAACTTGCAAAATAGCAGGGTGTTCAAATACTTATTTTCCTCATGTATAATATATATATATATATATATATATATATATATATATATATATATATATATATATATATATATATATATATATATATATTACTGACCCCAAACGTTTGAACAGTATATAATTAGGTTTTGATAATATTGAATAATAATAGATACTATAGATATTCTGAATAATACTGGTGTCAATAAATAAATACTTTAACCTAGTGACTGGGGGTAAAAACTAAAAAAAAGTTTGGAAAACACCATTCTAAAAAATATTAAATAAAAATAAACTGCCAGTCTACTATATCATAAGACAAGTAGCTAAGCAATTAGTGTGCAAAAGAAAGTTTCCCACTGTGACCACACAGGCTTGTGTGATTGGCTTGGCTGGCCAATGCCTTGGCTCTCATAAATCTGATTGGATGTCTACAGTGTGGGGACCAGCAGAGCAGCCATCCAGAAAAGTGCAGCTTCACATATGGATTATTAAACATCAGTTCTTTACGACCACGCTGCCAGCCATCCTCTCTCCCCATCAGGAGTCCATCCGCACATGACGACACCTCGGCTATAACTTTGATTCATGCTCTTCAGAAGCACCAAGGAAACATGGTACAGCAGAAACAAAGGGGATAAGACGCTAAAAAAGAAAGAGACTGAAAAACAAACTCACGGGGTCCAAAGCATGGGGAAAGAGTCCCGCTCCTCCTGCGTGTACTCGCTGAGCTTGCGAGGAATCTCTCTGGGTTGAGGAAGTTCCTCTGTCAGGTTCTTCAGAATATCCTCAGGAAGGACCTAACATGGGAAACACAGTGAGAACACACACACACACACTATTGTAACAAAAGATTACTGCATTACTGGATTCTGTCTTGCCTTACACTAAGGTTCTGTAAGTCAATTACAGAAACAATGTGTTTTTTTTAATTATAAAAAACAAAACCCAAATTAATTAATAGATTAATGTGTGATGGTTTTTTTTCTTCTATTTATGCAGCTGTAGAAAACATGTCGTACTGTATTATGTAGCTTCTTAATGGGATACATCCATCCTCCACTAAAACATTCATCAAACGCACTGACATGTCAAGCATTGGACAGTGTATCCGTGAACATAAATCAGAGCATCAACTGAGAGCTTACATCATCTGGGAAGAGGTGAAGCCGTTGCATCATGGTCCTTCTGGTGAGGTTTTTGGGAAGCATCCCGTAAACAGCCAGTTTAATGATCTGTGAAAAAAAAAAAAAGGCCAGATATTTGGCCATGATTTTAGTCAATTTCTCTCTAAAGAATACATGTGGACATTCCAGCCTTTTCATTCTCTAAACAAAAAAAATATTACTAAATAAAATCATTATACGCATGTAGACCGATCAGGCATAATATTATGACCTAATATTGTGTTGGTCCCCCTTTTGCCGCCAAAACAGCCCTGACCCGTCGAGGCATGGACACCACTAGACCCCTGAAGGCGTGCTGTGGTATCTGGCACCAAGATGTCAGCAGCAGATCCTTTAAGTCCTGTATGTTGCGAGGTGAGGCCTCCAAGGATCGTACTTGTTTGTTCAGCACATCCCACAGATGCTCGATTGGATTGAGATCTGGGGAATTTGAAACTAGTTGTTGTGCTCCTCAAACCATTCCTGAACCATTTTTGCTTTGTGGCAGGGCGCATTATCCTGCTGAAAAAGGCCACAGCCACCAGGGAATACCGTTTACATGAAAGGGTGTACATGGTCTGCAACAATGCTAAGGTAGGTGGTACATGTCAAAAGTAACAGGACCCAAGGTTTCCCAGCAGAACATCGCCCAAAGCATCACACTGCCTCCGCCGGCTTACCATCTTCCCATAGTGCATCCAGTTTGATCTATAGTAGCTCGTCTGTTTGATCGGACCACACGGGCCAGCCTTCGCTCCCCATGTGCATTATTGAGCCTTGGAAACTCATGACCCTGTTGCCGGTTCACCACTGTTCCTTTCTTGGACCACTTTTGATGGATAATGACCACTGCAGACCAGGAACACCCCACAAGAGCTGCAGTTTTGGAGACGAGCCATCACAATTTGGCCCTTGTCAAACTCGCTCAAATCCTTAAGCTTGTCCATTTTTCCTGCTTCTAACACATCAACTTTGAGGACAAAATGTTCACTTGCTGCCTAATATATCCCACCCACTAACAGGTGCCGTGATGAAGAGATAATCAGTGTCATTCACTTCACCTGTCAGTGGTCATAATGTTATGCCTGACTGGTATCTAATATAAATATAAATATTATATGTATATACACATACACATATACATATACACACACACACACACATATATATATATATATATATATATATATATATATATATATATATATTATATATTATATATATATATATATATATATATATATATATATATATATATATATATATATATATATATGCATTTTATTTTTTATAAATTTGCTGAGTTATCATAAATCCATTTTTGCTTCGTCAAAAAAAAGTAGGCTACTTTATAGCAGGTTAGCATAAGGCTACAGCATAACAAAATGAGAAGTAAATGAAGGGGTACGAATACATGATGCGTTTGTGAGAAGTTATTTTTACATAACCAAAAAGTAAAAGCCAATCGTGCCTGTCAAATTTGAAATTCAAATATTCTAAGCAAATGCAGTCACTCCATTGGTTAAACATAAATAAATTAAAATATCAGTCCCGTTTCTACCATGCACTCCAAATGAATGCACAAGTGAGTGGCCATTTTTAACCCGTCACCCAACTATCCACCAACCCAACCCCATCATTCTTTCATCAAGACATTAATCAGGGATTTTTTTTCTCTCTCTCTTCTGACTGGTAGATGTTTGATGGATGAAAGCTGTCTGAGGGAGTAATGGCTCTTCACAACTCCGTCACCTTCCTCTGATCATTATCTACAATTATCCCTGATACATTCCCCCCTCGACTGGAATAACTCAGCCCAAGTCAAGCATTCATCTTGTTAATGACAGAGAATGAGCAGAGTGCTGGAGAGGATGGAGGGCGGCAGCGGGCTCTGCTTTTTCTGGGCCACGGTGCAGCACCTACATGCAACTACTCTTCTTCAGGTGTGTTATCGGTTGAAAAAGAAAACCCATGACGGGTCAACAGATTGTGTGCCTGGACTATGGATGGGCTCTGACACAGTGGAAAGTAACAGTCAAGATTACGGAGGTGAACAACAGAGAGAGATGGGATATGCACTCTACAGCACAATAAAGTTGAACAAAGAAAGAATGCGGTCCAATATAAGAAAAGTATTGGCAACTAACTAATAAGCACAGATGCATTTCCCCACTACAGTGGTGAACATGCTTTTTAATGTTATTTTCAGGCTTTTCCTTCCTCAATATAGTAGAGAATTATACAATAACAAGCCAGACTGAAATTTTTATCAGTTGCATGCGTCATAAAAATGTTTGATGACCAACATGCCACATCTCTTGAAATATCATCATAAAATTCTACATTCTACTGGGGAAAAAATGGTGTACAAGCAATTTTCACTCTGAAATTACTAGTAGACTTCACATTAACAAAGAAATGGCAAGTAACGCATTGAAATAAACATGACATTTTGAAGTAGTAGTAGTGAAATAGTATTTAAAATGTACTCAAACAATCACCGTTGTATTTAGAACTTTGTTTTTACAGTGTACAGAGCACTTCAGCTTCATCGAGTGCCATCCTCAATCAGCGCAAGAATATAACGAGAAGATCTGCCTGAGATTTGTTATTCTCCAAAAACAGAAGGGTGTGATTCACAGCGCAAGCTGAGAGAGAGGGTGTTTTTCAATCCAGGCACATCAGCGGTAGGTGACACTTGTAGAGGTGTATATTAGAAGCAGACAGGCCAGGAAAGACGGCTGTTTTAATAACGTCGAGTTGTTTGAGCCTTGAAAGAGCCCTTTAAAATCTCTCAGACGCTGAGAGAGAAAACTATTTCTTAGTTGGGTGAAGGAAAGACTGGGAAAATAGTGGGAGAGATAAGCACTGGATGAAGGGTGGAGAACTGCATTTATTATTCAAATGTGTGTCATGCTGATTGTGAGAGAATATTTTGCTTTGCAACTGCCACTATCTGAAATTATAAAAAAAAAAAAAAATGTGGGCATTATTTACATAAATTAATAAATGAAGTCGATTTTCACCTCCCGCCAAGGTGCAAGCAATTTGAATCAAATTATGAACAGGTTTGAACCAGTGGCAGTTTATGAGTGACAGGGATGCTGTTGTTGTAGAAATCACTGCAAAACTGAATTTGTCACAGAGAAATGTCCAGTTCAACAGCCACATTTAGAGAAGGCTACTCACAGCTGTGGGGTCTTTTTTGTGCATTTGGGCTGCGGTGAGCTGTTTGAATGATCCAGGGTAACTGTGGGATGAAAAAGTAGATCTTTAGTTTTTTCAAATCAGACCTATAAGTCACAGTCTAAAGATTTTGGAAAGCAGCATATTGTTTCTATTACATGCACCATGCATACAGTAAATCATGTGGTTGTAGTGGTTCTGATCTCAAATTTCCCTTTTCTTCGTCATTGTCAGCACAAAGAAAAAACAGCCGAGAGCAGGGCATACATGAAAGATTATAAAAAAAGCATTGCAGAGAGCTCCGTTTACCCAGTGTGAGACGAATACACTTTCTGTTCCCATTTATTTCCAGAGAAGGCGATGTGTCTGGTGTTCATGACCACCACATGATCTCCAATATCACCTGGGAACAAGACATATGTATGTGATGAATCCACACATTCAGCTTGAACTCTTGATATTAACCCCTGCTGAGGAAACACATTGCAGTAGTGAAAGTTATTGGTGTCATATTTACTGGTTCTTGGCTACCAAGTCAATACTAATAATATATACTATTAATAGTCAATAATTATTATTTGCTCTAAATTTTACATTTTTATTACAGTTTCCCTGAACAATTCTTGAAGAAAATAATTTAACATTATATCTTACCAGCTTGCCATGCATTATATAATTACACACACACGTGTACACACACACACACGTGTACACACACACACACAAACACGTGTACACACACACACACGTGTACACACACACACGTACACACACACACGTACACACACTCACGTACACACACACACACACACGTACACGTACACACACACGTACACGTACACGTACACACACACACACACAGTGAATTCAGGGTGATTGGGACACTTTTTCCAAGTCATCTCAATGACAAAAAGTGTCCCAATCACTTTTTGTATAGTGGGGCAAAAAAGTATTTCGTCAGCCACCAATTGTGCAAGTTCTCTCACTTAAAAAGATGAGAGGCCTGCAATTTTCATCATAGGTACACTTCAACTATGAGAGACAGACTGAGAAAAAAAAATCCAGAAAATCACATTGTCTGATTTTTAAAGATTTTATTTGCAAATTATGGTGGAAAATAAGTATTTGGTCACCTACAAAAAAGCAAGATTTCTGACTCTCACAGACCTGTAAATTCTTCTTTAAGAGGCTTCTCTGTCCTCCACTTGTAACCTGTATTAATGGCACCTGTTGGAACTCGTTATCAGTATAAAAGACATCTGTCCACAACCTCAAACAGTCAGACTCCAAACTCCACGATGGCCAAAAATGTATATAATATTACCAAAAAATATAGTTCTGATGTGCAGCAAAAGACTGTTGAGGCTTCACAAAATAAAATAAAAATGGCTGTATATTAGAAAAATATTAGAAAATAGCTAAAGCATTGAAAATCCCAGTTCCATCATCAGGGCAATAATCAAGTTGTTAAGAAGTAAGATCCATTGAACTAAAGATGTTACAAATCTGCCTGGAAGGGGATGTGTGTCTATATCATCCTAATGTACGGTGAGAAGGAGAGTTTGAGTGGACAAAAACTCTCCAAGGATCAGACACGGTCAGACTGGAACTTCAAACGTGACCATATGGGTTTGCTGCAAACAGGGATAAAAAGTACACCATGCCCACTGTTAAATATATGGCTGTATCTTAATAATGGGCCTATTTTTTTTTTTCTGGAGGTCCTGGAGATACAGAAAATGAGTGGGCGGAACTGAAAAGGTGAGGTACCGCCATGGAGTTGGGAACCTGAAGGATCTGGAGAGATTAAGAGAGATCTTTAACATGACAATGAGTTCACTAAACTAAAATGGCCTCCACAGTCACCAGATCTCAATCTAATAGAGCAGCTTTGGGATGTGCTGGAACAGGAGATTCGCATCATGGATGTGTAGCCGATAAATCTGCAGTAACGGTGTGATTATATAATGTCAGTATAGACCAAAATCTCTGAGGAATGCTTCCAGCACCTTGTTAAACCTACGTTATGAAGAATTAAAAGGCAGTTCTGAAGGGAAAAGGGGGTCCCACCCAGTACTAGTAAGGTGCACCAAGTGGTCAGGCATAACATAATATTGGTCCCCATTTTGCTGCCAAAGCAGCCCTGACCTGTTGGTATGGACTCCACTAGACCCCTGAAGGTGGGCTGTGTTAGCAGCAGATCCTTTAAGTCCTGTAAGTTGTGAGGTGGGGCCTCCATGGATCGGACTTGTTTGTTCATCACATCCCACAGATGCTCGATTGAATTGAGATTTGGGGAATTTAGAGGCCAAGTCAACACCTCAAACTCGTTGTTGTGCTCCTCAAACCATTTTTGCTTTGTGGCAGGGCACATTATCCTGCTGAAAGAGGCCACAGCCACCAGAGAATACCGTTTCCATGAAAGGTTGTACTTTGTCTGCAACAATGCTTAGGTAGGTGGTACGTGTCGAAGTAACATCTACATGGATGGCAGGACCCAAGGTTTCCCAGCAGAACATTGCCCAAAGCATCACACTGCCTCCGCCGGCTTGCCTTCTTCCCAAAGTGCATCCTGGTGCCATGTTTTCCCCAGGTAAGCGACGCACATGCACCTGGCCATCCAGCTCCGTGGTCCAGCTCTGATGCTCACATGCCCGCTGTTGGCACTTTCGGTGGTGGACAGGGGTCAACATGGGCAACCTGACTGGTCTGCAGCTATGCAGCCCCATACGTAACAAACTGTGATGCACTGTGTATTCTGACACCTTTCTATCCGAACCAGCATTAACTTGCTGACTAATTTATCCCACCCACTAACAGGTGTTGTGATGAAGAGATAATCAGTTTATTCATTTCGGTCATAATTTTATGCCTGATCGGTGTGTATGCATGTATATAAATGCCAATCTGCAATTGAACCTACTAATTATATATATATATATATATATATATAAAATGAGGGAGAGAGAGCGAGAGAAAGAGGGTTCAATTGCAGATTGGCATTGAATATTGTAACCATGTTGTTGAAATAAGTTGAAAAACAGGGGCTACATGAATTCGATGTAACACACACAGGTGTAACTGAGCAACTGAAAAAATGTCTAGCAAAAAAAAAACCTTTTCCTTTAAACCCTGTAAATGAAAACACGGCCCCTCCTTCCTCCGGCTTGACTGCCTGGCAGAATAACTGCACAGCCTGGAATTTTCATCTCTTGGTCTGCTATGCTCATTCATCTATCAGAGAGTGAGAGTTTCATTAAAAACTCCCAGCATGTATCAGGAAGGAAGCACCATCAGCAGGGTCGGAGTGGAGGAGGGTGTTCTCGTCTGTGAGGGAGCTGCAGGCACATACAGCGTGCAGCTCCAGACTAATGTATCAATTCCAGAGCCAGTCGGAGTCAGAAGTCAGGGCACCTTACATCTCTCTGGAATTAGCTGCCACACCAGCAGCTTTTCACATTCAGATCAAGAGAAGAACTGTAATTCCTATCATGAATTTATGAGAATAAATCTTGATCACAGCTGTCAGCTTCAGAGTATAATTTTGCAACATGTTTACTTTTACAATTTAAACATTCTGATTAAAGATTCAGCCTTTCGTGTTAGATATTATGTTACATAAATTAGACGCCTCAACACCTCTGAATAGATGTCTCCAACTCTCTGCGAGGACGATTACGCAAACTCTGAATCAACATGCACTAATGCTACATTTTTCTATATCCTAATAATTTGTTACAACATATTCTTTACCTCAATTCTCCAATTAATATATAGATAATAGACATATTTAAAAAATTGAATAATACAAAAGAGAAAAACAAAACAACATTACTAGAGCTTTAACTAAAAATATAAAATAAATAATAACAACAACAAATTCAATTAATAAGTAAAAAAATAACTATACTACTATATATATTTCGATGAGTCTAAATACTTTAGGGCCCAATTCTTACTATTAACTAGTGGCTAATTAGCATGCATAGTACTAGGATATTGGCTGTTTATTAGTACTTATAAAGCACATATTAATGCCTTATACTGCATGCTCATATACAACACCCCCTAATCCTACACAATTCCTAAACTTAACTATCTTGCTAACAATTAATAAGCAGTTATTAGGAGTTTATTGAGGCAAAAATCATAGTTAATAGTGAGAATTGAATTGATGATAAAATGTCATATCAGAACTGTAAGTTAAAGTAATTGTCAAAAGTTCAGCGTTGACTCTCTATTGATGTATTGACGCGTGTTGATTTTATTGTAGGGGTTGATGAAACCAAAAAAAGTGTTTGAAAACCTCAAAAATATTTGTCTCAAGTTTAACAAGAGTCCCTCTCTTTCCAGGTAGGTTTATTCATTACAACCTCATTTGCCACTCCATTTTTCACCAGTTTTAGTGTAAAGTTTGATTTTGTGTTTCTTTCAATCTATTTAGCCTGCTCTCTGAGTGGCAGTCCTGCTCCACAGAGATGGTACTTCGCCATTCAAGCCAGTTATGGTACAACACAGGTAATTAACATTTGCATAATTGCTTCTTTCAAATTAAATTGATTACAAGTGTTATAAATTGGATGGGACAAACGTAAATGACAAAGTGATAATGTAGCATAGGGTAGGGGTTTTCAAACTGGTGTCAGGAACATTTTTCAGGTCAATTTTTCAAGGAAAAATAGTTTAAAAAGTGTAAAAAATACATAAATTATATATAAAAGTAGGATTAAGATAAATTAATAAGCAGTTATTAGGAGTTTATTGAGGAAAAAGTCATAGTTAATAATGAGAATTGGACCCTAAACTAAAGTGTGATCGATAACAATGCTAGGCTCTACAAGTTTTGGTTGCTTAGAGCAGCACTCCCAATATTTAAAACGTGATCGTTTACTTCCATCTTGTGGCCATTGGGTTACTACACATTCTCAGATGTCAATGAAGCAGCGCTGCCATACTGAGGTAAGAAGTAAAGAAAGAGACATTGATTTATTCTAGTCATCACATTTACTCACTCAGTGGATGGTAAATGGGTTTATGCTTCCCTTGAAGCCGCACGGAGCACATAGAGGCGATCTTTCCTGGAGGCTGCATCCGAGCGTCTATTACGAACCAGGATCTCGCAAAGGTCGCCCATTGCTTATGGGAAACAGAGAAAAACATTTATGCAATACAAGCTGCCTTTTTCGTTGAGTGAACATAATAATAACAATAGTTCAACTGAGATAGGATTATGCGTTTAATCCGTATGACATCGTCCGGGGAACATTAATGCAGAATGACAGGTCAGTCAGTCCCTGTTCACTTTGCATGGACAAGAAGATGCAATGAACATAACATCCCCCATAATATTTTGTTTTGTGATCCACAGAATAAACAAAATCACACGGATGTGAAACAATATGAAGGCGAGAAAATGCTTTTCATTTTGGGGGAAACTTTTAACCTGTCACCGAATGCTTTAGCACACATTTATCACACTTATCTACCATCACTAATTTCCAAGAACGTCGGTACAGACGCTACACTACACACATCTAATTTATGAAGCTACCCAAATAGATCTAGGCACATAAATGCAGACATACATATACAAATGTCTCACTTCTTTGACCATAAGGCTTATGTTAGCGCAATAGAAAGATCGCGCTTTCCATTCAAGAAGCATTTATAAACAACAGCGGACCAGTATGACATAAAGCAATACCTTACCTGGGCTGATCTCGAAAAACTAGACATTTTACATAAGCATTTGTCAAATTTGACCTCAATGTGGTTGTAGTAGTACAGCAGCAATTTACGTCCCCCGCGAACAACAGGATAAATATGTCGTTCCTTTATCTGTAGCCATACATTTATGCTCTCAGATAAAATGTTTCACTTTGCTTATGTAATTTAAATAACAATAAATATATAATGTAATATAATTCGCCATCAGCATGACGTATTGTTATTTATACGCATGTTTCAATCTGTTCCTATCGGCTATATTTTTTGGTAGCGCGCGCGTCATCGTAGCGTCATCTCGAAACGTCCGTGTTGTCGTAAACGCGCGTAAATTTGTTTTCGTACAGAAGTCTGTCTCGTTCTGTAACAAATCAACATTATTTTACATGAACACGGCAGCATACGGCTATGGACAGACACGTGCTGGTTGTTATAATCAATCTAGAGCCGAATAGAGATAGTTCTTTCAACGGTAAGAGGCTTTATGATGATAAAATATCATATCAGAACTGTAAGTTAACGTAATTTTTTTTCTCTATTGATGTATTGATGCGTGTTGATTTTATTGTAGGGGTTGATGAAACCAAAAAAGTGTTTGATAACCTCAAAAATATTTCTGTCTCGAGTTTAACAAGAGTTCCTCTCTTTCCAGGTAGGTTTATTCATTACAACCTCATTTGCCACTCCATTTTTCACCAGTTTTAGTGTAAAGTTTGATTTTGTGTTTCTTTCAATCTATTTAGCCTGCTCTCTGAGTGGCAGTCCTGCTCCACAGAGATGGTACTTCGCCATTCAAGCCAGTTATGGTACAACACAGGTAATTAACATATGCATAATTGCTTCTTTCAAATTAAATTGATTACAAGTGTTATAAATTGGATGGGACAAACGTAAATGACAAAGTGATAATGTAGTATAGGGTAGGGGTTTTCAAACTGGGGTCAGGAACATTTTTCAGGTCAATTTTTCAAGGAAAAATAGTTTAAAAAGTGTAAAAAATACATAAATTATATATAAAAAATAGGATTAAGATAAATTGATTAAAATAAGTAAGTAAATAAATGGAAATTAGATTAAATAAGTAATAAAATAAATAAAAAGAATTGATTAAAATAAGTATATAATATAAATTAGATATAAATAAATAATTCAAAATGAGATATAAATAATAAAAAAAAATACTGAAATGTATAAGAAAAAATTAAAATGAGATTATAAATAATAATAAATATTACATCTAACAGTACGGTACTTAAGTGTGTAGACAAGAAAATAACTTCATAGAAACTATATATTTTCAAAATAATATTCTCAATTAGTATAGTATACCATTTAAATTATTTTAAATTGTGTGTTTTTACATGAAAATACATAATTATGTATGTGATACAAACCCAAATTTGGGTGTCCATGGCATCTAAAAGATTGAAAACCAATGGTATAGTCATAGTGCATCCGGTCATCCACACACACTCTTTACTGTGTATTGTCCAGTGGTGCAGCTCGGAGTGGGAGGATCTGTGTTCCCAGCGCAGTGACAGTGAGGAATCAGAGCCATCTGCTCTAGACAGCTGCATTGCTGCCCTTCAGGAGCAAGAGGAACAGAGCGTGCTCACAGAGAACCCGTCCCACGCAGAGTGAGAGTTCTGATTGATATTGTCGCCCATAATCTATCAAACAACCTTTAAAGGACCAAAAAATCAACCATGTTTCACTAATAATTGATGGCAGTCATGAGTTGCATTGAAAGCTTTTTATCTACATTCCCTTTCCTTGATGCCTTTAATTTAATCTGTGTGTTTTTTTTATTAAATGATGATTGACTATCATGGTAGACTCTTTGAAGAAGCGGCTGAAGGTCTTCATCAATTAGCAGACAAACTTCCTCATCCAGGTACTATTTTTAACATTAAATGGATTATAAAGCCATTATGAAGTTATTATAGTGATAGTTTCTATATTATGTGTATATGATGTTACACCATAGAGATGCTTTTGGCGAGTACTTCGTTTTTATTGTATTGATGTAATGTTTGTTATTGATGGCAGGGAAGTCTTTGCTGGATGTGATTGTGCTATGTGTGGGCGAGGAGGCGGGGCTAAAGGATATGTTGCCTGTAATTGGCTCTTTAAAGCACATGAGGGCGTGGCATTCTGCAAAGATGATCATGGTCACTGAACACAGTGCAGGGTAAAATCTAATACTCTCCAGTAATATTCTTCATCACTGCTGTTTCATTTTAGAAATAATCTCTATATGTATGAGTCTATATGTATGTATAATGTCTCTGTTTCTCTTCTTTCTGCACTGTTAAGGTGGCAGAAAGCAGCCATGTATCTGGACGCCCGCTTATGTTCTCCATCGGTTATTGACAGCTGTGTGGATGGGAGGGAGATCTGGAGAGGTGGACTCCACATTAGAGAGAAAAAGGTACTTTACACTAGTGTTGCCACTAGTGTTAATTTCGTCAGATATTTTTTTTTATTGAGTCTCAGTCTTAGTCCTGTGTCAAATGTGCTTTTTAGCTATATCATAATTTTTAGTTATATTATCATTATAGTCAACCTTGTCCTGTTTTTGTCTACTAAATGTCCGAGCATTTAAGTCTAGTTCCCTTTCGTTCAGTCACTACGACGTACGTTAGTGACTAACGAATGGGGGGTTTCGCTTAGAAGCCATTTATCTTCGAGAATTCAACAGCGCCCAATGGCAGTGCAAATGCCATGGGCATGCGGAATTTGCATGCGTAACTCCGCCCCACCTCGTGGGTATATAAGGAAGTACGCTGGCAACATCGCATTATGTTTCTGCTTTGGAGCCAAGAGTATCTCTTCACTCCTTCAAGCCTGATCCTGAGTCTTCGACAAGCTTTGAGACGAGCAGCTTTCCAGAGGCGTTGGTGTTACGGCACGTTCCAGTGATCATCATACTGCCTGCCTGCTGATCTGCGCAGTGGTCCGTCTGACAGCTGGTGTGTGGTCGCTGGGCGCTTCGGCGTTCTCTGCGAGGCTTTCCTCTCCTAAAAGAGCTTACACGTGACGCGTCCTTTTCAGGATGTCTCGTCCGTGTACTTCTGGGTGTGGCCGGTTGCTTTCCTCTTCCGATGGGCACAAACACTGTCTGGTATGTTTGGGCTTTCAGCATGCCCAGGCAGCGTTTGTGGATGAGTCATGTTCCCACTGCGGGAATATGACCATCGCAGTGTTGCGGTCAAGACTCCATGACCTTCGTAAAGAAGTGAGAGTCCCCTCTACCACACCCCGATCTACTGAGTCCCAGAGGCCCAGTACTTCGGCTGGTGGTCAGGGTGACTTGACGGTTACGGTGTGGAACAAAGCCCCGACGCTCATGCCTCGGGCCACACCCCCGTCTTGCACACTGCAACCCGCGAGTGTTCAGACGCAGATCGCGGGGCCTGCTTCGGCCCCCCCGCGCATCTCGTTTGGCGCTCTGGAGGAGGATGCGATGTCGGTCACCGCATCACAAGGTGGGCTCGAGTCCTCTGAGGATGATGACTCGGCTGTGTTGCCGCCTTCGGGCGTTCCAGCATTGCCCGAGTCGGACCCAGAGCTGACAGCCATGCTGTCTCGGGCAGCCGCAAGCTTAGGGATAGAGTGGAACCCTCCGCCCTGTCCCGAACGCTCAAGGCTCGATGATTGGTTTTTGGGAGCGCGCGCTGACAACCGTCAGTCCCCGCCCCCAATACCTTTCTTTCCCGAGCTGCATGAGGAACTCGCGCGGTCCTGGAAGTCCCCGTTGTCTTCCCGTGACCGGTCAGCGACTTCCTCCGCCTTCTCCGCCCTCGATGGGGCGGCGGCTAAAGGGTACACTGGGGTCCCCCCAGTTGAACGTTCTGTTGCGATGCAACTGTGTCCTCAGAGCGCTTCAACTTGGCGCGGCGATCCAAAGCACCCCTCCAAAGCCTGTCGATTCACATCAACCTTGGTGGCGAAATTGCACAGAGCCGCGGGGCAGGCCGCCGCTTCTTTGCATGCCATGGCGATCCTCCAGGTCTACCAGGCCAGGATCCTCAAGGACATGCACGAGGGTGGAGTTGATCCGGGGCTCTTAAATGAGCTGCGTGCCGCCACCGACCTCGCTCTCCGGGCGACGAAGGTGACCGCACGCTCCCTGGGTCAAGTGATGTCCACAAACGTGGTCCAGGAGCGTCACCTGTGGCTGAACCTGGCCGATATGCGGGACACAGAGCGAACCCGGTTCCTCGATGCCCCCATATCCCAGGCCGGCCTCTTCGGCGGGGCGGTTGAGGACTTTGCCCAACAGTTCTCAATCGCCCAGAAGCAGACTGAGGCTATAAAACACGTACTGCCCCGGCGGCCAGCTGCTGCCTCCACCCAGCCGCCGGGACAGTCGTCTCAGTCTGCTCCACGCCAAGGACGCCCTCCTAAGGCTCCCGCCCCTCCCACCCGGTCCAAGCAGCAGCCTTCACCCGGGCCGGGTCGCGGAGGAAGCCGTAGGAAGGCGTCCAAGTCCCCTCAGGCCGCCCCGCGCCCCGCTAAACGCCAGGCCAAGCGGCGCTCCTGAGACGGACGGCTCAGGGATGGGAAATTCTTTCGAGGAGATGGTAGCAGGACCACTCCTTCCCCCGGTGGAGGGCCGGGGGAGAATCCTTTGTTCAGCTGCTGGCCCACGGGTCAGCAGCACCCTAATTCGGTCAAAGAAAGAATTAACACTCCCATCCCTGAGCCCACAGATGACGGTGCGCGCCACCCACGGTTCCCGCCACTCGCATCCCACTCTGTCGCCAGCCACCTGGCAGAGCAGACCCCAGTGGAACGTGCGTCCTTCCCTGGTCTCCTCTGTCAGGACGCAGCAGTCAACCGTGCCCCCGCACCGGGACGCCCCTCAGCCTCCCATGTCCGGGCCGGTGACGCTGCATCGCTGCAAGCCCACACCGGGTACGTCTGTGCTCCGAATGACCCCGCTGGCGCAGTTTCTGGGAGTCTGGCTTCAGCTTCCAGGGCTGTCCCGCTGGGTCGCGCGGACCATCAGGCGCGGCTACGCGATTCAGTTCGCGCAGGTTCCTCCCTGCTTCCGGGGAGTCCGTTCCACTATGATCGGGGCCAATGCCCCCGTCATGCGAGCGGAGATTGCCACCCTACTGGCGAAGGGTGCGATCGAACCTGTCCCTCCAGCCGAGATGAACTCCGGGTTTTACAGCCCGTACTTCATCGTACCCAAAAAGACCGGTGGGCTACGGCCAATCCTGGACCTGCGCGTCTTGAACCGTTACCTTCACCGGTTTCCGTTCAAGATGTTGACAGCGAAACGCCTTTTCGAATGCGTTCGTCCAGACGATTGGTTTGCAGCGTACGACCTGAAGGACGCCTACTTCCATGTCTCCATTCTACCTCGACACAGGCCGTTCCTACGGTTTGCTTTCGAGGGGCGGGCATATCAGTACGCAGTTCTACCATTCGGGCTATCTCTGTCCCCTCGCGTCTTTACGAAGATTGCCGAGGCAGCCCTTGCGCCCCTTTGGCAGCACGGGGTTCGCATCCTGAATTACCTCGACGACTGGCTCATACTGGGTCACTCTCGGGAGCAGGTTTGCGGACACAGAGATCTGGTGCTCCATCACCTAGCCCGTCTGGGCCTTCGGGTCAACTGGGAGAAGAGCAAACTTTGCCCCGCGCAGAGGATCTCTTTTCTCGGTATGGATATCGACTCGGTCGCCATGTGCGCGCAGCTCTCGAGCGAGCGCGCGCAGTCTCTGCTGACTTCCCTTCGTCAACTCGAGGGCAAGAATGCGGTTCCACTGAAACTATTTCAGAGGCTCCTGGGGCATATGGCATCTGCAGCCGCGGTGACGCCGCTCGGATTGCTTCATATGAGACCGCTTCAGCACTGGCTACGCGATCGAGTCCCGAGATGGGCATGGCGGTCTGGCACGCTCCAGGTACAAGTGACTCGGGCCTGCTTACAGACTCTCACCCCATGGTCGAACCTCAAGTTTCTACGGACCGGAGTGTCCTTAGAACGAGTTTCCCAGCATACTGTTGTATCAACAGATGCGTCATCCACCGGGTGGGGTGCCATGTGCAATGGACAAGCAGCCGCGGGCTCCTGGACAGGACCCCAGCGCCTTCTGCATGTAAATTGCCTCGAGTTACTGGCAGTACGGTTCGCCCTGCACCGCTTCCGAGCGTTGCTAAAGGGGTCAACATGTACTAGTCAGGACAGACAACACGGCCGTAGTAGCGTACATCAACCACCAAGGGCGGTCTATGCTCCCGCCGTATGTCTCAACTCGCCCGCCATCTCATTCTATGGAGTCAGAAGCACCTGAGGTCCCTTCGTGCTGTCCACATCCCGGGAGAGTTGAACTGTGCAGCCGACGAGCTGTCACGGATTCAGCCTCTCCCCGGAGAGTGGAGACTCCATCCCCAGACGGTTCAGCTGATATGGGAACGGTTCGGCGACGCACAGGTAGACCTGTTTGCCTCCCAGGACTCTTCCCATTGCTCCCTGTTTTATTCTCTGACCGAGGGCACCCTCGGCACGGATGCACTGGCGCACAGCTGGCCGTCAGGGCTACGCAAATATGCGTTTCCCCCAGTGAGCCTTCTTGCACGGGTACTGTGCAAGATCAGGGAGGACAAGGAGCAGGTCATTTTGGTCGCCCCGTATTGGCACGGCCAGACCTGGTTCTCAGAACTACTACTCCTTGCGGCAGCCCCTCCCTGGCCTATCCCTCTGAGACCGGACCTTCTCTCTCAGAGACGGGGCACTCTTTGGCACCCGCGTCCGGCGTTCTGGAAGCTCCACGTGTGGCTTCTGGACGGGACGCGGCAGGTTTGAGTAGTCTTCCACCTGCGGTGGTCGCTACCATCACTTCCGCTAGAGCTGAGTCTACGCGACGTCTCTATGCGTTGAAGTGGAACCTCTTCGTCACATGGTGCTCTTCCCGCCAAGAAGACCCCTGGAAATGCCCGATCGGGTCTGTGGTATCGTTTCTCCAGGAGGGGGTGGAACGAAGGCTGTCTCCTTCCACCCTTAAAGTGTATGTGGCCGCAATATCTGCCTACCACGACCTCCTGGGGGACAAAAAGGTAAGTCAGCACGACCTGATCATCAGGTTCCTGAGGGGGGCGAGGAGACTGAATCCTCCTCGCTCTCCTCTCTTGGGACCTCTCAGTAGTCTTAAGTGCTCTGCAGAGGCCTCCATTTGAGCCTTTGCGGTCAGCTGAGATTAAATTCTTGTCTATGAAGACGGCTCTGCTGACCGCATTGGCCTCGCTTAAGAGGGTCGGGGACCTGCAAGCATTTTCGGTTGACGAAGCGTGCCTAGAGTTCGGGCCGGCTAACTCTCACGTGATCCTGAGACCCCGGCCCGGATATGTGCCCAAGGTTCCTACCACTCCGTTCCGAGACCAGGTGGTGAACCTGCAAGCGCTGCCTTTGGAGAAGGCAGACCCAGCCTTGGCATTGCTCTGTCCAGTACGCGCTCTCCGCGCCTATGTAGACAGTACGCGATGTTTCAGGACCTCAGACCAGCTCTTTGTCTGTTATGGTGGAGAGCGGAAGGGAAGTGCTCTCTCGAAACAGAGGTTGTCTCACTGGATAGTGGACACCATTGTTTTGGCTTACCAGCAGCAAGGTCGACCATGTCCCCTTGGGGTTAGGGCACACTCCACCAGGAGTGTGGCCTCTTCTTGGGCTTTAGCGCATGGCGCCTCGCTAACAGACATCTGCAGAACTGCAGGCTGGGCGACACCAAACACATTCGCCAGATTCTACAATCTCCGAGTGGAGCCAGTGTCCAACTATGTACTCGCCCCTACGGGTGGCCGGTAATGGGCCAGGCTCAGGTGTCTTCGCTTGCTCGCCATTCCACTCCACGGACTGGATACGTGCGATATTTTCCCTCAGGTGAGCTCCCCGAGAGCCCTGAGCTCCTCCAGCACTGCTTACGCCGACATCAGTTCAGTCTGCCCTTTCGAGCCCAGACCCTCATGTCCGGCCAGGTGCTCCGTGTGCATGGTTCCCCTCCGGCGACCCCCACACGAGTATTCCCACCGTAAGCCTCCTCAGCGAGCAGGTGTCTTTCCCTCGGCAAGTCCCTGCCACCCCTAGGGTTAAAAATCCACCTTCGGCTGGTACCCTAGAGATCTTCCATATGCAGCCCTTAGCGGGTCATATGTGTATTCTTAAGTCCTCCCTACGGGTAGGCATCTTGGCATTCCCTCACTGGGATATGCTTCCCAGTGTACCTTGGTAATCCTGTGATAAGTGGGAGTCCTTCGTCCGTACTAGTCTTACGACAGGGTACTCACACTTACGCAGGGCACTGGATGACGGCTGAGTGGCGTTGTTGTATTGGAACCCCCATTCGTTAGTCACTAACGTACGTCGTAGTGACTGAACGAAAGGGAACGTCTCGGTTACGTATGTAACCCTCGTTCCCTGAGGAGGGAACGGAGACGTACGTTTCCTCTGCCACGTCAGCCGTGCTGCCTGGAACGCGGAGTTCAGTCTTGGCTCCTGCAGCAGTAACAAAATGCGATGTTGCCAGCGTACTTCCTTATATACCCACGAGGTGGGGCGGAGTTACGCATGCAAATTCCGCATGCCCATGGCATTGGCACTGCCATTGGGCGCTGTTGAATTCTCGAAGATAATTGGCTTCTAAGCGAAACCCCCCATTCGTTAGTCACTAACGTACGTCTCCGTTCCCTCCTCAGGGAACGAGGGTTACATACGTAACCGAGACGTTTTCGTCAATGAAAACGTAGTCACATTTTCGTCATGCTACATTGATAATCCCGATTATTATGCTCAAAATTATGTTTGCAACGATTGTTGTCATTTGAGAAATGTATTTTTTTACATTTCATCAGAATTGTTGCACTTTCACCTACAGGGAGTGCAGAATTATTAGGCAAGTTGTATTTTTGAGGATTAATTTTACAACATTAATAATTAAACAACAACCATGTTCTCAATGAACACAAAAAACTCATTAATATCAAAGCTGAATATTTTTGGAAGTGGTTTTTAGTTTTAGCTATTTTAGGGGGATATCTGTGTGTGCAGGTGACTATTACTGTGCATAATTATTAGGCAACTTAACAAAAAACAAATTTATACCCATTTCAATTATTTATTTTTACCAGTGAAACAAATATAACATCTCAACATTCACAAATATACATTTCTGACATTCAAAAACCAAACAAAAACAAATCAGTGACCAATATAGCCACCTTTCTTTGCAAGGACACTCAAAAGCCTGCCATCCATGGATTCTGTCAGTGTTTTGATCTGTTCACCATCAACATTGCGTGCAGCAGCAACAACAGCCTCCCAGACACTGTTCAGAGAGGTGTACTGTTTTCCCTCCTTGTAAATCGCACATTTGATGATGGACCACAGGTTCTCAATGGGGTTCAGATCAGGTGAACAAGGAGGCCATATCATTAGATTTTCTTCTTTTATACCCTTTCTTGCCAGCCACGCTGTGGAGTACTTGGACGCGTGTGATGGAGCATTGTCCTGCATGAAAATCATGTTTTTCTTGAAGGATGCAGACTTCTTCCTGTACCACTGCTTGAAGAAGGTGTCTTCCAGAAACTGGCAGTAGGACTGGGAGTTGAGCTTGACTCCATCCTCAACCCGAAAAGGCCCCACAAGCTCATCTTTGATGATACCAGCCCAAACCAGTACTCCACCTCCACCTTGCTGGCGTCTGAGTCGGACTGGAGCTCTCTGCCCTTTACCAATCCAGCCACGGGCCCATCCATCTGGCCCATCAAGACTCACTCTCATTTCATCAGTCCATAAAACCTTAGAAAAATCAGTCTTGAGATATTTCTTGGCCCAGTCTTGACGTTTCAGCTTGTGTGTCTTGTTCAGTGGTGGTCGACTTTCTGCCTTTCTTACCTTGGCCATGTCTCTGAGTATTGCACACCTTGTGCTTTTGGGCACTCCAGTGATGTTGCAGCTCTGAAATATGGCCAAACTGGTGGCAAGTGGCATCTTGGCAGCTGCACGCTTGACTTTTCTCAGTTCACGGGCAGTTATTTTGTGCCTTGGTTTTTCCACACGCTTCTTGCGACCCTGTTGACTATTTTGAATGAAATGCTTGATTGTTCGATGATCACGCTTCAGAAGCTTGGCTATTTTAAGACTGCTGCATCCCTCTGCAATATATCTCACTATTTTTGACTTTTCTGAGCCTGTCAAGTCCTTCTTTTGACCCATTTTGCCAAAGGAAAGGAAGTTGCCTAATAATTATGCACACCTGATATAGGGTGTTGATGTCATTAGACCACACCCCTTCTCATTACAGAGATGCACATCACCTAATATGCTTAATTGGTAGTAGGCTTTCCAGCCTATACAGCTTGGAGTAAGACAACATGCATAACGAGGATGATGTGGTCAAAATACTCATTTGCCTAATAATTCTGCACTCCCTGTATAAGCACAAAGCAGGAGAACGTCGACCCATAGCCTATGGTTTATTTTACCTCATCTAGTTTAATAATTTATTATAGGCTATTTATCATATAGGCCTAATGTAAAAATAAGAAACTTCTTTAAAATTTAAAACACTGAAATTCCACATTACTTTAATTTTTTTCTATTAAAACGACAGCATAAAAGACTGTATTGTCACACAGAGGTAAGTGCAGTTATTCAGCAAACACAATCGCAAATAGTCAAGAGATCCATGGTTGGATTTATTACAGTTCATCACTGAGAAGGTTTGATGGCAGATTAAGTCGCACAAACAGCACAAGCTGCCTGTGAGTCGTGAGAGAACACAGACCGACTGAATGACGCTTTAATTTAAGCAGAAAATCTTAAAGGGGTCATAGAATGACATTTTTGTACAAGTTAATATGATTCTTTAGTGTCTAAATGAAAAGTTTGTAATATACTTTAATTAAAAATTCTCATTAGTATTGTAAGAAAACACTCATTTTACCTGGTCAAAACCAGCTCAGTTTTCAGCAAGTCATTTCAGTGCATGTGACTTTAAATGATAATGAGCTTTGCTCACCCCGCCCCCTCTGCTCTGTGGGGCGTTCGGTTCGACCCGACACAACACCACAACACACGTGGAGTGTTGCATTGACAACATTTGAGGGTATATTTTCGAGAAATAATGGCAACGGGAGTCTCTGAGGAAACATCTGAGCAACCTTATCATTTTGAACCGGAGTCGGACTAGGAACAAGATGACGAACCCATCGAAGTTCGAACAGGACGTTTCTGAATGGTTGGTTAACGTCATGTCACTTTGATCTATCTTTGTACTGGCAGAGTAGTGTAGTTGCTATGTGTTTACTGATGTGTTAGTTCATTGACAGATTGATGTTATGTTATAAGATTTTTTTTTTTTACATTACTTCTTAATCAGTAACAGACACCGTTATAAACCATGTACAAAAGTAAGCTTAGTGTAGTGTTACCACGTTAACTTTATCACCCGAGTACACAGTTTGTAATAACAAACATAACGCGTTGTTCATTATAAACGTGGGATTATGAATTATATTGAGAACATCATACACAGAAAGCATGCCGTAATGTAACTTACCCTGTAAACTTTAGCCTCATTCATCGTGAAGCGATTTGCAAAGATTAATATAAAGGTTAATAAAACGTTACACTCACATCTTCCTGAGGTGCAGCAGGAACACGATCCTTTTTTCAAGAGCAGCTTATTAGCAAAACCTGCTTTATACTGACGCTCGTTTATAAAGCAGTCTGCTGAGAAATGATTTGCGCAAACATTGACGTTGATCGGGGGGAATATTCCCTTCTAAAACAACTCAGCAGCCACTGGGTCTTCAGCAGTTTGGATTTAGGAACATCAAAATGACTGCTGTGTTCGTTATTACACACAACAACAACACAACACCACAATCGCTTAGATGCCATTCTGTTCCAGAGTATCAACAATGGCGGACTGATGACAGCTCGCTCAGGGTGGGTCTGTGTTGAAACGCTGCTGTCAATCAACAATCTTAGGAGGGGCGTACACCGTGTAACGTCACACGGTCAGACGGCTCGATTTGAGACAGGGGAAAATATATAAGGAGATTAAAAAAAAAACACTGGATGTATTTTTATCATTATAAGATGGTTGTGTACAGGCACTGCCAACACACATTTCCGTATAATCAACTTGTAAAAGTGCATGTACCATTCTATGACCCCTTTAAATGGAGTTTGTGAAATGCAGCTTACTTGTTTATTGGTGTTTTTAGATCATCTGTGCGAGAAAGAGAGCTTGCGTGCACATGGTTGCCAGATTGTATAATTTAAGTAAAACACCAGATAGAATAAAGGCCAATTTATACTTCTGCGTCGAGTGTACGCCGTAGCAACGCCGTAGGCTGTGTGATGTGCACGTACCCTACGACGTACCCTGACGCGCACCTCTCCAAAAATATAATAACGCGTCAATTCTACGTGGACCGCAAGCCTCGTGATTGGTCTGCCAGAACCTCCCTCGGGTCAATAAATAAATAAACAAAATCTGCGATAGGAGTGTGTGTCCAGAAATGGGATGATAGTTTAATCCTTACATCTGCACAATATTTTGTAGTGCAGAGATTGTTTATGTTAGTGAATAAATACATAGATCCGCTGTGTATATTTTATTTATTTTCTCATTAAAACCAAAGATGTTAATCAGTGATTGTATATCAAGAACAGGGACACATTAGGGTGCATTTCGTTTTGTGATTTCAACAGAATGAATAAAGTCTCCGCAACAGCAATCGATTGAAGCGCTCGTCTGTGCATAAGCCAACTATACTGAAAACAGCGCCACGAGCTCGGCATGATTTCAAAAACGCATTCCAGCGCCAGATCGCCTCTTATTTAACTCTACTAATCAACTAGAGATGCTTAATTTGTATTACATACAACAACTCAAGCTGCAAGAAAAGCCGCTATCTGTCGCCATGACGGCTGCTGATACTCAGTCAATGTAAATATGCTTACCATCAACATGCCCGTGGACACTGCCTCCTAGCGGTCTGCATGTGGAATGGCACATTGACGCAAACAACGCAGAAGTATAAATTAAAACCAACGCGTAACTTGCGCCGTAGAGGATACGGAGTAGGTCCGACGCAGAAGTATAAATGGCCTTAAGTGTTCTTTTAACAGAGAAGCTCTGGTTGGGGGATTTAAATGATTGAAATCTGGCAACCACAAGCAGGAACACTCCTCTTCCCAAACAGGAAATTAACACTAGTTTTTTTTTACTTCGTTACCCTTGATTTTTGATACCATGGGGAAAACTGCCTTATATACTGCCATATAGATACTTTTTATTATTATCTCATCATTTTTTTATCATTTGGGTAATTTTGTTGCAATAGTTTTCACACAGCACAGGGAGGCTTTATTAGAAACTTTGAATTTACAAAAAAAAGCCAAGTAAACAGTCTGTAATAAAATAAGAACAAAAAAGAAAATAATTGCACAAATAAATACAATAGAACAAAAAGTTAAATGAAATAAACAGCTTTAAGCTTTTCAGGGGGGTTCTACAAACAACAGAAATGTAACAAATCATTAAATGTACTGGATATTCTTCATTGTAAAAATTAAATACAGATCATTGCTTACAATTAAAGTTACAAAACTTCCACAATTCAGTCAAGAGCAAAGAGTGACTATCTGTCTTTTGTTCTCTGATTAACATGACAGACATCAGGAGTTTATTAGGCTGCTGTCACTTTAAGAGCTTATGCACAGCTTTTCTCAACTGTTTATGTTCCAAAATTGACTGTGTTTACCTGAATACTTGCCAAGACGGGCATTTTGACCCAATTTTTTCTGTATTTTTCTGTTTAAGCGCAGTAAGCCACAAAAAAAGAACTAAATTTGGTACTATTTGAGACTGTCTGAGCTGTTTGAGAGGCGGCTTTATGTGCGTGCCACTTGTATAGATCAGTGGTGCCCGCACTTTTGATGTGAGTGCGAAACCTGTGGGAATGACTAACGTTATGTGCAATACCTACAACCCTGTGCTGAATATTGAAAATATTTTTGTCTTCATGCAAGTCTTCATGCAAGTCTCTAAGTGGCGTCTTAACTTGTTCAGCTACATATTGTCAGAAGCGAAAATTGAGGCATGCAACACACTGTGGTCTCTCTTCATTACTCACCAATGTACTGGTGAAACCGAGGGCGAGATATGATATGGCAAGCTTATTATCACTTACGCCACCAGCCTCGCCCCGTTCTCGCTGTCCCTTGGCCTCGACTGCTTGCCACAGGGTTCTATTTACTTTTATCGTGTCGTGGTGCTCACATTTGGTGTAGACATGTTGTGACGTTTGAAGTAGATTCATCGTCTGCTTTAAATTGACCTGGCACTGGCAGTCTTTTCACAAACTCCATGCTTATTGCAGAAGCATGCATCATTCATTTATATTTTCACATGGCTCCCTGCATGCGATACTCAATTCTGACTCTTCAGTCGTGCCATCTAGTGGTCTGTTATTGCATGACAACCACCACTACAACTGAAAACAGGCAATTTGAGGTAATAAAATGTCAAATTTGAAGAGGTTTCTATTACATAACAATATGCTTGACTGTATACTATCCTTTAAGTCTTTCAGCGCCCCTCTTTTTTATTACTGCACCCCCACCCCGTTTAGGATACAACTTTAGTCTATAGACTATAGTGCCACTATAGTCATTAGGTAGAACTACAAAAATATTTTTGTTAAAGCTGAAATAAAAATAAAATATAAACATCAGATGGAAAAACTTGAACAAAAATTTGAAATGTTACTTTGGCAATTAAATTAGGGTAAGTTAAAGGTCCTGTTCTTCGTGATCCCATTTTTCAAACTTTAGTTAGTGTGTAATGTTGCTGTTAGAGCATAAATAATACCTGTAAAATTATAAAGCTCAAAGTTCAATGCCAAGTGAGATATTTTATTTAACAGAAGTCCCCTTTCAAAGCCTACAGCGAACGGCCGATTAGGACTACATCCCTCTCCTTCCTTCTTTAATAACGTCACTCGAACACTGAGCGCATGCATCTCTGGTAAGAGGCGTGACCTTACCGGGCAACGTGCGCTAAGCTGCTGTCGAATCACAACCTATGATCACAACACAGGAACCGCTGGCACAATCAGAACTCGTTACGTTTTCTGAAGGAGGGACTTCATAGAACAAGGAAGTCATCAGCCCGTTTTTAGGACAGAGAAAACAGCGGTATACAGATAAGTAAATTGTGTGAAAAATACTGTGTTTTTTTACACGCGAAACATGAACACATGTTATATTGCACACTGTAAACACAATCAAAGCTTCAAAAAAACGAGACCTTTAAAGTAATAAAAATATTAAACTAAAACTGATATTCAAGTAATATAAAGCTACAATTAAAATGAAAACTAAAAATATTAAAATAAAAACAAATTCATATTATTAATAAATACTGTAATAGTATGTACTTTACATACGCGGGTCACCTGACTTAAATGAACAGAACCAAAGAGTAACTGTAAAATTCCTTCTGTCCAGCAGAGGGCGAACACTTGCCAGAAATAGTCTGTGAGAGAACAGAAACTCCTACTGATTTCTGAAACCATAAAGACAAAGATGGAAAGACTTAGTAAGTGTGGCCGATGTAAAGAAAACATTCTGATTCAAGGAAATTCTGAGCAGGCAAATTTTTTTGTCTAAGCGGGAAGAGAGCTGTTATACAGCAGAGTGTGTGCTTTGGTTAAGGAAAGACATCAGGACCAGTAAATATCTTAAGCTCTGGTTCTTCTGGGCCAGCCTGAAGGGAATTATATGCTTTAATACAGGAAATGAACCTAATTCTGTACAAAAATCATTCATGTTCAGGGTTTTGAGTTTGGATTTCCAGTTCAGTCATTTTGGATTGTGGCTGCTGGCTGCTCAGAGAGCTGGTCAGTGTTACTATGAGAACTACAATCTCCCATTAGCTCATGTTTTTGCATTTTATTAGACTGAAACGTGAATAATTTTATCTATTCCAAGACAGTGCTTGAGCAAAAGTTAGTTTCTGTCACTCTTGTGTTGCTGAAGTATAGACTCTTCTGAATGACGCTTGTAAATCTCTCTTCAGCTCATTCTAAATGGCTTTGTGTTATTCTTAGTTTGTCTCAGAGCTGAAGTTTGAGGGATTCTGTCTGAGAGCTCAGAGGAGAAATCACTGGAGTGATGCGCTGTATCCTCACACAGACCCACAATGCCACACTGATCATAAACTGCAGCATGAGGTGAGCAGCTTCATTTTATTTCAGATTTGAATGGGTTCTTATTAAAAGTTCATCTGTTTTGTGTTTTTTCAGAATGCTTAAATGTTTGAATTTGAAACTAATTCTAAATTTAAATAAGTCTTGTTTGTACTATTTCATAATTTTACTATACCCACCAAAGAGTGCTAAAAAAGTAGGGGCAGCGTGCTGGGCCTCTATTAGGCCAGTTGTCACTATATCTAATGTTCATTGATAATATACATGATTTGTTTTTCTTTGGAAACATTTTTCTATGATGTATTATTGAATATTGACCTATGCTGAGGTTGTTCAAATGTATTTATTATAGTCTTAGAAAAATCTGTAAAAATAGGTTAAAGTATACATTTTATCATATGTACTTTGTATCATATGTACTTTGATTGTATCATTAATAACAAGTAAAATTGTGATTTTCAAGTAAATGCAGTTCTAGTAAAAATCTGAACTTAATCAGGAGGGGAAAAAATCCTTACTTTTGAGACAATAACTAAATAATAGAAAGGAATAATGTATAACAACTAAAACATATTGTTTGTAAATCACATTTGTGACTCTTCAGGTGGCACATTTTGAGTCCGTACTACCCATACCAGGGGAAATGGGAGTTAGCTCTCATATGAAGCTTTTAAAATTTTATATCAAACAGTCCTACTGAAGATTGTTTCACAGGATGATTATCCAGTGCATTTGTGGCCCTGTGAAAGAGGTGCTTTAAACTTTTATATTGGCTGTTTTGCTCTCTCTCTCTGAATCTCTTACACTCTCGTTCTGTCATAAAATTGAGAGGGTGCAATGTAATCGTAATGGGTTTTCCACTCTAGATTAATCACAGTGGCATTAGTTGGGACTTCAGCCCCTTCAACGGAGCTGATTGCACCCCACAGTCTGTTTACACAGGGCTCGTGCAGAACATTCACTGCCTCTATGCTGATTAGTACCATTAACATTTTTCTTTTGCGCCCACAGTACTTATGAGTCTTATTATTGTTATGGGCACCGCAATCAATGTGAAAATGCTGTTCTCTCCTGTATCAGGGAGTAAGACATAACCTCGCATCTGCCGCCGCGACCACATGTCTGATGAGAGATGACAGTGCTGGACATTTATTCAAAGCTGTTCCAGTAATTACAAACACTTAATACTGTAATGTGACTTTGACGGGAGGAACACTTTCTGAACCTTTTTATAACAGAAACCGAAAAATAGGGGTGGGCAGTATGACCATAATTCAACAACAAAAAATATTTTACATGATGTTGTAGTAATGACAAGTTTTTGGATAATCTAGTAGTGAATTAAAAACGTAACAAATTATGTACTTCATCTCATTTAATTATTTTCTCATTTTATGTGCTGACCAACTTAGCTTTAAACAAGTCAGCAGTAAAACTATTTTATAAAATGGATTCTGAGCCAAATTCCTATCCATTATAAAATAGCCAATTGAACTCACTATTAAAACAGCGAGTTGTGATGCTGCTTGGATGTCATAAAAAACATAACTGTTTTGGGGTTAACAAGTTTTTTTGGAACACATAATGTAAACTGGTCCTGCCCAATGCAAATATATCTACCTCGGTAGACATTTTTAACTTGTTAACATGATGTTATCATTATCTTCCTTTCCGTCTCATAACTCTAAGGGATTGGGAACAGGATTATTAAGACTACTTAAAATGTAGCTTTAAACTAATTTCACCATGTTGCATCGCACTCATCTTTTCTGTAGGCCCAGAACTACTGAATAATGGAGCAGATCTTTTCAGATTGACTTCCTCTTTCTTTGCTCGGCTCCCTTGTATAGAAGCTGAAAGAGCTGATAAAGAGTTCGAAATGTTGCCAACTCCCTCTCAGCCTCTCATTTTCCAGCCCAAAAGCTCTGGTTTAGTCCTGCCTGAGCACAAAGCTGATTTTGTTTCAACACTCAGGGGCACAAGCGCCCAGCGGCCCCAAAACAGCTTTAACTGTTACTCTCCTAATGGCAAATAAACCGTAAAGAGACGTTTTGGTTTCTTCTCATTTGCCAGCTGCTGTCACAGCCAGTAACACTTTAATCTGTTGGTCACAGCCACAACCCTTTGCTTTGCTGAAACTGCTTGGTCATCTAATATTTTCCTTTGGTTCTCTTCCCTAAAATATTGTTTTGAATAATGCATTACTGATCTACAGTCCCTAGCACATGCCTGTGTATAATACATATGTATTATTTAAACTGTTACTCTACAGCTTCCAAAAACACAAAATGTTAATTTCTCTCTGAACATAAACATTTTACGAATCTGGTTGCAATTGTTGTTGTTTTTTGTGTGTTTTAGGTTTTTCAGTGTTACCAGCCTATGTTGGAACTGATTCAGCTGGTCAGAGTCACAGACCTCCCAATTCTCCTCCATTCCAGCACAGAGTTTGAACTGTATCTTTCCCAAAAGACAAAAGGTTTCAAAATTGTCAGTTTTTGTGCATTTTATTTATCTATAAACCGTGCAGTCTGCTGGAGGATGCAAAAGTTGCTGACACTCCTCAAAATGATCTCTTACCAAGAGACATAACTAGACTGGGTAAACCCAGCCTGATCTGCCGGCGAATTTGATTTCGCCCTGCAACTCAGTCTGGAAACCTATACATTCATTTGTACTGCTTCTGTTACACTTTTGCAGGAACCAATCACAGACTGGCTTATCCACCTGGCGCGCTATTGGCAGGTTTAACACGATGACGGATAGAGAAGCGATGGGTCGTTGATCACGCCTCTTGTGGTCTGATTGGTTGAAGGACTATCCAATTGTGTACAGAGTCATTTGAATTATGCTCGTTTATCACGCCTCTTGTGCAGTATAAAATACAGAACAGACTCCCCAGACCAATGTTCAATCTTAAATTGAGCTTGGTCTTGTGATAGCCAGACAAACACATAACTCTAAATTCATAAAAAATATATGATTTGAATATTTCTTTCAGATGCGTATTGATTTGCCTCTGCAAAGGTTAATTTAAATTACGGTGGATGCCAGAGAAGACATAAAGTCTTCTCATATGCGTAAACGCTCACTATCATTTGTTACTCTCAAAAATAAATCTGAAAAGGACTTAAGTTTGCCTCTTTTTGTATAAATAACCAGTAATATTTACAGGTCCTTCTCAAAAAATTAGCATATTGTGATAAAGTTCATTATTTTCCATAATGTAATGATAAAAATTAAACTTTCATATATTTTAGATTCATTGCACACCAACTGAAATATTTCAGGTCTTTTATTGTTTTAATACTGATGATTTTGGCATACAGCTCATGAAAACCCAAAATTCCTATCTCAATAAATTAGCATATTTCATCCGACCAATACAAGAAAAGTGTTTTTAATACAAAAAAAAGTCAACCTTCAAATAATTATGTTCAGTTATGCACTCAATACTTGGTCGGGAATCCTTTTGCAGAAATGACTGCTTCAATGCGGCGTGGCATGGAGGCAATCAGCCTGTGGCACTGCTGAGGTGTTATGGAGGCCCAGGATGCTTCGATAGCGGCCTTAAGCTCATCCAGAGTGTTGGGTCTTGCGTCTCTCAACTTTCTCTTCACAATATCCCACAGATTCTCTATGGGGTTCAGGTCAGGAGAGTTGGCAGGCCAATTGAGCACAGCAATACCATGGTCAGTCAACCATTTACCAGTGGTTTTGGCACTGTGAGCAGGTGCCAGGTCGTACTGAACAATGAAATCATCTCCATAAAGCTTTTCAGCAGATGGAAGCATGAAGTGCTCCAAAATCTCCTGATAGCTAGCTGCATTGACCCTGCCCTTGATAAAACACAGTGGACCAACACCAGCAGCTGACATGGCACCCCAGACCATCACTGACTGTGGGTACTGGACACTGGACTTCAGGCATTTTGGCATTTCCTTCTCCCCAGTCTTCCTCCAGACTCTGACACCTTGATTTCCGAAAGACATGCAAAATTTGCTTTCATCCGAAAAAAGTACTTTGGACCACTGAGCAACAGTCCACTGCTGCTTCTCTGTAGCCCAGGTCAGGCGCTTCTGCCGCTGTTTCTGGGTCAAAAGTGGCTTGACCTGGGGAATGCGGCACCTGTAGCCCATTTCCTTCACACGCCTGTGCACGGTGGCTCTGGATGTTTCTACTCCAGACTCAGTCCACTGCTTCCGCAGGTCCCCCAAGATCTGGAATCGGTCCTTCTCCACAATCTTCCTCAGGGTCCGGTCACCTCTTCTCGTTGTGCAGCGTTTTTTGCCACACTTTTTCCTTCCCACAGACTTCCCACTGAGGTGCCTTGATACAGCACTCTGGGAACAGCCTATTCGTTCAGAAATTTCTTTCTGTGTCTTACCCTCTTGCTTGAGGGTGTCAATGATGGCCTTCTGGACAGCAGTCAGGTCGGCAGTCTTACCCATGATTGCGGTTTTGAGTAATGAACCAGGCTGGGAGTTTTTAAAAGCCTCAGGAATCTTTTGCAGGTGTAATTAGTTGATTCAGATTAGGTTAATAGCTCGTTTAGAGAACCTTTTCATGATATGCTCATTTATTGAGACAGGAATTTTGGGTTTTTTTGAGCTGTATGCCAAAATCATCAGTATTAAAACAATAAAAGACCTGAAATATTTCAGTTGGTGTGCAATGAATCTAAAATATATGAAAGTTTAATTTTTATCATTACATTATGGAAAATAATGAACTTTATCACAATATGCTAATTTTTGGAGAAGGACCTGTATTTATTAGAGGTGGTGCCTGTATATGGTACTGCATGATTTATTCCATTGTATGCTACATTTATAAGAATTTGGTTGATGTTCGGAAAGCCTTAAAAATTAATGATGCATAATAATCTATTTCACATTATGCAATTGATCCAAAGTGACAGTAAAGACATTTATAATGTTACAAAAGATTTCTATTTCAAATAATTACTGTTCTTTTCAACTTTCACTGAAATAATCCTGAAAAATCATGGTTTCCACAAAAATATTAAAGGGTTAGTTCACCCAAAAATGACAATTGTCATCCTCATCCTCATGTCGTTCCAAACCCACAAGACCTTTGTTCAACTTTGGAATACAAATTAATATATTTTTTTATAAAAATCAAAGAGCTTTCTGAACCACCCATAGGCAGCAACGTCATTGCAACTTTCAAGGTCCAGAAAGGTAGTAAATTAGTTAAAATAGTCCATGTGGCTAGCTACAGTGGTTCAGAAGTTATGAAGTGATGAGGATACTTTCTGTGCACAAAAACTGTTAACATGTTATTTCCCCTCTACACTATTCACTACGGCACGGTGTGCTAAAGGGTTAGCGCTTGAGCAGTGCTCAGTTCTGTGCAGGTGATGGTAATGGTGGTCTTGTAAAACTTTATCGGGCACTAAATAAAGTTGAGCGAATTATATAAATTTTGTGTTTATTTTGAGTTACTGCACTTTCATTTTCCTCTGTATATTGTTTCACTCCTTGATGTGCTTCTACAGTGGATTGGCTTCCAAATCTGTCAAAGCTAAGCTACTCTTGGACCAACTGTGCACATTGCGTGGAGAGGTAGGCCGTCTCCAACACGATTATCACCAATTATTGTCTTCAGGCCAGATATATACTCTCCCCGACTGAGATGCAGCCAAAGCTGTCAAAGTCCGCTGAGACTGATGGTTGGATATTGATAACTTGCAACCAACAACATATTTCCCATAGCTGGAACACTAGGGGTGACAATGATGAGAAGTGTTTGTTGTTGCAGGTGGGAGCTTTGTTTTCTCTGTCCTGCGTGATAAGCATTGAGACTTTCCCAGCAGCCTCCCAGTTCAGCTCCTGTAAATGGAGAGACTTCATGTCCAAACGTCCCAAGGACTTACCTGGTATGAGCAGTGTTTAAAAAAACTGCCTTACACTTTGTTCTGAAGGCTCTTTTAATATGTATAATTGTACCAAGCACATGTGAATGTGCCGCCCAGCACTCACATCAAACGTTGTTAAATTATATGCTGACATTTATATGGTGCAGTTGTCTACTTTTATTTCTGTGTATTTGCTAGTGTGCTATTAACTCTTCATCCTTCCAGTGCCTGATGTGGAGGTAAAAGGTGAGAGAGGCCACTACCTCTTCTTGGTGCAGGGGGCGGAGTCAGGAGGCTGCACAGCACGAATGATACACACGGCCAATCAGATCAATGGAGCCGCTGCCCTGGCAACGCTTAATGCCCTCATCAGGGAAAAAGTTCCGTCTTCCTCAGGTATGATCTCCAATCATTTAAATGCACAGCCGATGTCAGCATGAATATGCACAAATGCAACAGTACGCCTTTGAGGATAGTTATAAATCAATATGTTCTCTTGATTGAGAGAACTAATATGGTTCTTCTAAACTAAGTTTGGCCCCGTGGTGTTCAAGAACCACATTTATTAGAGTCAGATTAAACCCATACAACAGTCTCATCTATCACAGCAGCAGCGGAGGCCACCTGGACGTCACCAAGATGACACAGAGGAGACATTATACTCCATTAAGACCAGAACTGCTCAGTTCATAAATGCAGAACACATTACTTTTTCTCATTAATATGATTTTTGAAAACACCGGATTGGAAAGAACACAGCCAGACTTAGTCTTGTTTATAAACCACCGTGTTCCTGTCAAAAGCAACATTTTGGTATGTAAAACTTCAGACTTTATCAAGTTAAACACTTCAAGTCCATATTTTTTTCGATAGAGCAAACCGAGGACATTTAGTCCTGGACAAATTTCCAAGTAAACAAACTCTGGAATATGATAAGGATGTAGGACATTTTTGATATGCCTGTCTCCTCACAATATATATTTTCCCCTTGCTTTTTCCCACTTTCCCTTTTGCAATATAATGAAATTTAAACACTTTTTGGCTATTTCATGTAAAGTATCATTCCTGCACTGCCTTGATTAACATCTATTTGTAACTCGTGTAATCAAGTGGTTTGTGGTTCACTACTAAGCTCGTAATAGCTCTTTGTATAGTGAGAGTGGCTGTATTTAAGCCCACCGCTGGAGACCTTTGTTGGGGTAAATTACTGCTCTTGATCAGAGAATGCGTGGGTTTGCTTGGAGTCTCCTGTGGAGAGCAGAAATTTGTTACAGCAGATCCATAATTCAGCCAGGCTTGATAACTAAAGGCCACTGCTTTTGGGCGAGTGGTTGTTTGTTTTGCCCAACACAGGAATTCAGTATTGGGATTACTTTGTTTGTCCAAACAATGAAAAAATATTTGTTTGGGGTGTCAATTACAGACATATCATAACATGAATAAAAAAATTAAAAAAAAAAAAAAATATATATATATATATATATATATATATATATATATATTTGTTATTTTTTGTTTTTGTTTTTTTTTTTTTTTTTTTTTTTTTATTATTTTTTTTGTTATCCCCCCATTTGTTTCTTATTATCTAAAAAATGTAATGACATGGACAAAAAATACTAAATAAAAAATAAATATATATATATATTTTTTTTTTCCTGGGTCCCAGGGGGATATAGACCAAAACCACTTTTTGTACCAGGCTGTAAACTTTTTTTTTTTTTTTTGCTGTAAAGTTGGCCATTTTAACATGGGGTGTCTATGGGATTGACTCCCTTTTGGAGCCTGTCTCTAGCAGCCAGTCAATGAATTGCAGTTTAAGTCACTTGCGTGTTGGATTCAAGAGAGCGACCAAAAGGTTGCAACAAAATGCAGAAAAAAAATCAGTGTTCGTGAATCTTGTTTGAGCCATTTTCTTACACTTCTGTTTAAAGTTTGCTTTTAATTCTGGGGGGAAAAAAGTGATACATTCAGAGTTATAGGTCTTATTTTACTTAGAAAGTTCATACAATTATATATTCGTTTAACCTTTCTCACAAATATTTATGCATCTGAATTTTTTATTTAAATATGGTAGTTAATGTAGTAATCAGTGTTGGGCACGTTACTTTAAAAAAGTAAGTAGGCCTACTTTAGTGTAAATATTGTGTAAATATTATCAGTACTATACTACTCCTTTGGTAGTGGAGCTCGTTATCACCTGGGTTTTTAGCCACTAATTTTGTGGCGGCATGTGATGATGTGAGGCGCTTCATTAGATTAGAATTACTGGCCACCGCCATAGAGAGACTCGTTCTTCCTGCTGCACTTTACACAAACATTCTTACCTTTCACCTCAACTAGGGAAAAGTAGCGCTTGTACCAGTTTGCGAAAGCTACCTTTTGAAGTCATTGGACTTGGTGTGTGTGACTGCGTGTGCGTGTGTGTGTGAGAACTCAACCACTATCAACCTCAACCTTGTCTCCCACCCACCAATCATCATCAGTTATGTATTCCACAAACACGCATGGCATGCACGCCCGCACACACACACACACACACACACACACACACACACACACACCAATCAGAGAGAGAAAAGCGCGTTGCAGGTCCGATTGACAGAGAGTCTGTTCGGATGAAAACCGCTTCAGTGAGCTCAATTAAGTAACGCTGCTTTTTTTTTCTCCCTCAGTAACGCTGACGGCGTTATAACGGGAGAAACGGTAATTCGCTTGATTACTCCTTACTGAAAAAACAATTCCGTTAGTAAGTTATTCCCATCACTGGTAATAACACAGTAACTTTAATATCCCCTAAATATTTGCACATTCATATGTTGCTAAGCCATTATTAATCAAATATGATGTTGTTTTAGTTGAAAATTAAGATTGTTTATGTAAGCTTAAGTTTCACTGGGTCAAAACTGACCCGAGAATGCAAAAGGTGTATGCAGATTGTGAATTCATTGGGGTTAATAAATTGTAGTCTGAATTGTTTTAATGAACAAGTACCATTTGAAATGAATCAGTTTGCAGTTCCCAAATCTGTGTCCTAATCTGGCATGACATAACATAATAAAAAGATTTGTCCTAACCAGCTGTGGTTGTGATGAGCGACAGGAGACTTTGTAGATAGTTGGCTTTCTGCTGTCATGCTCAGTAGCTTTACCCATAATGAATGTACATTTAAACATCACATATCTTTTGATTAGCTGTGATTGTGTCAGCCCTTACAGCAGTTTGTATCCAGTGTGGACATGCAAATGCTTGTTACTGGGAACTTGTATGGTTATGAAACGTTTGTGGTTTAAAAGATTAGCATGGTGTACTACAATTTTAGCTCATGTTTAAGTGTCAATAGTGAAAGTGAAGTGAAAATTGATAATGGCTCTTCTAAATAGTACACATGTAAGAGTATTAATGTGATCAAAACAAATCCTGTAAGAAAGAATAACAGCATTTCAGTGCTAAATCTAATGTGAGAAACTTTAGATTTGACATTTTGGACCAACTTCTCTCCTGGTTCTTTGCTTTAGACATGATTAACACCTCTCTCGACTCAATCTTCTGCATTCTCAGACTCTTATTCCCTCTTCTTTCTCCACAGAGAGCAGCACTGCTGACTGGCTGCAGTCCCTGCTGTATCTCCGTGGAGAGCAGTTTTTGCAGAGGGAGAGAAAGCTGGCCAAGGTGCAGACCCTGGTCCTCAAGGAATGCTGTCGTAAGTGTTTCCCAGGCAACGGAAACGTTTCACCAGGACCTCCAAGTATTCTCACGCTGTTCTTCAGTCACCCCAGAGCAGCACATAGCTAATCATATTCCTCTGGTCACACATTCTCAGTCTCACCTGAGTGCTTTCTGAAAATTAGGATCTCTTTTGGGCGATAAACAATAGAGCCTTTGTCAGAATCTCGACACCTGCTGTGTTAACAGTTTTTTAACAGCAGTTAAATCGTGTGATTGATAGAATAATTTTGTTATTAGGCTTGTAGCCAATAAATTCAGGCCAGTTTCAATATCTAACTCCTTTTCTCTGTAGACCCTGCATGCCCTTTAATAAGGCACTTGAGTTGCTCCAGGGGGATTGTTATTGTAATAATTGATTTGTAAGTTAGTGGTGTGTTACAACAAAATTAATGACTGAATGGACAGAATGATAGCATGATTACTGAGAGACATTTAATGATGGATCTCATCTGTGGCTAGGGCGACGAGCGGAGGTCCAGAAGCCTACCGCCATTCCTGTAAATGAATTGAAGGCTTTGCTGAGTCTGGCCAGAGAGCAGTACCTTCAGATGCACGACGCCACACTGCCTAGAGCCTCTAAACGCATGCGCCTGGAGGAGAACCCAACTTCATCTTCTAATAAAAGTGGTGAGGGGTACTTTTAATACAGAGCATTTTACTTTAGGGATGCATCATCTATAATCATTTTTATGGATAACGATGGAAAAGAATTGTTATATTATGATTGGTAATTGATATGATATATTATATTATCAAACTCTGCAAGGCAGTGACCCTCCAGGGCCGGATTTAAAGGGATAGTTCACCCAAAAATGAAAATTCTGTCATCAGTTACTCACCCTCATGTTGTTTTAAACCTGTAGTTTCTTTCTTCTGTTGAACACACAAAAAAAGAAAATCTATTTTAAAGAATTTTGGTAACTAGACAGTTGACGGCACCCATTGACTTCCATAGTAGGAAAAAAACCATGGAACTCAGTGGGTGCTGTCAACTGTCTATCCCTTTAAGGAACCCTGTGGCGGTATTTATTATTAATGTGACTGCACATGTAACCCAAATACCAATGACAGGTAAATATGCAGCAAGTTTAATTGGAGACACCTTTTTGCCTCTGATGTCAAAAATATAGGAGGCCCCTATATTTTTTGCTTCCGTTATTTGGGAAAAAGCTAATATATATTGCATACTTGGTTTAACATAGTGTTCTTATTAAGATTCACTTTTATTTACTCTTTCTAACCATTACATGTTCTTCCAAAGATGTGAAACAATCTTCTCACGCAGAATGGCCAGAGAGAAGTGTCCTACAAAACTATGAGAACATACAGAGAGTCAGACAAAGGTCCAGGTAAACAGTCTTGTACCATATCAACTTGTATGAAAACTCAGAACAATGTTTGATCACCACATTGAGCCTTGGATTATTGTCTTTGAGGTTGAGGGCTTATTGAATCTCAGAACAATGTATCAGATGAGGAAATAGTTTGTGCATTTGTTCAGTGGTTGGAAAAGTACATTTGTGGTTGGCTGGTTGGATGAATACATTTCAGTGTCATCCACAGGTGCAGACTGTTCAGCAGTTGTTCCTCTGAGAGTCTGATGGGGCCTAAAGATAGCCAGAGGGGAAGTTCTACTCTGCTGGATGCCAGAGAACTGCTCAAACACTTCACCCCTGATGGACTGCCTAGCGGAGAGCTACAGCCACTGCCAGTGCTTAGAGGGTTGGTCATACACACAGTTTCTGACATATCGCTTAATTACTTTTTTCCCCTAGCCTAGATTATTAAAACTGCCATTCAAGTCCCTCAAAACAAGAGGGAGCATTTGTGTTGTACATGGTAGAAAGTTTTTAATCTTTATTGTCTGCTTGCACTGGTCTTGGAGTAGTAGTTCAAAAATGAAAATGTTTTATTTACTCACCTTCACACTGTTTCAAACCCATGACTTTCTCCTGTGGAACACAGTATGTGAAAATTTTAACTCTTTCCCTGCCATTGACAAGTTATCTTGTGTTTTATGAGAAAGCACTTCCTCGCCAAAGACAACGTTTTTCCGGCTTTCTGTGTTTTCGCTGTTATAAGGTAGAGGGCACTATTAAGCATCTTCTGAAAGAGTACTGAATCTCCTGATCAAAACACAGGCGATGAAGATGCAGAAACAATTGATAATGTGATAATGATAATGTAATTAAATGCATATGTAAAGTAATGTGAGCATCATCATTAAACGGCATATAAAATGAAATATTATACAGGGAGTGCAGAATTATTAGGAAAGTTGTATTTTTGAGGATTAATTTTACAACATTAATAATTAAACAACAACCATGTTGTCAATGAACACAAACTCATTAATATCAAAGCTGAATATTTTTGGAAGTGGTTTTTAGTTTTAGCTATTTTAGGGGGATATCTGTGTGTGCAGGTGACTATTACTGTGCATAATTATTAGGCAACTTAACAAAAAACAAATTTATACCCATTTCAATTATTTATTTTTACCAGTGAAACCAATATAACATCTCAACATTCACAAATATACATTTCTGACATTCAAAAACCAAACAAAAACAAATCAGTGACCAATATAGCCACCTTTCTTTGCAAGGACACTCAAAAGCCTGCCATCCATGGATTCTGTCAGTGTTTTGATCTGTTCACCATCAACATTGCGTGCAGCAGCAACCACAGCCTCCCAGACACTGTTCAGAGAGGTGTACTGTTTTCCCTCCTTGTAAATCGCACATTTGATGATGGACCACAGGTTCTCAATGGGGTTCAGATCAGGTGAACAAGGAGGCCATATCATTAGATTTTCTTCTTTTATACCCTTTCTTGCCAGCCACGCTGTGGAGTACTTGGACGCGTGTGATGGAGCATTGTCCTGCATGAAAATCATGTTTTTCTTGAAGGATGCAGACTTCTTCCTGTACCACTGCTTGAAGAAGGTGTCTTCCAGAAACTGGCAGTAGGACTGGGAGTTGAGCTTGACTCCATCCTCAACCCGAAAAGGCCCCACAAGCTCATCTTTGATGATACCAGCCCAAACCAGTACTCCACCTCCACCTTGCTGGCGTCTGAGTCGGACTGGAGCTCTCTGCCCTTTACCAATCCAGCCACGGGCCCATCCATCTGGCCCATCAAGACTCACTCTCATTTCATCAGTCCATAAAACCTTAGAAAAATCAGTCTTGAGATATTTCTTGGCCCAGTCTTGACGTTTCAGCTTGTGTGTCTTGTTCAGTGGTGGTCGACTTTCTGCCTTTCTTACCTTGGCCATGTCTCTGAGTATTGTACACCTTGTGCTTTTGGGCACTCCAGTGATGTTGCAGCTCTGAAATATGGCCAAACTGGTGGCAAGTGGCATCTTGGCAGCTGCACGCTTGACTTTTCTCAGTTCACAGGCAGTTATTTTGCGCCTTGGTTTTTCCACACGCTTCTTGCGACCCTGTTGACTATTTTGAATGAAACGCTTGATTGTTCGATGATCACGCTTCAGAAGCTTGGCTATTTTAAGACTGCTGCATCCCTCTGCAATATATCTCACTATTTTTGACTTTTCTGAGCCTGTCAAGTCCTTCTTTTGACCCATTTTGCCAAAGGAAAGGAAGTTGCCTAATAATTATGCACACCTGATATAGGGTGTTGATGTCATTAGACCACACCCCTTCTCATTACAGAGATGCACATCACCTAATATGCTTAATTGGTAGTAGGCTTTCCAGCCTATACAGCTTGGAGTAAGACAACATGCATAACGAGGATGATGTGGTCAAAATAATCATTTGCCTAATAATTCTGCACTCCCGTCCCTGTATATGAAATGTTGACCCAGGACGAGCTACAGGACTGCAAGGTTTGGAGGTGATGGACTTGATCTACTTTATCTATGTTTTCTATGACATAAACGCGATTTTCTCAGCTTTTTGCTCAAAATGTTGCTTTTTTTAATGAAAACAATTTTCATCAACACATTCAATTGTTGATAAAAATAGAATTCATTAAGCTAGAATAAAACTGATTTGTTTTTTGTTTTCAAGCAGAGGTTCTGTTCTGCATGTTCAGATATTCATACAAAAAAAGATTCTGGGGGCCATGACATTTTTTTTTTAAAAATGATATAAAAAAAAAGCTGGCAGGGATAGAGTTAAAGAATATTCTGTCTACCACTTTCCATATCCTCCTGGAACCCAGGAATAGACTATTGTCCACTGTAGTGGACATTATATTTTGGTGAATTTCTCTGAAACCATACAGTTTTAGTCTGGGTGTCCTGTAAAGAGCACATTCAGGGCTTTTCAGAGATACCAAATGTTTGGAGGTTTCACCATGACATCAACTTCTCCTTGGTCTTTAAAAATGACTGACATTAATTTAGTGATCAAATTTAGCACTCTTATGGAAATATGATAATATTTTGTAATTATCATTAAATCCGACTAATTTTCAAATTGTTTGTCATAAATCAACATCTCGTGAAAATGTTATGGGCTTTCTAATATGACTTTCTGTTACAAAACATTGTATTGATTTCGTACATGTCCAATGTAGAGGACACCAGGACTTGTTTATCAGGCATTTTGGGAGACACAACAAGTTAATAGGGAAATAAATTACACAAATATTCATGTGAAATATTATATATTATTATGAAAAAGTTGCCAATTACTACTCCCATTACTACACTTCTTTTTTCATTACATGAAAAATATCAATTCATTCCGTTATATCCTTCATAACATAGTTGAGAATCATCTTTATACAAAGTTAGGTAAAAAACAAACAAACATGATTTTAGAAGACTTGTATGTAACACTTTTATGATGCTTTTTTGGTGTTTATTTTGTGATTTGGGAGCTTGGCAGACCTACCTATATTGAGAGCAAAACAAGTAATAAGTTATGAAATTATTCAAACATAAAAATAGAAAATAAATAAATCAAGTTTTAGTTGGATATGTTGTATGCATTTGGAACAGAGGAAATGTACTAGACTAGAGCACAATACCAAATATAAAGAATTCTTATTGGGGGTTTTTTTAAGTGAAAAAAAAAAAAAATAGATTACGATTTCCAACATAACTTGCCCTCTGCCATACAAGCTCTATAAATATGGCTATGTTTTTAAATTCCTGAACTGACTGTCTCTGAATGTGGTGTGTTTTTGTGTCGTTTGTGTAGCGAACATGCATTTCAGTTGTCTCCTGACCTCACACCCAGGAAGGTGACCAATCTCCCATTCTCAAAGGCCGCCAGATCCCACTACCACGGAATAGAGTAAGCGTGCATATGTGTGTGCGTCTACAATAAAACCAATCCAATATAAAATCTATCCTCTCTATTTCCTCCTCCATCTTCTCAAGTATTCTCTGGGTGTGTTTCAGGTTCTGTCTGGATGAGTGTAAGGCTCTTGAGCGAGACCGTGGCTTTGTGAAGCTGCAATCTCGTCTAATAAGATATGAGACCCAGAGCACATGCTGTAAGGAGCCCTGCCCTGTGCCGTTCACCCTCAGCCCTGCACCCTCCCCAGCTGTGCTGTCTGAACCGGGCAGTGTGCCCGATGGTGAAGCTCTGCACAACGAGCTGCCCCGCCTCAAACGCCGTTCCCGTGAAACAGACCTCCAGCAGCACAAGAGGTGAGAACACTGTATGCATACTAATGATAAAGGTTGTCTCTAGTCCTTTTGCCATGTATGAGTGGTCTTCCTTTTATATACATATATTTTTTGCATCACTTAACATTTCCTTTTTAAATTGGATGTATTAAAGGGTTAGTTCACCCAAAAATTAAAATTGTCATCATTTACATACCCTCATGCCGTTCCAAACCTGTAAGAAACACAAAGTAAGATATTTTAATGAAATTTGAGAGATTTCTGTCCCTTCATTGACAGTCTACGCTTCTACCAATTTGACGCTTCAAAAAGATCATAAAGAGATTGTAAAACTAATCCATATGAATTGGGTAGTCTAATTCGTTCTGAAGAGAGCAACATTCATCAATGCACACATCAGATATGGTAAACGGAAGCTTATGCATGCTTGCCTGACGTGCGCGAACTATTAAGGTTTATTGTCGTGTGTTACACAGCATGTTTGATAGGGCTAGGACAATAAAGCGTGATTCGCGAGTTTTTCGGTATACATCGCGATTCTCTCCAATCGATTCTGAGCTTATTTTTTATTTTTTTAATAGCCTAATCCTTTTTGTATTAGTTTCCATCATTGACCAAAATTTTAAATTTAAGGTGCACCAGTGTTGCAGTTTTACTGGAGTTAACATGGAAAATGTGAGATTACAGTTGGTAAGCACTTTTGAAATGAAAGTGAGCAAATGAGTGGTCCACTGCTGCCATTTACTGGCTATGTTAATTTTGTAATTCTACTCACTAATATAGTTATGTTCAGACATTATAAAATCACTATTATAACTTACAGTATAATCACATTTTGTCATTTTTATCACTTAACTTTTCCTTGGGTATCAGTTTTGACAATTGTGCCACATTATGATTGTGAAACCTGAAAATGGTTTAATGCAAATGAGACTTGAGTAAGAATTTTGCTTCCTATCATTTAAAAAAAAATGCGTTCGTTTTAGTGTATCCTCCATCATGGCTATTTTTTGTTGTCAGCCCTACATTTCGGGTCGCCTAGCAGCACCCATGTCATAAAGGTCTTAAAATCCTTAAATCCCATTAATTGCTGCTTGCAGCTCTATTTTTTCTATGAATTTTGAACTAATTAGTTCACTCATTTTGATTGAACTAAAACAAGGGAATTTTTACAGCGTGGCCACGGTTTAGGAAAACGAGGGAGCTAATTCTTAATTTGCGGGAACAAATTCTTAATTCCTGACCACAATATATATTTTCATATATATTTTTTTGTCCGCATGTCATGTGTGGGGCTCTGTGCGGTTGGAGCAAATTAGTAAAACTTGAAACGATCAGAAACGATAAGGGTGTTTCAAGGACAAGCTGTTTTAATGATATTCTGTCTGTTGATCTTTACATAAGTCTACCCTTCGTTACACACCACTTCTCACCAGTGCTTCATTCAATTAGACAGTCAAACTAATGTTTCTCTAGTTACTCTAATTTTCTGAAGCTGTCAGTTCATTGATTTTCCTGTGTGGCTCATTCATTCTAGTTCTGCCTGCTCATCATTGCCTACCTCTGCCCCTCCGTCCCACCACTTTACATGCATTTGAATGCATCATACGTCAGGCTTAACGAAATTGAATATAGATCTGTGCTTGATGGCTTTGTCAAAGTGTGAAATGAGCAATGAATGAAAATGACTGAGCAGCGCTGCAATGAATGTCAAAGTTTCATCCTTTCCAGCATTTTTAGTTGAAATCACAAAGGCCCTCTCTAAATGTGCTTCAAATATGGCAGTGATAAAACGTCTAATGTTTGGCCGCCTTTGTCGCCCAGTGTGCATTAGATGATGTGTTGTCAGGACATGAGGTTATTGACTTTTTTTTTTTTATGCTGACCCACTGCAGAACTTCAGGGGCCACATTAATTTTAAGGCCTATCATCATCTCAGACTTTGCTCCGCTCTGAAATGACCACCGCAGTGTCACATCATCGGGAGCTAAACGCACAAGCCTGGAAATTTATGTTTAAGGCTGATGCTCCTGGAACTGAACAGTTTCTTATTAAATGACCTTAGAATGAGAGTGCTAGAGCTGAGATCTCCCAGAAGAATAAGAGGTAGAAGTGTGTGCTCCAGTGCTTAAGTAGAGCATCGCATCAAGTCGTTTTGATTTCGAGTTTTGATGTGAACAACAAAGTGAGATTGAGGGATTGATGATCTCAGAGAAGCAATATCTTACAACATCCACCTCATCCGTATTAAAATCATTTTCTGCCACTCTCAGGTTCTGTAAATCGGAGAGCTCTGAATCTCAGGGAGCAGGTGGCACTCACCGTGCAGTGGGGGCTCTACGGCAGCAGTCAGCCCACTCCCGCTCCAGCTCAGGTCTTGCCAGACGTTCTGCTTCTGTTGCCGACCCCTCACCCAGTCAAAAACCCAGCCAGACCCAGACAGAGTCCCGCTCCCAGAAACACAACAGGGTAAGTGCTGATTACCAGATCAAAGAAAATTCATACCTTCACATTTTCTGCTGAGATTTGGGGTAAAATCTACATTAGCAATGCATTAGGGATGCCCTATATATCGTTACCATTTTGTTTATTATGATGTGAGATTATATAATTAGAGAGAGGGTTTTAGATTAGATATCGGTTATAAATAGGTCAATATATTAGGTATTAAATTGTTCATGCTTAATGTTTCCTATTTTTATATTTGGATTGTTTTTTCCGTCATCTAATGCTAAATTAAAATGAATCATTAAAAGAAAGATAATTGAATAAAATGTAATTTTTAGCAAATCTCCAAATGTGTTTTTTTTTTCATACTGTAAAGTGTGTATCATGCCTAAATTAATTTGTAACATTTAAAAACTATTCCTTTTATTGTTTTATTTTTAGACAAAATAGAATAGGAAAATAGTATTATTAAAAAATTATTCCATATTTAAAAAAAAAAACATTAATCAATTAATGATCGGCTAGCATCCCTTTAAGGTATTTAAACATGGAAAAATGTGTTAAACTTATTTCCACTATCAATAATATTGATTTTCCAATGACTGACTGACTGGCTGTGCATTATCCTGCTTAGACCATTACAAGTTGACAAATAAATATATGGGCATGAAATATTGACTCAAGCACATAAAATAGTACAGCTATGTTGGTTGCCAGGGACAATGGTCAAATATGCAGGTTAAGGGTTATTATACCAAACGCTAAATAGCTCTCAACCCATTTAAAACCTTAAATCTTCCTATTCAGTGAATTCACTACTACAGTCATCAACAAATGTCAGGGCTTTACATGAAGTCTGCGAGTGCAGTAGTTACGTGATTGTGCATCGTTCTCATCCAGTGTTTCTGCTTCAGATGCTGAGGGAGGTGGTTGCTAAGACGCTCAATAAACGCGGGATCAGCAGTGAGCACAAGTGCTTTGAAGCCTGCAGTCAAAGACTGTTTGACATATCAAAGTTTTATCTGAAGGTGGGTATGAATTGCTCTGCCTCTTCTCGCACCCTACTGTCCTGCCTTTAGGGTGTCTTTTGAAGCTCTCAAAATATGCTGTGTAAACGCTGCTGATTGATGTTATCTAAATCATTTATCCGTGACGGGAGCAAAAACTTAGTTCAAGAGACTTGTCTCAATTCGCTTTGTTCCTAAAGGATTTTGTGAGGGGGAAAAAAAATATTTTTTTAGCACTTTACTATTAAAGTTTTTTTCGTGCACCATCAATTTATACATGCTGGTTTTGCTACTGTACCTTTAAGACCTTATAAAAATGGCATTTGTTACGATAGGCTAACCTGCACTTACCAGCATCTTGCCTTTTTTCATCAGGACTGGTCAAATCGCTGAATACTGAAAAGACATTGATATACTTTATAAACATGAGTGGCTATAAGCGCTCATGGTTATGTTATAATCAACGATTTTTGAACAATCCATTTTTTATGTTTTGTTACGGTAAATATTCTGAGTAGAATGATAAGGGAGCTTTATGTGAATACCTATTTCCTATTTAAATATATTTTAAAATGCAATTTATTCTTGTGATGGCAAAACTGAATTTTCAGCATCATTACTCCAGCCTTCAGTGTCACATGATCCTTCAGAAATCATTCTAATAACCTGATTTGGTGAGACATCAAAAACGCATTATCATCAATGTTGAAAAAGGTTGTTCTTAATATTTTTGTTGAAACCTAGATACTTTTTTTCAGGATTCTACGATGAATAGAAAGAACAGCATTTATTTGAAATAGAACACTGTAATGTCTTTACTGTTAATTTTGATCAATTTAATGCATCCTTGAATGAAAGTATTATTTTCTTTCAAAAATCTTACTGACTCCAAACTCTTGAATGGTGGTGCAAGTTTGAATAAATGTAATAGATGATTAGCTAAGCTTAGCTTCCAAAATGTACTTCATTTAAGCCGTTATGCCTCAGCAACCTGTTTGTTCTGCAACAGGATCTGAAAACCTCACGTGGCCTTCATGAGGAAATGAAGAAAGCAGCCAGTAACAATGTCAAACAGGTAAAGCACACACGTCAGTTTAGTGTATTTTGAGATGCATGACTTGACCATGACAATTTACAACCATTTTGTTTTATTTTGAGTGATTTGTTTTTGTAAGATGTCCTCAAAATTGACACAATGCCATATATTTTCACGCACACGCTCTTCTCATCCACAGGTGATTGATTGGGTTGTGGAGAAATCTTCTAAAAGATGAGCAGAATCATTTTCAGTCAGAAACATTTGAAGGTAAACCTGCAGTAGGACATCATAAGAACACTCAAATAAATAGAAAAAGCTTGTAGAAGAGAGCTTTTAATGCTATAGAACTTCTCACTGCATTAATCATGGAAATGTTCCTGACTGGAAGTATGTACATAATCTTGTTTCTGGGTTTTTTTTTATGTATTTGTGATAATCATAGATTTTAATGTATTAAAAATGTAATTGTATTTATGATATGGTTTTCACTAGAAAAGAAATGTCTTGAACTCTCAAACACTCCGACGAACAACAGCCTAATATGGCTGCACGTTTTCTGAGAAACACTTTGCATCATGAAAATCAGTCAGAGGGCGTTTCTGACCAGATCACATTTCAGTAATCAGAGTTCACTCAAATCACCACTCGAGCATGAAACAAGGAACGCATGAAAGTTTTCCAAAACCTCATCATGCTCTCTGATTACCACTCCTTTTTGATTTTTGTTTATCACACACAAGCTATCAGACCTAAACCTCCACTGCACAGATCTCCAAGTAGTTCGCCCCAAAATTACAACAAATGCCGTGTTGGGACCAAAAGGTCACACTGAGCTTAGGTCATAAAGAGTATCTGCTCCCTGGTACTCCTTGCCCAGAGAAGGTTGAGGGTGTCTCGTTTGGCAAAGTCGCCGGACACATTCCAGTCCCACACAGGGCCATTGTTCTCGCTTCTGGGTGCCCAGAGGGGTGATGGGAAAGAAGGGAGGGGGTTGCACATTACATTGGCAGCCCAGAGAGCCCTCGAAGGCAACGTGCACTCTGAACTCGCTTGCTACTTATCAACAGAGCTGCTCTAGTTAATAGTGTGGAACTCTGTTATGATTGTGAATAATAAAAGAGATTATTTTAATAAGGTTTCTGTTTATTTCGATACATTGTGATGCTCCATTGAATCAATGTTGTGACCTGTGTGGGTAAACTGTTAACCTGCAGACTTGTTTTCTGACGAGACACTCTTTTCTGCAGTGTTTAAACGTGTTTTCCGTGATCTTTTCATAAGTGTTCATTGTACTATGAAAACATGCTGTAATTTTCAGAACTCTAAACTTCCTCTCAGTGACCGTTTATTGAAACTGAAGCTGAAAATGAGGAAGTATAAATAATGTAATTATTCCTAAACGGTAGAAGTAATGAGTAAAATACGGAAGAGTCGGTCAAACCTTGTGCCGGTCCTGCATGTGTAGAACCTGCTGTTGGAGAATGTGTATAATTCACCCTGTTATTTACTCACCCCGCCCTTATTACATACCTGTATGAATTTGTTCTGCTGGATAAAAAAAAGAGAAGGTATTTTGAAGAATGTTTTTGTCAATGGGGTCCAAATATTGGGATTTGCATTGATAAGTGTTTTGATTGGTTTAAGAGTGAATCATGAGTAATTAAGTCATTTCAGTAGACCTAAATATACCAGTCAAGTTTTATATATTAAAGGTGCGTTCACATCATGTCAAAAATTACAGTAATTACGAGATTCCCAACTTGTAAAAAGCATTTACATCCTAGAATTTGCAATTACAGCTTGAAAGCTCTGACTTGTACCTCTTGCCCACTGCCACGTCATGTGGAAACACTCAATGTCTAATGTCCCAATAAATAAATTATAAGTTTGTTAATAAGGCATTTACATAACTTACTTTAATTTAGTTGTTAACAGTGTTGCCATACAAATGCATGACTTTGAGTCAGAGGATGTTCCAGCTTGCCATTTTGTAATTATGACATGGCATGAATGCAACATAACTTCACAGTACCTATATGTCTTTTTGGAGCTTAAAGGGATAAGACAAATTATCCCATAATTTACTCGCCCTCAAGCCACCCTAGGTGTAAATGGCATTCTTCTTTCAGAGGAATACAGTCAGAGTTATATAAAAAAATGTCCTGGCTCTTCCAAACTTTATAATGGCAGCCCAAAATTTGAAGCCCAAAAAATTGCATCCATCCATTATAAAAGTAATCCACACGGCTCCGGGGGGTTAATAAAGGCCTTCTGAAGCGAATCGATGGGTTTTTGTAAGAAAAATATCCATATAACACGTAATAAAGTAAAATATATAGCTTCCGGCGGACCGCTTTCTGTATTCAATTTACGAATAAAGTGTAGCGCCTCTCGCAGTTCAAAATGCTTGAGCTATGTCCAACATCGTCGTGCCAGTTACGCTTTTTCCATAAATTGAATACAGAAGGTGGTCCGCCGGAAGCTAGATATTTTAATTTATAACTTCATAAATATGGATATTTTTTGTACAAAAACCCATCGAGTCATTTCAGAAGGCCTTTATTACCGTATTTTCTGGACTATAAGTCGCACTTTTTTTCATAGTTCAGCTGGTCCTGCGACTTATATATCAAAATTAATTCATACTGACTGACAAGAGAAAGCATAACGTCTACAGCTGTGAGAGGGTGCTCTATGCTGCTCCTGTAGCCTACCCCTGAAAAAATTCACTAAAAACTGTTAACTGAAATATTAACTTAAAGACAACTGAGAAAGACAGAACACAAACAAAATGCCCCCCAAAAACTACAGGTAGTAAAATATGCAGCCGAAAATGGTAATTGAGCAGCAGGATGAAGAATTCAATGATGTGGAATGAGATCGGGAGCTTGGTGAACTTGCTTACCGGTAACTTGCTTGTTGGACTCACTGGCTGGCTTATATTATGTTAATTTAGCCTATTCAGCCTCCCAGGTATGTTTTTATGCTATTGTGTAGCTGAATAACTGCTAAGTTAACATACCGGACACCTATTCTGTGTGCTGTTGTGTAGCTGAATAATTTGCCTTTCCAGATTAAATGTCTGTTCTTTTTCTTTGAGTTTGTGAAATAAAATTCTAAATAAATGCGATTTATAGTCCAGGTCGACTTATGCATGTTTTTTTCCTCTTCATGACACATTTTTTGACTGATGCGACTTCTACTCCGGTGCGACTTATAGTCCGGAAAATACGGTAACCCCATGGAGCCGTGTGGATTACTTTTATAATGGATGGATGCACTTTTTTTGGGCTCCCATTCACTGCCATTATAAAGCTTGGAAGAGCCAGTGCATTTTTTTTATATAACTCCGACTGTATTCATCTGAAAGAAGAATGTCATATACACCTAGGATGGCTTGAGGGCGAGTAAATCATGAGGTAATTTTCATTTTTGGGTGAAACTAACCCTTAGACTTTCATAATTTGGACAGAATCCTTCTTCAAAATCATCATCTTTTGTGTTCCAATCGAGTTTGAAATGACGTGAGTGTGAATAAATGACAGAACTTTCATTTTAGAATGAAATATTCCTTTACTGTCGAAAACAGATTCCCAGGCCTGTGACTCCAGGATCTGTCATGTGCGCTGGAATGTGGCAGAGACGGTTTCACAGATGAGACAAAGGCTGTGCCACAGGGGCCCTGCTGTCCCCAAATCCATAACCCCTACAATGGAGAAGCGCTCTGGGAACGCTCAGTGCCTGACAATGGACACTAATTGCTGGTTAACTTGGAACCGCTCAAGTACTCTAATTTATAATCTGACATCCGAAGTGCTTCAATGGGCTTTGTGTGTGTGTGTGTGTGTGTGTGTGTGTGTGTGTGTGTGTATGACCACAGGCCAACAAGAGCAAATATGAGCCTCCACAATAGTTGTTGTGCTAGCATGCACATCTCACAATAATTTAGAACATTCTTCTGATGGATATTAAAAAACAACTACACAAATGTGGCAGCGTTACTAAAGATTTCTTTTGCGTGTCACACGTTTGTACAGCAGTACTCCAGACAGCAGTACTCCAGAAGCGAAAGGTTTGTAAAAGTCACCGAAACTCCATTTGTCTGTGGAAACAGATACAGTTCTGAAGGGGAGGGCTGACCCGGTCTCGATTTTCCTCTTTTGTCACAAAGGCCTTGTGAAAGCAGACGGTTTGTTGACATGCCTCTTTGATGACCGGCACTCTAGAATGTCCTTGTTGATTCTGCTCAATCATCGGTGTAGTGCGTTTCCCGAGTGAAAGCGCCAGAAACTAAACGAGATGTTTTAACTTTTATGTGCATTAACAGGGTTTTAAACTAGCCTTTCTTTCATCCACATTAGCTGCCAGACAGATGTAATTACTGACAGCTGTCATACAGATGGTTATATAGAAGCTACTGTTATATAGAAGTTAATGGTACTGTAAGTGCTGAATACTCTGCTGTATTGGATTCTAAAATAATACTTCCAGATTATTTTTTTAGCTCCAATCACAAGCTAGTGTTCATTATATAGTTTGATTTTTTTTTTTTTTTTCTTAGAAAATCAATGTGAAATTGTGTTTCACTATAATTAATATTTCTCTGAAAAATACATAGTTTATCATTACTGAAATGTAATTCAAATCATTCAGAGGTCTGGTTTGCTACAGTGTCAGTTCCGCATCATCGCCCTCACCCAGTCTTGCGAGTTCCACCTCGTTCTGGATTTCCCTTCTCAGTGCTGAAATAATCACGCCACTGTTTCGGTCTATGACAGTTCGATCTCAGGCTACCAATCCTAATCTTGCAATCTTGGCTGATAGGAAGGAGTGGAGGATAAAAACAATAGGTTTGGGACAGGAGTGCAAGTCCAGTTGCTGTGAATAGAAAAAAAACACATGGTATTAAGCAATGAAGGGAAGTTCCTGATGTGACAAACACATGTTGAGAGCAACAATCGGGCAGATCTTCTCAGGAACTTCCAGAGATCAGTACAGACATACATCATTTCCTGTTCTCAAGAATTTCTCCTATGGATGGATGGATGGATATATATATATATATTCTGTATATATATATATATATATATATATATATATATATTCTGTATATTAGGGCTGTCGATTTAACACGTTCATTTAATCGATTAGTTATGGGAAAAAATTATGCGTTAAAATTATGAAAGCACCCACCACAGATCTCTGTGGGTCATCTAACATTTCATAAATTTGATTGGTGACATGATGAAGCAGGGCAACAACTCACTGTGTGGTGCAGAATGCGGTTATAATGCCCCTAAAATTCAAGATATTAGGGCCAAAATGCCCCATTATGGTTTTTGTCTCATATTTATATCATATAGTTGAGCAATATCACACGGGGGCTGTTTTTGTTCCGAATAGCATGAGTGAAAATGTGCTATTGATTTTATTGTTCAATAAATAAGAAGTTAATATTGTGTTATATTTGAGACATAATATTGTCTGCTATGGCTCAATTTATTAAGCCAGAGCAGAACTGTTGTGCGTCTCCGAGCAACACAGCGGTGTTTAATTTCTGAATGAATCTACGTTTCTAACTAAATAAATCCGGTGAACCAATGATTCAATGGCCCATTCATAAAGACATTCCTGAATGAATCAGCCATTTGAACAAATCAAATGAATGAATGATTCAATGACTTACCCATTTAGACATTTACCACCACCTACTGACAGTTTCTTATTTAGAGTATCATTTCACTAGAATATTAATGAACATTCCATATTAATAAAAAACCCATTAAAGTTATAGTTATACCCAAAAATGACCATTCACCCTCGTGGCCGTTAATGTGTAGTTCACAATATGAATCAAATACATTTTTTATATATTTTTTATACATTTCATATTTTTGTCATGTCTATTTGATGGTTTTCTCATGTAACATAATAATGACTTTAAATGATCTTTTGGGGGTAAATTATTTTACCAAAGTTGATGTATGAATAATTAGCAATTAATAAGATTAATAAATATCCACATCATAAAATTAATTAGATGAAAACATTTTAAATCGCTTGACAGCCCTAATATATATTTATTAAAAAAAATATTTAAATAAATATTGCTGTTTTATATATATAGCAAATGATCAGAGCAGTAGTTATTTATTGTTTATTAATCCAACTCATTTTGTTGCTGCTGAATGAACCTCAGATTTCACTCACAATTTCACCCTCATTCCCACCGAAATCCAAATAGAGGATCCGTACGCCGTCGTCAGCAGACATCTTCAGCTTTTCAAACGGGTAGCTGAAGAGCGGCTGTGCCAGAGAGCTGTCCTCTCCATCTGCTATGACAGAGAAACCTCGCTCATAGTGAATGACCAACCGACAGTCCTGACCCTGATACATACAACCTGAAGGAACAGAAACACAGAAGGTTTCAAGAATATTCCAAATTCAATACAGCTGTCAAAACTATGACTATCATAAAAATATATATATTCGGACTTGTCATACCAGAGGGTTAAAAGCAGAAATGTGAAGTTCATATTATTTTAAAACACTTACAGGAATTATTTAGAACTGTGAAATTGTCCAAATCCTTTTAAGGTGTGACTACTTTACTTGGCGAATGAAATCTAGCACCACTTCAACTTTACAGATCTAATAATAAATGTTCATTTTTGACTGAATTATTCATGCAGATGCTTCCCCATTTCTGCTAGAAATGTATTATATTATAAAAAATACAATAAAGTATAAATGATGCATTTCTGAACTGTCTTTCTGGTTAATTCCATTAAGGTATGAATAAAATGGAAGCGGAGTCCATCTGTGAGATGAATGTCCTTTGATTCACCTGATAATTGGTACATGACTTATCACCAGTAATCTCTGCTCAGTATCTCCCTAGTTCCATCAAATACATCACAGGACTCCATGTATCTAGTATCACTCCTCCAGTACATTCAATTACAGCTCATCAGGCACCACAGTATGTGTGGAAACCTACTGTTACCATGTCTATTGTGAGCGTGCCAGTGATCCACTTCTGCTGTTCCCTCCATTTGCCCCAATAAAGCTTCATGAATCGCTCTTTGACCGGGTAATTGCGAGGCTAGCGTGTTCTTTTCACATTGTGTATCTCTGAGAAACCCCTCGGCTCTGGCTACAACCCAGTCCATTAGGCTGATTAGATCATCACAGCAATGAAACGCCATCGTCTTCTGCAATTTACCCATTAAATCTGAATTACACTGACATTAAATACTCAAACACCTATTAATTACTTACTTTGGGTGAGGGACTCTTAAAAAGGTGGATTTCGGAATGCTGTTCCCATGTTACTCTTAACAATGCTGTAACCTTATCCCCATCCTAACGATAAGGTTGATCTTCAGGACCGAGGGACTCAGTCTTTCCCACCAGATGGGCTTTTTAGTCACAAACTGTGGTCCCTTTCAACATGAATGGCCTGGCATAGGATTTTTCAGATTCTGAACTACAACAGCTTTGTAATAAAGGCCCTGATGTACTTCAAGCGAAATCGAAGAACAAACTGGTGTGACGAAATTAAGCTAGTTTGGAGTTTGTTTCGGGAGTTCGAAACAGATTGCCAAAGCGAACTTTCCAGAAAAGTTTGCTCCAGCTGTTAAACACCTTCGAACTACCATTGGTCCGTGGCTCCGGTTCATTTCCTAGACCAGTGGTTCTTAAAGTGTGGTACGCGTACCAATACATGGTTCTTGCAGGTTTCAGTAAGTCAAATTTAAGACCTTTTTAAGACATTTTAAGACCATAAAGATTGAAATTTAAGACCTATACAACGCATTACCAAAATTATTTAAATCACAGAAATTAAAAAATATAAATAAATAATTTTATTTCAATGAATTCAATCATTGAAAAAGCATTAATTTAATTTAAAGATAAAGCAATGACATTAGTAACCCTCCACAGCCAACAACGTGCCAAATGCCCAAAACCTTAGGCCCAAAATGAAAATAGGCTAAAACAAACTTGCCCCCAAATAGAATAGATATAGACAAAACAGCATATTAATAGCCTAATAGAGATTGAACAGGCTACTCCAAACTGCGATTATTCTGGTTAAAATGCTTCTTTCTTTCTTTTTTTACAAATGAAAAATGTATGCATATAACATTTTATATATTAATGTTTATATATTAATGAGACTAATAATAAATTATAATTTTTAAATATTACTATTACAATAACATTTTAATTATTAAAAAAAAAAGATTATTTAAGAATAAATATAACAATATAATAATAATATTAATAATAATAACATTTATATTTTACAGAAAACTGCTGGGTTACCTGTTAATATGCAGACAGCATATGACTAAAATCATTAGAAAGGTCTAAGGATGTATTGTAAAAAATAAAAAAATAAATGAAATTCTGTGCTTTTTATCTGTGATATCAATTTCTTAAAGTCTATGTATTTAATATGCAATATGAGCCTCTTATGCAGCCACTGTGGGGAAAAAACTGTACATTGGAGAAAAACATGGATTGTCATATAAATTTAAGTATTATTTTTCTTATTTGTTACCCAAACGTTTCATTCATACTGGAAGCCAGAGGGCGACCTTGAGGAGAAACTCCACATTTGCCTCAGAGAATTAATCGTTAGCCCTAATGTGAAGCTAGCGATGTAGGATAAACAGAAAATAGAAACGCTTTGACTGATGAAACGAAGACAATAAACACGACTGCATCAAGATATGCTATTTGAGTTTGAGTTCTTCAAGCCTTCACTATTTTCTTAATAATAAGGCATGCAGTGCTGATTGAGTGCAGACTTTATCACTGTATAGAATAATATAAAACGATGCTTGTCTGCCTCATTCTGTCCAACAAATTAAATGTTATTAAACGTAGACGTATTTTGCGGGCAGGTAATTGCCTTTATCATGGGATTTGTAGTTTTATCACCGCATACGTGTACCAACACCAATATCCCCCAGAAAGGACTATTACACACCGAACGAACGTTCTGAGGGCAGCGTAGCAAAGGCTCTAGAGCTCCACTTTGTAGTCTTCGATTCGATACCATTTTGCTACTGTGTAAAGTTAATAACTCTCTGCGGCCATCATTTCTGGAAATGAACAAGGATAAAACCTTTTTTTTTTAGACCTAACTGAATGAAATTTAAGACCTCGGATGAAAATCTGGCAGATTTTAAGATATTTTAAGCCTTAAATTAAAAAATATATATTTTAGACATTTTAAGACCCCGCGGGAACCCTGCACTAGTGGTACTCATCACTAAATTAAAGTCCCTTTAAAGGCGATTCTAAAATTTGTTTCTAAACACATTATAACTGTTAGAAATGTATTGCTGAAACACGTTACAAAGACTGTGAACTGTGTAGAACTAAAACGGTGGCTCGATGACGCACTGGAGCCACTGAGCCTGGCCCCTCCCCTAACACTATAACAACTAACGTTAGAGCACATTTGCATCAGTTTGTCCGTTCAATCGCGCGTTACTGTCACTACCGTTTAGTCACTACAGCCTACAGTTAGCTAGCTAGTTATGCCTTCATCACATAAATGAAAGTTGTGATAAATTACAAATCAGCTTATAAAACAAAATCGATGATATCAAGAACAGGTGGATTAATTTTGTGAACAGCTACCTTGATCACCACCAACACCTGCCTCTGCAGTGATCGTTTTACACCGGATAGTTTTACAAACTTTCATCGGAGACAACTGGGATTCACTGATAATCCACTGCAGAATGGGGCCGAACCGACTATCTACCGCCCCGGGCTTCACCCTCCCGTCCCACTGACATCTGGTGCCATCATTGGCAGTGCAACCAGTGTTGTCTTGTGTGCTTTCTGTAGCTTTCCCGCGAGTGGGCGTGGTTTCAGCACCGACAGCGGACACACCCACAGCGTTTGAGAGCAGAGAATACTGCATATTTTGTCAAGATTTTGCTTGGCGTTTTTTTTTATTATTCAAATTTGTCTGGCTGGTTAATAATAACACATTTTTCTGTGGTGTGACAAACTCATATTAAAATATTTAGTTTTGACTTTACAGGGACTTTAACTATAAATGAGTAAAGTTTTAAGTGCAGTAACAGAAACAATTTTTTATTGAATCATTATTGAATTATTTGATTTACCTGTATGTAAGCACAGTGCAGTGTTAATGTACAACCTGTGTATTTACAATGTTAAAGTGGCTGACAACAATACATATTCTTATTATGAATAAACTGCCATGTTTTTGAACTGTGCAGAGATGTAGCTGTACTACTGTACTACACGCTACTGTATTTTAATGTTGGTCATTATGGTGGTACTTGGAGAGCCAAATATTTTCTGAGGTGGTACCTGGTATAAAACGTTTGAGAACCACTGTCCTAGACATCCGCAAGTGAAAACATAAACATTGGAGAGCTGCTTTATACTAGAAACTGAAGTGGAACTCGAATTGAAAGCAACACAGACCTGTTTTTCCATGTTTAATACTATAAAGCTGTTTGATTTAAAGCAATCTATTGTTTGTTAGTGCTATATAAATAAACACTTTACTTGAGTGCCAAATTGCAGAGCGTGTGCAAACATCCTCGTCTCTATGATTTCAAAGCTGTCATTTTTGATGTATGTTTATTTTGTTATTGCGAAGAAAGCGTGCAGCAGCACATATTTACATACTCATGATGCAAAGGTATTTCCAACTTCTTTTTACACCTAAATGAAGAACGAAAGTATATCAGGGCCAGAGTATATCAGTTATTCAGTCTGCAATTCTGAGTGTTTTCATGTGCCTATGCCGGCTTATCTTTACCAAATCATGAATAACACATTTACTTTATATAACACTTTAAGTCCATGCGCAATGTGCTTTACAAAGCATACGCATGAAAATACATCTAAACAAGAACATCTGTCGTTTGATTAGAGTCATTGTGGGCCCCTCAAATGAATAAAGCAAAGTGCCACAGAGCCACAATGTTACACATTTTATGAAAATCAACCCACAAATGGTTTACTGATAGTTGTCGAATTACTTTATTAATATGTATTTATTAATAATTTAACAGCAAAAACATTAAATACATTAAGGGTACATTTACTAGCCTGGATGCCAGCCGAATTTAGCCCCGCCCACAACATTTGAGGTCAGTAAGTTTGTTCTGGACCTGATCCATTGTAGCAACTACGGCTGCACAATATGGACAAAAATTTATCTCGATAAAAAAAATCTATATCAGTCGATTATCAATAATTATTCAGATAAATGTCAAATATTTCTTTCTTTCAAATTTAAAGGCAGATTTTTGCTCCTAAGTGAAAGTTGTAGAAACCAGACTGTTACTTGTGGTTTTAAACTACTCTTTATTGTCAGAACATGACAAACACTTCATGTTTTTGAATTTTCCAGTCATTTTTCCTTAACAAAATATATATATATATCTTAATGGGAAAAATTTTGTCTTAGTTTCTGCATGTGTTAACGGGTGATATTGTTTCTAGTCATGAAACAGGTTTTTTGTTGCCTGATTTGGACATATATCTTCAGCACAGTTTGCAATGCAGGCTGCAATATTAATAATATTAAATGTTTTGTCTCTTAGAAACGCACATTTGACAGTGAGTTGACAGTAGTAGTAGCTTGAGTTAGGAGGATGCAGATGTAAATTTATGTTCATTAACAAAAACATGGACATCTGTAAAAATTGTAACAACCTAATTTTATGTGGTAAAATGCATTAAAATAAAGTTTTATTCAAATTAACCATTGGTCTTCCATAGTATCGTACATTTAGATCATGATAACCACAGTTAAAACCATACATATAGCTCTTCACTACCATGGTAAAATATATCTATATGGTTTCTATGGTATTTGTATGAAAAACTGTAGCCTAAAAATATTTAGTATAAATGCGCAAATTCTATAGCTTAATAAAAAAACTGCAGTAATATTCCATTATTCCTTTAATGCATTTAATACATGTCTACATTAACAATACAATACAATTATATATGAATATATCCCACATTTCTGCCATAGTACCATGGTGCAGTTAGTGATACAACAGTAAATCCAAGGTAAATTATGGATAAAATCCATAATCCGAAAATCCTTCTGACTGTATCATTGAGCACAGTGTTTCTCCTGTTTGTCAGCCCTATTCCATCTGGCTTTAAACTAGTTTAAATCACAGAGACATTTGTGTTTTTCGCTGAATTCACGCACTTACCACTGGATCTCAGAGCGCTGTTTAGTGTCGCGTGACCGATTGGGTGTTAGATTAATCTATATTCAGTAAAAATGTCCAGAGTTTATCGTTATCGACATGAATTGTATCGCAATTCGATATGACATCGTTTATCGGCCCAGCCCTAGGAGCAACTATGCTCGAACCAGAGCTGTTCGGACCAATCAAATTGTCAGGACGGACTTTATATGATGGACAAATGTAGCCAAGAAATCTAGACGCACCCTAGCGGCACCCTAGCGGCAGCAAATCTAATTTGCAGCCAAGGTAGTCTAGCAACTCTCCAATGGCTTGCGAGCTGGAAAAACCAAACTCTGGTCAGGCCAATCACATCGCGTATAGAGTCGGTGGGCGGGCTTAACGTTCCGCGTGCTACTTGTAAACAAAGAAGCTGGCGAACAGCGGTCTTTCGAATTGGCTTTGGCCGCGACTCTGGAAGACTTGGAGTTAAGAAAAGAACGGCACTGAAGTCATTCTTAAGAAAGGAAGATGTGTTCTGAGGTTTGCCGACCGGATACGGCGTAAGTTTAATCTATCAACTAGCTCCGCTTCACCTTCTTCGTTGCTCTGGTTGGTTGTAGCGCTATCCTATTGCGTGCAGAGGGAATATGAAAGACAACCGTTTATCCCACTCCTCGGATTGAGCCCTGCCAATGGTGTGTTCCCAGACCCAATATCTTGATGTGGGTCTGGCTTGTCAGGCTAAGACAGATGCTCAACAGTAACATAAATCATCCACATCACCAAAGAACGCTTGGGTTGAATTCGTTCTAATTCTAAACAGAGAACTTGTTCGTATATGCATTCACCTTTACTCTCAAAAATGATGATTGTGTTGGTAAGAACTCCTTGTATCCTTAAATAATGTTTTACAACACCGGCAAAGATCGTTTACACTCATCTTCTTCTTCTACTTCTTCCAGCGTACGTGCAGTTGAGTTCTGTTGACAACTATGCGTCGCTCCATCGCTCTGATTGGTTGTAGGTTTATCCAATTGAGTGCGGAGGCATTTTCTTTCCTGGTTTGATTGAAACGCCCTATAATCAAAGGCCAATGGAGCAATATCAGACTCATCATATTCTGCCTATAATCGGAGTATGACGACGTCAGGCTATACGTTTACACAACAAGTACCAAAACAAAACGGACAAGTTTTTCTTTAGATTTTTTGCGTCCAGACGACAATGTCAGAACAATCCCGTTCACATGGATCCGCGAAAACGATCAAAAACACTGTTGCCACTGTTTGTAAAGAAACCCTACGCGCCTATAGACTAAAAGCTTTAAAAAGCGATTTTGTTGCTTATCCGGACAAAACTTGTACTTTGAAACCCGTTTTCAAAATTTAGCATATTCAGGCCCCCAAAACGCTGTTGTCATGTAAATGAACAGCCAAAACGCATAAAATGTTTTCCATTTTTAGTTGAAACCGGTGTCGTGTAAACGGCCCCTGAGCTGTAACAGCTCAGTTTACTATTTTTCATACTATGAAATTAATATATGACGTCACTGATTTTTTTTACAGAACCCTAAGAAAATGAATATTTTGAAAATGAAACAGATTACAAGATTAGACTAAACACAGGTAATGGAACATCAGCTGCCAAATGGGCCTTTCCCATAAAATCCCAAATATGGAGCAGCTCCAAGATTCTGATGCAAACAGAATCTTTTTAAGGAAAGAAATATGTCAAATCCAGTCTAACTTGTTATTCGTTGTGATAAAAGAGGTCTGGTTGGTTTGTCGTTGTGATAAAAGAGGATCTGCATCTGTTGCTCTCTCCTACAAACTCAAAGTAATTATCATGTTCTCCCAAATGCATTCATTAGTGATTCTGGCATGTTGTAACAAGGTCAGTCTATTTTTATTGCATTTCTTTCAGTAGATTTTTCCAGGATACATCTTCCCACACCAATGTTAACATGCTTAACTCATGACAATAAAATTAACATTAATCATCGCTCAGTTTAATCTCTATCTACTTATCCTTCCAGCTTTGTAGGTTAACTGGAAATTATCTCAAAGCCTGATCTCAGGACATATGAAAATATCTGACAGAAGGGGAAAACCGCGAGATATCCAAATAATGCGCTGTGATCTCCAGGGGTTTGCATGCAGTTCAGCAACGGCAGATCATTTCCTATCAGACTAGCCTAAGGGACTGCCTGAGAGCTTCAATTCCCAGAATGCTTTGCTCGGTGCCCCTCGCCTGCTGCATTGAGACCACACAGGAACTCTGCCATGGCATTCCATTCTAAAAATACGCTCTTTACTAAACCGACTTCAGTATAAATAACATACATCTAAAAGTCAGAAAAAATATTATAGTGCAGGACAGAATGTTTGGGAATTCAGAGTTCAGTTGGAGCCACCGACTATGACGTCAGACGGCCGAGACGCATAGAAGCTTGCAGGTAACCACAAATCTACATTGGACACGAGTATGAGTATAATTTTTAAGAAATTATAGATGAAACAAGAAAATGCACATAATAAATGAGATCATTCACTTGCTGTAAAGTTCGAGACTAATGCTAACTGAAACTGAAAAAAGGTGTTCACGCTAATTCTGATGTGACTAAATGACGCAAATGTGTAAAATGTTTCACTCTGATACAAAAATTTGGGTTATTCATCCAAACAACTTTGGATATCTGAATAAAAAAATGTTAATTTCCAAGAATTCTTTTGCAAATAAATAAAATAACCTTGTAAAGAAATGGCAAATAATCCTGGTACAATAGACCACTTCAAAAGATGCAGTTTCATTTTAAACCCGTATTGTCCATGTTTCGCAAGCTGAAAATTATTCTTAGCTGTGAATAGGTCAAAAGACCTGTGAAAGGAGCTAGTAGGATCAATACTCACTGGTAGTGACTTCTTTGATCATTTCGGCAGATGCATGGCAGCCAGTGACTATGTGTCTGGTCCAGAGTGACAGGTCTTTGCAGCTCTCTGCTCTGAAGAGGTGCGCTTCAATACCCAATCTGGTTCCCGTTCGTGTAGCAAAGGACAACTCGCCACCAGGCTGTGGTGAACCCTTATCCGGACCAGAATGCACCAGCCTATGGTCAAAAAACTCAACATAAGAGATTTGTTTTTTCTGTTGTATTATCTCAAAGGCATCACTAAAGAATAGCCTCCAAACCCAAGCTCCACCCTACTTTCATGTTCCTTTAAAGCAGGGCCCTATGAGTTGCACAATGTGGAAAATGCGGACAGAATTGCAGAATTTACAGTATAACGTGGAATGTCACAGAATTTGGCAAATGCTCGTGTGTTTTTAGCATCTGTCTTCTCACTATAAGGACACATGGGCCAGATTTACTAACACCTTGCACCAGCGCAAAACCCTCTTTTGGCATTAAAAACTACTGTCAGGATTTGCTTAAGACACGCAGTGAGAAATTAGTGCTGAGTTATTTTCGCGGCTGAACTTATTGCATATGCATTTGTAGGAGTTTCCTAGCCTGACAAGCCAGACCCACATCAAGATATTGGGTCTGGGAACACACCATTGGCAGGGCTCAATCCGAGGGGTGGGATAAACGGTTGTCTTTCAAATTCCCTCTGCACGCAATAGGATAGCGCTACAACCAACCAGAGCGCTATCAGCGGTGAGACAACAGTGGGTTGTGGCTGAGTCCCATGCGTTTTTCCACCAGCGGAGCTAGTTGATAGATTAAACTTTTGCCGTATCCGGTCGGCAAAACTCCGAACACATCTTCCTTTTTTAAGAATGACTTCAGTGCCGTTTTTTGTTCTTTTCTCAAAGAAAAGCTTAACTCCAAGTCTTCCAGAGTCGCGGCCAAAGCCGATTCGAAAGACTGCTGTTCGCCAGCAACAGCAGCTTTATGTTAAGCCTGCCCACCGACTCTATACACGATGTGATTGGCCTGACTAGAGTTTAGGTTATCAAGCTCGCAAGCCAACAGAGAGTTGCTAGACTACTTACATTTGCTAGGAGTTTGCTTTGAGATGCAAATTTTATGGGAAGAGAGTATTTAAATGAATCACTCAAGGTGATTTACTAAGGTTTGCACGTCAATTTACTGGTGTTTGCGCCATTATTTACCGCCCAAATACACAAGTCTTAAAGGGGTGATGAATTGAGAAATCAACTTTCCTTTGAGCCTTTGGTATATAAAAGTTCATCGTGATTTAAAAATATCCTGCAAATTTCAGAGCTGAAAACGTCCTTGTTAGTCAAAGAACAGCAAGAAAACGAGAGATCTCAGAATATGTCGACCACTGATGTAGTAGGACGCAGAAGCACCGCCTCAAGCCCGCCCACCAACTCGTGGAACGATGCAGAATCGATTGTAAACAAGATAGAGGTCGAGACTGGATTTACAGACATATTGAGATTAAAACGCAATGCTGTGCCTTCTATATTGGATCCGACAGGAACGGTGCAACACACTGTGAGTAAAACATATTTTTTATATGTGTTAGTATTGCGTTGTTACAGATCGTTTGATATCTATTGATTACATACCTTAGCACGCGGTCACAGGCTGGAGAAGGTGTTATTAGTTCATTCGTGATCAGACTCGGACTTGTAACGCCAGCTAGCAAAGCCCAAAGTCCCGGAGCTATGTGCTTTTCAGACGGGCTTGCGCGCGCGTGTTCACAGTTACAGTAATACAATTACAGTAGTAATAATAATACAATTATAAAAAAATATATTTTTTAAGGAATAATAAAAAAAATCTTACATGTTTTAATTTTAACAGTAAACCTATGTTGTGCGGAACTTTGTTTGCTAAAAAATAAATAAAGGAATTGTTATAATTCCATTTGATTACATTTTAAAAGATTACATAAAAAAATAGATTAGCCTTCATTTGATTACCACCTTTTTTGATATTTTTTTTTAAAACATAAAAATTAAACATTTCATAGGGCCCTGTTATTGCAGATATTTAAAGAAAAAAAAAGGTTGAGAAACCTGCTTTAAAGTATACCATGGAAATCCCTTACAAGAAAGAACCTAAATGTTATTTTGGTATTCTAAGAAGTACCTTGGTGTTATCATCTGAACATCACAGTATTTATTTTATTTTATGTTTATTTTTTATAGGTTTTATGATATTCACATAGAACTCCAAGGTACTTCAAATGGTAATACTATGATAAATGTAAAAAGAAAAACTATGGTACATTTTCAAAAACATAATAGTACACCATGAAATTTCAGTGCCACAGCGTTACATTGTAGTACCATAGCACAGAATATTATGTTAGAGATCCAAAAAAGCATGGTAGTAACTCATTTCAAAATGACGTCAGGGATTTTTCATGTAATACATCATGTTTCTCAACATCCATTGGAATCAGTGTCTCCTAATTCAGGTTTAATGTTTAATAGAGTCTAACAGTTGGGATTCGAAAGTAAATATCCCATTCATTTTCTCCATGATAACTTATAAACCTTTAAAGGTTGTTAATCAATGATGCATATACTTTAATTGAAGTCGTCACCAAAGGAACACAAAATGCCCGCCCACTTTCATGAAGCACAGCAAAGGCCACTGATAAAGTGGACAGGCACTGTCGCATTCTATATACAGGCGTGGGATTTGGTCCAATGAGTTTTGGCGGGGCTGCCCGGCTTGACAGAAACTTGAGATTTCACAGAGGAAGTCGAGCCAAAATAAGTTTTGAAAAGTTTATAGAAAAAGCACAGCTATACTTTCTGCCATTTTGGACAATCTCAGGGTCAACAAAATATTAACACATGCCGACTGAGCCTGTGATAACTGCCCTATCTGCCCTAGAGTGAGATCTGGGCTGCAGTCCAGTTAAACTTGGACTTCAAATCTATGCCTTGTAGTAATAGCTGCCACCTCATACAGCTTCAACAGGCCTTTAATAGTCGTAATGCTTTTGTACTGTTCTTTCCAACTGGCTGAGAAAGACTGCAGTTGTGTATTTCAGTTCCCAATTGATCAGCACTGCCAACTGGCATGCAAAAAGGGTGAGTGTTTGCATGTGTGTGTGTGTACAGAGTCATGTGTTAAACAGAAGGGTGTGCAGGTGTGTGTACCATGATTGGTTTTCCAAAGGTGTGTTTGTATGAACGAGCAAAAAGACAGCCGTAACGATGTGTGAGAGTGTGTACCGTGTGGCGAGCAGAGGGTAGGTGTGTGTTGGGCTGAGCCAGTGTTCTCTCATGCGTGGCATACTGTCAAACAGCAGGAGGTCTTTCTCCGTCAACATCAAGAGCACCGGCTTCCAGCGCTGTCTTTCACTTTCTGTCTGAAACACACACACACACACACACCTTGAGTGACTTGTGCATGGCCAAATCTATGCCTATTCAGGTACCATATAATCTATTTTGACCTAATAATTAATAAGAAAACTCTTGTGTCAAGTTCAGAGATTAAGTTATTAATTAATGCTGTCAAAGTGATAAACCTTAGAGTAACCACGGTGAAATACCTTCAGAACAAAGTAAAGTTTCAAAACCATTCAGCCTCATCAACGTTAACTGATGCATCAGCAAAATGAGCTCTGAAGTCCAGCAGCAAATGTTTATTATGTGATCGGATATGCATATTTTATTCAAATTAAACCTTTCAGATGACCTCAATGAAACAATGTCTCATCATGTTAAAACATGTTTAACCCTCATCCCCCCTTCGCACTTTGAAACAAATCCTTCGCTCGCGGGTCAAAATGACCCAAAGCCAGAAAGCTTATTTCATTTCATTTTGATAATGTTTTCTATTTTTTAATGCAATTTTTTTTCATTCTATTTACCCAAATTGCTAGATTTTTATCAATAAATAATAAATAAATAATAATTTAAGCACATTCTTCACATTCTCTCAATTTAAATTCAAAATAACTCAAGCTCAAAATATCTTACATTGGTTGTCTGCCGACCTCTTGAAAAATAATATAATTATAATTTATTATAATTTCATGACTCTTGCCACCTTATAGCTCTATATGGAGCAAATGAGCCTAAAGTTAGTTCTTGAGTTTCTCTCTTCAGTATGCATTCAGATACACATGTAGACATTATATATATATATCTATATACAGTGGGACAAAAAAGTATTTAGTCAGCCAACAATTGTGCAAGTTCTCCCACTTAAAAAGATGAGAGAGGCCTGCTATTTTCATCATAGGTACACTTCAACTATGAGAGACAGAATGAGAAAAAAAAAATCCAGAAAATCACATGATTTTTAAAGATTTTATTTGCAAATTATGGTGGAAAATAAGTATTTCGTCAATAACAAAAGTTCATCTCAATACTTTATCTACCCTTTGTTGGCAATGACAGAGGTCAAAAGTTTTCTGTAAGTCTCCAAAAGGTTTTTACACACTGTTGCTGGTAGTTTGGCCCATTCCGCCATGCAGATCTCCTCTAGAGCAGTGATGTTTTGGGGTTGTCGCTGGGCAACACAGATTTTCAACTCCCTCCAAAGAATTCCTATGGGGTCGAGATCTGGAGACTGGCTAGGCCACTCCAGGACCTTGAGACGCTTCTTACGAAGCCACCCCTTCGTTGCTCGGGCGGTGTGTTTGGGATAATTGTCATGCTGAAAGACCCAGCCACGTTTCATCTTCAATGCCCTTGCTGATGGAAGGAGGTTTTTACTCAAAATCTCACGATACGTGGCCCCTTTCATTCTTTCCTTTACACGGATCAGTCGTCCTGGTCCCTTTGCAGAAAAACAGCCCCAAAGCATGATGTTTCCACCCCCATGCTTCACAGTAGGTATGGTGTTCTTTGGATGCAACTCAGCATTCTTTCTCCTCCAAACACGACAAGTTGAGTTTTTACCAAAAAGTTCTATTTTGGTTTCATCTGACCATATGACATTCTCCCAGTCCTCTTCTGGATCATCCAAATGCTCTCTAGCAAACTTCAGACAGGCCCGGACATGTACTGGCTTAAGCAGGGGGACACGTCTGGCACTGCAGGATTTGAGTCCCTGGCGGTGTAGTGTGTTACTTGATGGTAGCCTTTGTTACTTTGGATTTTTGTGTGATTTTCTGGATTTTTCTGGATTCTCATTCTGTCTCTCCCAGTTGAAGTGTACCTATGATGAAAATGACCGGCCTCTCATCTTTTTAAGTGAGAGAACTTGCACAATTGGTGGCTGACTAAATACTTTTTTGCCCCACTGTGTGTGTGTGTGTGTGTGTGTGTGTGTGTGTGTGTGTGTGTGTGTGTGTGTGTGTGTGTGTGTGTGTGTGTGTGTGTGTGTGTGTGTGTGTTTTTCTATGTGTACTGAAGCATTACTCACATTCCATTCATTCCTATGGGGGTCAAACTGACCCGCAAGAGAAGGATGTGTTACTTTTTTCAATTTCAACCACAAAACACTTTTTGTGTATTCATGGTTCGAGTACGACAAAAGTCCTAGGGTCTTGGACCACTCCGATGACCACTCCGAGGGAAGGATGAAGATTATTATTATTATATTATTATTATTATAGATTATTATTAAATTATAGCGTGAATAGCACTTTTTTCATGTAGAAGCACCAAACCCTGGTTGTAAGCCTAAACTTGACATAAACTGTAAACTTGTTCCTCAAATCTGATTGGTTGATTGGAATGTTGCTCCAGGATCAACAAAGATGTTGATCCAGGAACATGTTGTACTTGATGAAATCAGGTTCTGTGGTGCTTACAATGGCTTTGTTTTCATGCATAAACGCATCAGCACATATGCAAAGCATCTTTTTTTTCTATTAGAAGCATTCTAAAAAACAAGATCACTTTACCAGAGAAGCAACACCTTCAAATATAAGCATATTATTCTAACCTCACAGGAAAATCATTTTTACTTTAAGCGTAACCTATCTTGCAATTGTTATTGCTTTTCTTCAGTTCTGCATCTCTGACCAGTTTCAGAGGGTATGCTTACAAACTGCTTTCTCATTATTTGAACTGAGAAATTATATGAACGAAAAAGCAAGTAAGCAAAATGATTATGACATTAAGTATCAATACAATATTATGATGAAAACAATGGCAATATATTAATATGCTTGTATCAATCCTGTGAACGATTCCTCTATGGAGGTTATTCCAGAAAAACAAGCGTTTGTCATCACCTTTAATGAAAATATAATAACTTGCTTTGCCTCTGAAATGACTTTCCTTTTCGGATGACTTCACAAATCCCTCTTTACTTTCACCCCTCCCCTCTAACCACCATTCTGTTGAAAAACACCCACTTAACATGATCCAATCAATTCCAGGTGAATACAATTAAGCCCCGCTCAACATTTTTTCCACTCTTTCACTCTAAAATCCATCACATTACACAAGTAAAATGGGTTTTGAATGACATTTCACGTTGACTTTAATAAGTTCAAAAGGGAACCTGCTTTACGACTGAGTAATAGTTCCAAAAGTTTTCTAAATAAGACCGTAAGTTGAGACTGAATGCGATTTACTGCTGAAGCTCTCATCTATGACAGATGTCTCCTCAGGGCTTTGATAGCCTGACAGACCACTCAAATCTTAACAAATCACAGGGCTTCTCTTCAGAGGGTCAGTTTGCCTCAAGGCTAAAAAGAGACCCCAGCGGGGACCGAGTGCATCAGAAGCAGATGCGTAACCACAAACAGGCCCTTGTTATAAGCTCCGGCCTTTGCGCAAAAAAATATGCTCGCTGTCTGTGGGCATTCGGCACACTGGAGGTTTTTTCCTCTCTATAATTATTCATCAAGGGGCCGGCAGGTTGGTAATAGGAGACGGAACGAGTGAGCTCTCATTAAAGGGCAGGCCGAGACGGGGCTGCCCACAGCCCTGCCATCATTGCAGTTCTCTATTAGCAGGCCCTGCCAGGCCTCAGCTAATGAGACGGCGATGAAAAAAAAATTTAATAGGGAGGAAAAACCTGTGGTCACACTGAGAAGAGTCATCCTCCATCAATCGCTCTAGAACCCGCTCACCACAATTTCTGAGAATTTCTAGGGGGGAAAAAAACTTCAGAGGGACTGTCTGTACAGTTTTGAGAATGTTAACCTAACCAGAGTGCAAGGTATAACCAGGGACCTGCTAACATGCTTGTGTGTGATCATTACAGTTTGTTTTAAATCATCTTCGTACCATTTTCACAAGTATGTGGCAAATTTAAAAATGTGTGTACAAGTGGACCATCAAAGAGGTGACCAATGGGAGGGAAGCAGAGGACAGAAAAACTGAAGTCCTTACCATGGCAGAGGGAAGAGCTGCAAGATTTGGGGGAAATTAATATAATTGTGATTTTTCTAATAAAAATTGTGATTTAAAAAAAAGTCAATGTGTTACTATATTTCCAAATTAAACGTCAAGTCGGGGAGGGACATACCGTCACATGTCCTTTTTTAAAACAGCCAATAGCGTATCACTTAAATAACCGCCGGATAAAGCGGTGCTTGACAGCTTGTGACAGGCCAGTTTAGAATGCGCTTTTGAGATGAAACCAGACTTCATTGATCCCGATGGAAAGTGTAGTTAACACTCTGTCTGAAATCTCTCCGTCTACAATGCACTATGCTATTCATTACATATGAATTTACAAAATATTAAATGTGTGAAGCTATTCAGATGCAGCTGTAGCATCTTTTTCTAACGTAAGTGGCAGGATGCTTCAGATTCTAGAGAGCATTTGATTGGACAGAAAATCTGATGATAAGTGCAGGATGATGTCATCAACTTTTTTGCTCCGTATTTATGGTAGAGAGACTGAATTTTGAATGCATTTTGATATTGTTTAGGAGCACACCAGCTTGTATATAACCTTAAGGCTAACATATTCAAACTAAAAGCAACTATGATATTAATGTAACCAGGCTCTTACATGTGAAAAACAAAATGATTTTGTAAAAAGCACTTTAAAATGTACTCCAAATTGTTTTCTGTCAATGTGCCATTTTTTTTATAACTGAGTTTTAAGTGAATGTAGGTTTTCCACAGTGTAAGTTATTATCATGACAGGAACCGTTTACAATGGAACACTTGTATCAAACCAAAGACCTTGAGCTAATGCTGGGTTTTTATGATATCCTTATGGGTCTAGACAGCTTACTTTTACTAATTTTTCATATCATACGACTAAATGACATGCTGATAAGTTAAATTTTCATGCCACGCAGATTCTTTCATAGGCAGGAATATCATGAAGCTGAATTGATGTGCATTTATATGCAGTTGGACAGTTGGAATGGGCTAGTGACAACACAAGTTCAATGCAAAAATTATTTTCTTTTACCATCTTGATCAATGTTTTTCTGTTCTGACAACTCTTGGAGTGTTTGGCATGGTAATGGAAATGAAAATTTTGATATATTTGGTCTTGGTGGAATAGATCTGCTACGCTGCTGCTGCAGAGCAAGTACGGGTCTTGCTACTGCCAATGCATACATGTTTTACTTGCTCACAGCAGTGTGTCATTCTACTGCTGTACAATATAGTGTCCATGAATTACCTGTAGCAGATCTATATGGGTGGAGCTGGGGAAGGTGGAGGGTTTCGGAAAGCGAGCTGCAACAGCTACAGCAAATGCTAACCAAGTATTTGAAGGTTGAGCAGCGAGCTCATTGGCTACTGATACAGCAGGAAACAATCAGGTGTGCCCAATAGAGAATTATGTGATTGCAAGCAGGTTGAGTTAAAGGGATAGTTCACCCAAAAATGAAAATTCTGTCATCATTTACTCACCCTCAAGTTGTTCCAAAACTGTATGAGTTTCTGTATCTTTGTTCTGCTGAGCACAAAAGAAGATATTTTGAAGAATGTTGAGAACCAAGCAGATAGAGCAACCATTGACTAACAAAGTATTTTTCCCTACTATGGTAGTCAATGGTTGCTCTCTCTGCTTGGTTACAAATATTCTTCAAAATATCTTCTTTTGTGTTCAGCAGAACAAAGAAACTCATACAGGTTTGGAACAACTTGAGGGTGAGTAAATGATGAGAGAATTTTTATTTTTGGGTTAACTATCCCTTTCAGGACCTATCGGCCTGTGCCATCTAGAGTTTCATGACAGAACTTTGTATATATGGTCTCAGGTTTTTGCAAACTCGGACGTCTCCTGTGAAAGTCTATAGCACAAGTACAATCATCACATTTAAATTGCATTCATCAAATTGTATGCATTGAGTTTCCACCTTTTCTGCTAGCCAGCCGAGGTGTCGGATCTCTCGACTCCCGGTGATGCCGTGGCGGCCTGCGTGTTCTCGGAGTTCTCTGATGACTTTGCTGGTAAGGTTTGTAATGGCAGTTTGCATGAGAGTGAACCAGGTCTGGGCAGAGGCTGTGTCTTTATGTCTCATGACTATTGTGTGCTTAGCGTCAGAAGAGTGCAGCTCCATCTGCCTGAAACACAAGAAAGAAAAGGAACAATCAAAATCCAGAGTTCACTGGTCAAGCTAAGGGGTTATTAACTCTTTCACCACCAGCGTTTTTTGAAAAAGTTGCCAGCCACCATCATGGACCCCAGAATATTTTGTATGAATATCTGAACATGTAATACACTTTATTGTCAAAAGTTTTGGGATGCCTGCCTTTGCATGCACATGAACTTTAATGACATCCCATTCTTAATCCGTAGGGTTTAATATGGAGTTGGCTCACCCTTTGCAGCTATAACAGCTTCAACTCTTCTGGGAAGGCTTTCCATAAGGTTTAGGAGTGTGTTTATGGCAATTTTTGACCATTCTTCTAGAAGCGAGGTCAGGCACTGATTTTGGACAAGAAGGCCTGGCTCAAAGTCTCCTCTCTAATTTATACCAAAGGTGTTCTATCGGGTTGAGGTCAGGACTCTGTGCAGGCCAGTCAAGTTTCTTCACACCAAACTCGCTCATCCATGTCTTTATGGACCTTGCTTTGTGCACTGGTGAGCAGTCATGTTGGAACAGGAAGGGGCCATCCCCAAACTGTTCCCACAAAGTTGAGAGCATGAAATTGTCTAAAATGTCTTTGTATGCTGAAGCATTAAGAGTTCCTTTTGTTGGAACTAAGGGGCCACCCCACCGTAACCCTGAAAAACAACCCCACACCACTCCATCCAACGCTTTGCACTTGGTGATGTAAGGCTTGGATGCAGCTGCTCGGCCATGGAAACCCATTCCATGAAGCTCTCTACGCACTGTTCTTGAGCTAATCTGAAGGCCACACAAAGTTTGTAGGTCTGTAGCTATTGACTCTGCAGAAAGTTGGCGACTTCTGCGCACTGTAAGCCTCAGCATGCGCTGACCCCGCTCTGTGTTTTTACATGGCCTACCACTTTGTGGCTGAGTTGCTGTTGTTCCCAATTGCTTCCACTTTGTTATAATACCACTAACAGTTGACCGTGGAATATATAGTAGTGATGAAATTTCACGAATGGACTTATTGCACAGGTAGAAACCTATCATGGTACCACGCTTGAATTCACTGAGCTCCTGAGAGCGACCCATTCTTTCACAAATGTTTGTAGAAGCGTCTGCATGCCTAGGTGCTTGATTTTATACACCTGTGGCCATGGAAGTGATTGGAACACCTGAATTCAATGATTTGGAGGGGGTGTCCCAATAGTTTTGGCAATATAGTGTATATCAAAAGAAAGAACAGACCCTCTGCTTTTAAACAAAAAACTTTTTTATTCTAGCTTCATGCATTTTTTTTATCAACACTTAAATGTGGGAAAGTTTCACACAAAAAAAGGAACATTTTAAGGAAAAGAATCGTCTTTATGTCATAGACTACATCCAGATGCAGCCGGGTCGGGTCCCAATCTATTACTTCGGGTCCCGGGTCTGTTTAACACTGTGTGTAATACCGGAGTCGATCAGACTCGGAGAACACCTGGCCGTGATCAGAGTCAGTCAGCACTGCTTGTGTGTTTTGTGTAACTTGCAGATTGTAAAATTAGGTTAAGAAAAGTGTGAGCTGGGAAATAAGGTTTAAGAAAAAGAAAAAAAAACACCAGCGATCTCTCGCAGATTTAATGCAAGCGCACAGTAATAATGTACTCATATTTAAATAATATATTTCAAATCAGCAACACAATCTCAGGTGACCTGTTACATAAATGTTTTCTATGACGCACAAATTGCATAAAAAAGCTCATATTTCAGGTTGCTCCAGCTAACGTGCAAGTGCAGTCTCAAGCGCGTCATGTTTATTATGGCAACCTGAGCTTCCGCAGTGACTGTAATGACTTTAAAAATAATATGAATGAACCGTCTTGTTTAATCTTAAAGTTTTGGTGGTCAGACTCGGCTCACAGAGATTATAGCAAATAAATATTGCTAACGTCAGCAGCCATGGCACCGAACGAGCAATCGTTATTAGTCAAAAAGGGCAAACAGTCAAAGTTATTATGCGAGTTAAATCGAGTCGAAATGCAAATCTGCAAAGTCGTATTTGTCATCTGTCACCGTGACATAAAGTGGACTTTTAAAGCTGAAATGCTTGGAATAACAAGAGAGGAATAACATGGATAGAACATTTTTCTTGGCAAGGATTAATGCATCACAATCAGGTACAAGGAAGGGAGATGACGGCTTTAGGTAGGCTGAGACAAAAAGTTATATTTTTTCGCAACTTGTTTATTGACTTGTTGATAGCAGTTTATTGTGGAATATGAGACAATCGGGTCCAGTCGGATCTGGGTCTTCCCACCAGGTTTGGTTCCAGCTATCATATAATAGACGGGTCCAGGTCGGTTCCGGGTACTACATTTTTGGCATTTCTCAGATCTGCGCAGGCCCGGGTCAAGCATTTGAAATAATAGACGGGTCCGGGTCGGTTCCGTGTAGCACATTACGGGTCTCTTCGGGTACAAATTTTTGGACCTGTGTAGACCTATACCCCCTACCGTATAACAGTGAAAACACAGAAAGCGGGAAATTTGTCAATGACGAGGAAGAGCTGTCTCATAAATAACCGAAATTTCCGTCAATGGCGGAGAAAGAGTTAAAGGAATAGTTCAAACAAAATTTGCAATTTTGTCATTATTTACTTACAACATTACTTTGTTTGGTAGACGAAAGTTATACAAATATCAATAAGAAGGTTTGTTTAAAATATATTTTTTATTAAAATAGAATAAAAATATTATGCCAAACTACATTTAGAAATCAGAATAAGTACAGTTTGATTACCCTGACATTTATTTAGGGACTTTATGCCATCAAAGAAAAAAGGAAAATTCTTTTTATATCATTTTTTTTAAAACATGTTAATTATTGGAGATGCATTCAAGTCAATGTATGTATTAATTGCATTTTTAAAGTATTTTTGAATACATGAATAGATCTAGATACAGTATATTTGCCTGTATGAAAGCAACAGATGGAAAAATAATTACTGCTTCTATGAAATTAAATATAGTAGAGTTGAATGTGTTGATTATAGTACAGAACAGAATATACATGATGACACTTGACAAAATTGACTTAAAAATAAGCCATCTGAGTCGATTTAAAGAAAGCAGACAGTGCTTAAAAGAGCTCTGGAGTCAACATTAACCACCAGAATATCAGATCCACCCGGTTCAAACGGAACCATACATCAGTTGCTCAGGGAGTTTACAGTGATAAATACTCCACTCATACATCATCTAGAGTAAAAGTCTTAACCTTACACTCCACAATATCATTTTCAGGTGCACCGTGTAGGTAAAAATAGATCTACCTTCATGAAGACAGAGAGTTTGGAGGGGCTTAGGGGGTGTGGGCACAGATGGAGCTGATGTGTTTGCAGTAGACTAGAGGAAAAAGCTTTTTGGATGAGGCCCAATGAATACTGCCCTTTAAGGCTATAATTGGGAGAATTTCACAACTAATGGAGCTGCCTGTGTCCAATTTAGGAAGTGAATGTTTCAATTCCTTTTGTGGTCAAAGAAGATCTCTCGTGTAGTATGCAAACCTCAAAAAGTTAACCTTCAAATTCAACCGCATTACATTGAGGTGTCGATGATAGGGCCAAACCTAGTTCTTGGTTCAAGTAATTGTAGAGAGGAAATGTGCCAGCAAGACAGAGAAGGAAAAAATAAGTGATGTGTTTAAACACATCCTGGTTTTAGTTACTTTTTTTTTTTTTTTTTTTAAGACAAAAATCAATAGAACTATCCAACAGATATTTTATTTTAATATATGGTATGGATGTCTTTTTTGAGAGGTCAATGATTTAAAAAGTGGATGTTCCTGAAGAAACGGCTCAACATACATTATGGAATACATTATTCCTATGCAGAGATGCTTGAAAGAGTCAATAACAGTGAAGTCTACAATGAGAAGCAGAACAAACACTGAGCATTTCACTGAAATGGCCAGAGACAGAGTGGAAAATGGTCACATATTAGTAAATTATGACTATTACAAAATTACTATTAATGAGTAAAAAACACTTTACTAACATTACTAACACTGTGTGCAGAATTATTAGGCACGTTGATTTTCTGAGCATATTTTTTTTCCAGGCACATTTGACCAATTCCAAACCACAGTAATCACAGTAAACTACTGTTAATTTAGTATTTAATAATGTATAAGTGATATATAATTGTTCATGAAGGCTGGAAATGAAAAACACCTTATATTCAGGTGTGCAGAATTATTAGGCATGTTTTCTTTTACAGATAAATTGAGCCAAAAAAGAGATTTAACTCAGACTGAAAAGTCAAAAATTATTAAATGCCCATGAGAAGGATGCAATACTAGACATTGCAGTTAAGGCATGACCATTGGACAGTGAAATGCTCATTGGGTCAGACAAAAACACGTGGCGGAGAAAAGACATGTTAACTGCAAAAAAATTAAGAATTAAGGTGAAGAATTAAGTGTGAAACCATCAGGAACCCTTTAGTCTCCAGCGCCACCATTTTCCAGAACGGCAACCTACCTGGAGTCTCCAGAAGTGCAAGGTGTCAGGATCTCAGAGACTTAAGTTAGGTAAAGAATCCTAAACAATGACCCCCACTAAATAAGAATCACAAGCTGAAGTGTTGTAAAATACATTAAGATTTTTTTAATATAGGCTTTATTGACCGATAGGTTGAGAGTGACTCTTGAAGGACCAGCACCACATCCTCTTGCACCACTGTTTGAAGAATTCATCTACCAGAATCTGGCAGTACATTTTGGGAGTTCACTATTAGTCCATCTCTGCAAAACGGACTTCAGGATGGACTAAAATGAACTCCCAAAACATACATTCATGCCAGATTCTGGTAGATGAATTCTTCAAACAGTGGTGCAAGAGGATGTGGTGCTGGTCCTTCAAGAGTCACTCTCAACCTATCGGTCAATAAAGCCTATATTAAAAAACTCTTAATGTATTTTACAACACTTCAGCTTGTGATTCTTATTTAGTGGGGGTCATTGTTTAGGATTCTTTACCTAACTTAAGTCTCTGAGATCCTGACACCTAGGGTTGCAGCTCTGGAAAATGGTGGCGCTGGAGACTAAAGGGTTCCTGATGGTTTCACACTTAATTCTTCACCTTAATTCTTAATTTTTTAAGTCTTTTCTCCGCCCCATGTTTTTGTCTGACCCTGCTGACCCAACGAGCATTTCACTGTCCTTAACTGCAATGTCTAGTATTGCATCCTTCTCATGGGCATTTAATAATTTTTTACTTTTCAGTCTGAGTTAAATCTCTTTTTTGGCTCAATTTATCTGTAAAAGAAAACATGCCTAATAATTCTGCACACCTGAATATAAGGTGATTTTCATTTCCAGCCTTCATGAACAATTATATATCACTTATACATTATTAAATACTAAATTAACAGTAGTTTACTGTGATTACTGTGGTTTGGAATTGGTCAAATGTGCCTGGAAAAAAAATATGATCAGAAAATCAACGTGCCTAATAATTCTGCACACAGTGTAAATTACTTATTCTTATTATTAACTGGAAGTCAGCAGCCATTCTGTTTATCGCCACTGGATTTTTTCCATGCTCTTAAAATGGAAAAGGTTAGATTCAGTTTAGGGGTGGGAATCTTAAACCATGTTCCTCACCTCACGAAATGATATGACTGAATTGAACTGAACAATTATTGATCTACATTAATATTATTATTAATAAAAGAGTTTACAGACTTTAGAGACAATAGAATTTGTGTTTTATTTAGTCTCTGTGTGTGTTCTTGTTTATATGGTATATGGACACGTGTATAATGACATGGTTTGTGTCCTTGTAAACCAAATGGCTTAAAAAAAAAACATACTAAACTGTGTTTTTTTTAATTTATTATTATATAAAAAAATGGCAAAAAAAATTGGTGGTAGGTTTAGGGGTAGGGTTTTTTATGCCACTACGCCTAGATAGAGTCCCTGTAAACCACATATACGTGTGTGTGTGTGTAAATTTCTATCTTCTTATTACCCCTTTAACCTCTTAACCTGCGCCCCTATTTTTGAGATTTTTTTTAAAAACGACATACCCAAATGCAAATGTCTGCAGCTCTTAAACCCTATGGTCTATATTCATAAATCTGGTCTTATTTTAAACTAGACACTTGAAATGTTGCTACCCAAGAGTCATAATAACTCAAAGTAATATGGGAACAGAGTAATATACATGTAAGTGACTTTTTTTTTTCACTTAGGGAAACAAATATGAGAATGTAATGTTAAAGGGTTAGTTCACCCAAAAATGAAAATTATGTCATTAATTACTCACCCTCATGTCGTTCGACACCCGTAAGACATTCGTTCATCTTCGGAACACAAATGAAGATATTTTTGTTGAAAGCTGAGGCTGAGAAAGGCCTCAGATAGGCCTCCATAGGGATTCAGTACATTTACACTCACAAGACCCATAAAAGGCACTAAAAACGTCGTTACAAAGTCCATCTCACTACAGTGGCTCTACAATAATGTTATGAAGCGACGATAATAGTTTTTGAGCGAAAAAAAAAAAATCAAAATAACGACTTTATTCTACAAGTCTTCTACAGTCTTCCTCTGCCGTGAACTCACGAAGCACCACGACGCATGCGCGAGAATATGACGCAAACCGGCGTTCGGACACGTGACCCAGAAGCGAGGAGATTTGTTTACAACGAGCAGAGGAAGACGCGCCGTATCTAAGCTGTTGAATTCTACATTGATCGTGCTTTAGGTCTCGGCGTAGAGCTCAAAATGGGACTAAAGTGTGTATTTCATGGATTCCCGAACGCCGGCGCTACGTCATATTCTCGCGCATGCGTCTTGGTGCTTCGTGAGTTCACAGCAGAGGAAGACAGAACTTGTGGAATAAAGTCGTTATTTAGATTTTTTTTTTCGCTCAAAAACTATTGTCGTCGCTTCATAACATTATTGTAGAGCCACTGTAGTGAGATGGACTTTGTAACGACGTTTTTAGTGCCTTTTATGGGTCTTGTGAGTGTAAATGCACTGAATCCCTATGGAGGCCTGTCTGAAGCCTTTCTCAGCATCAGCTTTCAACAAAAATATCTTAATTTGTGTTCCGAAGATGAACGAATTTCTTACGGGTGTCGAACGACATGAGGGTGAGTAATTAATGACAGAATTTTCATTTTTGGGTGAACTAACCCTTTAAGAGCCTGAAATAACTTAAATATAAAACTGAATGTCTAATGTCATGATTCAAATATGAGGATGATTCTCTCAGTAATGTAGCTTCTGTAAGCTTTTATGTCAAGAAAAGTCTAGGCGTCCTTTCAAAAAGGCAATTTATTTCAGAACATTTGCAATTGTAAAGAGTAGTTTTTCAGTCAAATAAATCTGCAATAACCTGCAATAAACTGCTAATTATAATGGATAAACAGTTACTGAAAAACTAAAGCAACTATTTACAGAAATGACAAAGTGTAAAAAAATAATTTAGTTGATAAGAAGTGTCAGTCATAGAGTCTGCATGCTCCACTGCAGTTTCTGCCTAAACACTGGCAGGCGCTGTTACGAACTGCTCCGAGACTCGAAGGTGGATCCAAATGCAGCTTTATTTGAGGGCAATCCAGAGGCATAATCCAAAGTACAGGCAAGGGTCATACACAGACAGGCCGTCAAAACAAACAGACAAACAAACAAACAAACAAAACAGGCAGGGAACAGGGCAAGATATATAAAAAAAAAAACAAGAAACAAGAAAATCAGGAGAGTGCTCAGAAATGCGGTGAGTGAATGAATGACCATGGTATAAATAGACAGAGACTAACAGGATGGTGAGACACAGGTGAATGTAATCAGTGAATGAGGTACAGGTGAATGTGATCAGTGATAAGTGATGATGAGTCCGGGCAGTGAGTTATGGGAAATGTAGTTTGTGAGTGATCATAGTCTTATGTGTGGAGTGCCCTCTGGTGGCTCTCAAGGGCACTCCAGCTGGTGACCGTTACAGGCGCCATGAGAAACGCATTCCGGTGTTATGAAAGCGTAAGCACTAGTAGTATTCACCAAATCCTAGTTACATAAACTGCACAAGATAATGCCTTTTGATGGTTACTAAGTACATCAATCAAACCTTTGTTGGAAAGGCATTGGCCAGGCACCGAGTGCCTTTATCCAACGAAAACCACGGGCGCAGTGATTGACAGCTCACCAAGCCTGTAAGGCGCTTCCTCTATATGATGCATCACTGGAGAGACTCTGATTTAAGGAGAGAGACGAGGGAGGGTTTATTTTACGGAGAAGAGACTATTCTCACAGGGGGAGTTTGCCAGAAACGGATTAGAATCGATATTTAATTGAAAATGGACATGATTGATTACGCTAACTCAAAACTCTCTTGCAAACAACGGAGGATTTTTAGTGTTTTCCCTATTTTTTCATTGTTTTGGATCAAAAAGTGGTATGCATTTTGAATAGTGGACTCTTACACGGACATGTATGTGGGTGTTTATTGGATTCGTCCGATCTGATCTGAATCTTGAGTGTTTTAGCTTTCAAATGATGCATATTTTGTGATAGTTGATTGAATATTTTGTATAAAACAAAAGTAAATAAAAGTACAGACATGCCCACTCACGTCAACCGCCCCGCCCACGAGCCGGTGCATAGATAAGAGGTTAAGCTTCTTTTATTCAATTGTCTTGTGGCAAAAAGTGCAAAAACCAAACACAAACTTTTTATAAAAATATCTTTGGGATTTTTTTTCCTCATAGGAATGAATGAGTAATGGTCATGTCAGAGCATGTGTGCAAACCATAGGCCATATGGCTCTAACAAAAATGAATTCACTTTTAATTAAACATTTTGGGAGGACGCTTTTCTATTTACCATCAACATCCCCCATTAATGAGTCAAAGAGGACAAAACAAAGATGATGAACTAAATTTAGATGGTCTCCAATGTGTCAAACCCAATAAGAGCAGGATTAACATAAGACAGATGGAAAGGTCACTGACACATCTGTCATGGAGGAACATCTCCATACCCCAAACCTCCAGCTACTTTCACTTCCACCAAAACAACTCCAGTTACAGATCCACTCTGGACCATCAGAAGGGGGCACATTCTATTTTTATTCCAGATGGATTTTGTTTAGGAATTTGACAGGAATCCTCTCACAGTGTGGCACTTGAGGTAAGCCATGAATGTCTGCAGCGTTGATAGAGCTCCGCATGAGCACCACATTGATGGATGGACTAAAAGACATGGGACACAATAGTGTAAATTGAAAACAGAGCTGGAGGGTGTGAGCTGACAACCTGGCAGCCAGTCTAGAGAGAGCTCCTTATTGACATTGCGCATGGCAGGGGTGGAGTCTTTCGTCTGACTGTCAGACTGCCTGTTTATCTCGCCATCAATCTACCCACGCCACATATTTAAGCCGTATTTTATGAGCAGGAGTGCTGTTGTATTGAATACTAACAAGGGCTGTGATTCCTCTGAAAGCATTCAGTAATGCAATGTTATGTTATCATAACATTATAGTAAATATCAACACCCTTAGAAGAACGCCACTTGACCAAACAGACTGGGTACTATATTGCAACACAGCGAAAAAAATAAAGTTATGGTCACATATACATTTGCTATGCAAAATTTTACATTTGAAATCCAGATATTTCAATAGAATCTGCATGACCGGAAGTTTTGAGTGAGTGCAACACACACCCAAATAGATTTTGCACCGGGTTCAAGTTGGTTATGTTTTTGATACAAAGTTATTAGAACGCAGTATGTTAAAATCGACAAGAAACAGAAGTTGCGATAGTCTTTTCTTCTCTATTGTGACGTATATTCAAGTGAAACAGCTTATCGAACAAGAAAAAAATGTAAGGTGGGACTTGATTTTGTCCATTGGAAATTGATGGGATGGCTGTGGTTTGCTATTGCTATGATCACATGTGATTGACAGGTTGCCCCGCCCTCATGCCAGTAAACATGACATCAGAGAAAAGATGAGATATTGATACAAGGGGAAGTTAATTTGATTAAAGATTATGAGGACACACAAAATATTATGTGGATGGATATATTATTTATAATAAATACTGAAATATTCCATTAAAAAAAAAACAAGAATTGTCTATTTTGAGTCCATGGTGACTTTAAACATTCCACTGACGCAAAATCTTACAGTGTTTTAAAAAAGATGTGGCGTGTTCATCCTGTCTTTATTGGCAAGCAGCTCAGCTCGGGTACATCACCTTTTAACGCACTTCCTGTGAAATGGTTAATCTCACAAACCACAATGTTTGTTTCTCTCACAACAAAAGTACAATATAGTGCAAAAAATAACATGAAGCTTGATAACAAAAGCAGTGTGGTTGGTGAGTTCGCTAGAGCAAAAACACTTTCAGCAACAAAAAATAAAACGTCTAAGATTGTCTAATAATAGAAAAAAATATTTGCATTCTCGAAGTATGAATGAGAACTTCTCTCTTAGCTGTTTGCTCAAGCATTAAGTTTTGTTTATATCTCAAGACTTCTTGTTTTGAAATGGGTATAATAGCATTTTGTTGATATAAATTGAGGAGACGTAGTACACATTATATTGCATTGATACTGTATCGATACACAACAGACCAGATAATTATATTCATATTTATATAGGTCATATATCCAGTTTACAAGTTTGTGGTCAATAAGATTTTATCTTATTGAAAAGAGGTCTCATCTTCACAAAGGTTGCATTTATTTAATCAAAAATACCATAAAAAGAGTAATATTGTGAAATATTATTACAATTTATAATAGCAAAGCTGAATTTTCAGTATCATTACTCCAGTCTTCAATGTCACATGATCCTTCAGAAATCATTTTTATATGATGATAAAATGATGAAGTCTTATTATCACCCATGGATGGTTGTGCTGCTTAAAATGTTTGTGGAACCCATGATCAATTTTTTTCAGGATTCTTTGATGAATAGAAAGCTCAAAAGAACAAAATATTTGAAACATTATACTTTAGTCTTTACTGCCACTTCATGCTAATTTAAAGGGGTCATATAATGCCATTTTTGTACAAGTTAATATGATTCTTTAGTGTCTAAATGAAAAGTTTGTAATCTACTTTAATTAAAAATTCTCATTAGTATTCTACGAAAACACTCATTTTACCTGGTCAAAAACAGCTCTGTTTTCAGCAAGCCATTTCAGTGCATGTGACTTTAAATGATAATGAGCTTTGCTCACCCCGCCCCTCTGTTTTGTGGAACACGTGGAGTGTTGCCTTAACATCAGTTGAGGGTATATTTTCGAGAAATAATGGCAACGAGAGTCTCTGAGGACACATCTGAGCAACCGTATCAATATGAACCAGAGTTGGACCAGGAATAAGATGTTGAACCCAACGAAGTTCGAACAGGACGTTTCTGAATGGTTGGTTAATGTAATGTCACTATGATCTATCTTTGTACTGGCAGGGTAGCATAGTGAGATACGAATGCTATGTGTTTACTGATGTATACGTTAGTTCATTGACAGATTGATGTTATGTATATGATATTTTTTTTGACATTACTTCTTAATCAGTAACAGACACCATTATAAACCATTTACAAAAGTAAGCTTAGTGTAGTGTTACCACGTTAACTTTATCACCAGCGTACACAGTTTGTAATAACACAACCATAACGCATTGTTCATTATAAACGTGGGATTATGAATTATATTGAGAACGTCATACATAGAAAGCATGCCGTAATGTAACCTACCCTGTAAACTTTAGCCGCATTCATCGTGAAGCGTGCAATCGATTTGCAAAGATTAATATAAAGGTTAATAAAACGTTACACTCACTTCTCCTGGAGGTGCAGTAGGAACACGAATAGTTGGTACCGATCCTTTTTTCAAGAGCAACTTCTTAGCAAAACCTGCTTTATTTTGACCCTCGTTTATAAAGCAGTCTGGTGAGAAATGATTCGCGCAAACATGAAAGCATTGACGTTGATCGGGGGGAATATTCCCTTTGAAAACAAAACACAGCCACTGCGCCTTCAGCGGTTCGAATTTATGAACATCAAAATGACTGCCGTGTTCGTTATTACACCCAAGAACAGAAACACCACAATCACTTAGACGCCATTCTGCTCCAGCATGTTAACAATGGCGGACTGATGACAGCTCGCTCAGGGCGGGTCTGTGTTGAAACGCTGCTGTCAATTAACAATCGTGGGAGAGGCGTACACCGTGTGACGACACACGGACAGATGGCTCGATTTGAGACAGGGGAAAACATTTAAGGAGATTTAAAAAAAAAAAACACTGGATGGATTTGTATCATTATAGGAAGGTTGTGTACAGGCACTGCCAACACACATTTCCGTACAATAAACTTGTAAAAGTGCATGTATTATATAACCCCTTTAATGCATCATTGCTGATTAAACATATGAATATATTTCAAAAATAAATTAATTCTTACTGACCCCAAACTTTTAAACACTAGTGTACATATCTGCATATACAGTGAGGAAAATAAGTATTTGAACACCCTGCTATTTTGCAAGTTCTCCCACTTGGAAACCATGGAGGGGTCTGAAATTGTCATCGTAGGTGCATGTCCACTGTGAGAGACATAATCTATTAAAAAAAATCCAGAAATCACAATATATGATTTTCTAACTATTTATTTGTATGATACAGCTGCAAATAAGTATTTGAACACCTGTCTATCAGCTAGAATTCTGACCCTCAAAGACCTGTTAGTCTGCCTTTAAAATGTCCACCTCCACTCCATTTATTATTCTAAATTAGATGCACCTGTTCGTTAGCTGCATAAAGACACCTGTCCACCCCATACAATCAGTAAGAATCCAACTACTAACATGGCCAAGACCAAAGAGCTGTCCAAAGACACTAGAGACAAAGTTGTACACCTCCACAAGGCTGGAAAGGGCTACGGGGAAATTGCCAAGCAGCTTGGTGAAAAAAGGTCCACTGTTGGAGCAATCATTAGAAAATGGAAGAAGCTAAACATGACTGTCAATTTCCCTCGGACTGGGGCTCCATGCAAGATCTCACCTCGTGGGGTCTCAATGATCCTAAGAAAGGTGAGAAATCAGCCCAGAACTACACGGGAGGAGCTGGTCAATGACCTGAAAAGAGCTGGGACCACCGTTTCCAAGGTTACTGTTGGTAATACACTAAGACGTCATGGTTTAAAATCATGCATGGCACGGAAGGTTCCCCTGCTTAAACCAGCACATGTCCAGGCCCGTCTTAAGTTTGCCAATGACCATTTGGATGATCCAGAGGAGTCATGGGAGAAAGTCATGTGGTCAGATGAGACCAAAATAGAACTTTTTGGTCATAATTCCACTAAACGTGTTTGGAGGAAGAAGAATGATGAGTACCATCCCAAGAACACCATCCCTACTGTGAAGCATGGGGGTGGTAGCATCATGCTTTGGGGGTGTTTTTCTGCACATGGGACAGGGCGACTGTACTGTATTAAGGAGAGGATGGCCGGGGCCATGTATTGTGAGATTTTGGGGAACAACCTCCTTCCCTCAGTTAGAGCATTGAAGATGGGTCGAGGCTGGGTCTTCCAAAATGACAATGACCCGAAGCACACAGCCAGGATAACCAAGGAGTGGCTCTGTAAGAAGCATATCAAGGTTCTGGTGTGGCCTAGCCAGTCTCCAGACCTAAACCCAATAGAGAATCTTTGTAGGGAGCTCAAACTCCGTGTTTCTCAGCGACAGGCCAGAAACCTGACTGATCTAGAGAAGATCTGTGTGGAGGAGTGGGCCAAAATCCCTCCTGCAGTGTGTGCAAACCTGGTGAAAAACTACAGGAAACGTTTGACCTCTGTAATTGCAAACAAAGGGTACTGTACCAAATATTAACATTGATTTTCTCAGGTGTTCAAATACTTATTTGCAGCTGTATCATACAAATAAATAGTAAAAAAAAAAAATCATACATTGTGATTTCTGGATTTTATTTTTTAGATTATGTCTCTCACAGTGGACATGCACCTATGATGACAATTTCAGACCTCTCCATGATGTCTAAGTGGGAGAACTTGCAAAATAGCAGGGTGTTCAAATACTTATTTTCCTCACTGTATGTCCTCATCTTTTATGTACATCCAGGATAATATGATTGTCTGTAACATATATATAGTGGTGTGAATAATGACACTCATAGTAGACAATTAAGCTATAAATACAACCATATAAATGTTCCAGTTTATCTACTGGACACTGCTAATCTGAAAACGTATTGTTACCTTTTTGCTCCATTCTGGCCTCTTAAAACCTGTATTTTTTTACTATGTCTTCTTTGGACATGGTTTGTAAATATGTCATAGGTTTGCTGTTTGACTTCATTCCTTGCATTTCGTTCTGAGTGGTTTTTGGACTTTGAAGTCATTGTTGTCATGGACTTTGATGTTGTCCTCCATCACTTTTGAAGATATGAAGGTTCATCCACTGACAAGCAGAGGACACTAGCACTCTTTAGACATCAAACATGACAGAGTGAGCGACCAGCATAAAGCATTTGTTGTGTGGAGTGCATTACCATGGGTTGTCACATTCACCCTCTGAATAATGAGACCCCTTACTGCTCATCCTGAAACGGCATTACAAAGAGAATGTCTAAAACATTTCTAATCACGTTCTCCACCATCTTTAACAAGGGTAGGGTTAAGAGATACCGAGGTCCAAAATCTGCGATTGCTTGGGGGTCCGGAAATATTTTGATTCTCCTGATCTACAGTACATAAATAAGGAAATAAATGTATAGATAATTTTTTTTTTTTTTTTGCTTTTCTGTGTGTATTTACTTATTTTTAATATAATTCCATATAATAGGACCCCTTTAAAGAACAAGATTTTATTGTAAAGCTGCATAGGCTCTAGTTGGAAATAATACCGTCCTAACCACAACCTATAGACCCACTTGTCAAAGCCACACATTTGACCTTATTCTAGTGCAGATCCAAGGATGACAAGAGAATTTACTGAAAGGCTGTCAAGAAAATGCAACCAAGTTCATTAAATGTATTCACAATATGCACACATTCATTCTTATGCCTAATATGCTGAAAATATTACTGGATACCCCTGGATATTACTGCCGGTCGATTAACATTTCAATTATAACACAGTTGTCAAATATTAAATGTTTAGCTACTTACATCTTACTTTTTGAAACAGAAGCTTTATGCTGGAATTCACACTCCGCTTCTGTAAAAAGTAACAATCATGCCCACCTTCTTTGATTCGATTACCCATCTCAGTCATTCTGACATTAGTCATGTTTCCATCCACCTATTTTTATGCAACTATTGGCATATCGCACTGGATAGAAATGGCAAGATCAAGATCATCAAAATGTTGGGTATAATGACCTCACAGAACTGACGCACAGGATTCTCTTCCCAAACTTTAGGTATCCGCCTCCGAAAAGCAAGATAGATTTACAGAGTTTATTGCTTTGGATTGTTTTACTCATTGTTATACTAATTGATTTCCATTTATCGTGAAAATAGACATTGAAAAGGGTAGGGTTATTTGATTTCAGGTTTAGGCTTGGAGGTGAAATTATGTTTCGTTTTGCTTGTTCTAGATGTCAGTATGTCGCGCAAAAATAAAGGTTTACAGTAACGGACGCGACTGTTAATGCATTATTCGTAGTGACCCTCGTGTTTTTCCTAGAATGGGCAGTTTGTGACGTATTTTACAAAACATTCAGTGGCACATGCCAATCATATACAGACGTGACACAAATAACACGTTTGAAAAAAATATTACTGACTTTAATGTGTTTATTGACATTTAAAATACAACAAAATTATGCTATTTATTTAGGATTTTGTGTCACAATTACATCAGTATAGGTGCTCGAGTAATCTGTCAGTCACTACTGGAGGTGTCTCGACACAACGATATGTTCCGCGACTCTGTGTCATGTCAGTGTGTCGCGATAATGTAAGTGACACATGCCACTATCCACTGGCACATGCCAATGAAGACCGGATGTGCCAATACATGTGCCATTGGCTTCTGTGCGTCAGATGTCATGTCACTTAATGTTTATACTGCTACTGTCACTCTGTTTTGCAAGCTGTTTTGTAACTGTGTTACCAATGTTTATAGTGGCGGATTAATTTCGAACTGTAATCAAACTGACTGGAACTACCTGTGCATTAAACGGTTTTACTGCACACCAGCCAATCAGAATCAAGTATTTAACCAGATCAAGGTTTAATAGGCAATTACACTCACCTAAAGGATTATTAGGAACACCATACTAATACTGAGTTTGACCCCCTTTCGCCTTCAGAACTGCCTTAATTCTACGTGTCATTGATTCAACAAGGTGCTGAAAGCATTCTTTAGAAATTTTGGCCCATATTGATAGGATAGCATCTTGCAGTTGATGGAGATTTGTGGGATGCACATCCAGGGCACGAAGCTCCCGTTCCACCACATCCCAAAGATGCTCTATTGGGTTGAGATCTGGTGACTGTGGGGGCCATTTTAGTACAGTGAACTCATTGTCATGTTCAAGAAACCAATTTGAAATGATTCGAGCTTTGTGACATGGTGCATTATCCTGCTGGAAGTAGCCATCAGAGGATGGGTACATGGTGGTCATAAAGGGATGGAGATGGTCAGAAACAATGCTCAGGTAGGCCGTGGCATTTAAACGATGCCCAATTGGCACTAAGGGGCCTAAAGTGTGCCAAGAAAACATCCCCCACACCATTACACCACCACCAGGCTGCACAGTGGTAACAAGGCATGATGGATCCATGTTCTCTGTTTACGCCAAATTCTGACTCTACCATCTGAATGTCTCAACAGAAATCGAGACTCATCAGACCAGGCAACATTTTTCCAGTCTTCAACTGTCCAATTTTGGTGAGCTTGTGCAAATTGTAGCCTCTTTTTCCTATTTGTAGTGGAGATGAGTGGTACCCGGTGGGGTCTTCTTCTGTTGTAGCCCATCCGCTTCAAGGTTGTGCGTGTTGTGTCTTCACAAATGCTTTGCTGCGTACCTCGGTTGTAACGAGTGGTTATTTCAGACAAAGTTGCTCTTCTATCAGCTTGAATCAATCGGCCCATTCTCCTCTGACCTCTAGCATCAACAAGGCACTTTCGCCCACAGGATTTCCGCATACTGGATGTTTTTCCCTTTTCACACCCTTCTTTGTAAACCCTAGAAATGGTTGTGCGTGAAAATCCCAGTAACTGAGCAGATTGTGAAATACTCAGACCGGCCCGTCTGGCACCAACAACCATGCCACGCTCAAAATTGCTTAAAATCACCTTTCTTTCCCATTCTGACATTCAGTTTGGAGTTCAGGAGATTGTCTTGACCAGGACCACACCCCTAAATGCATTGAAGCAACTGCCATGTGATTGGTTGATTAGATAATTGCATTAATGAGAAATTGAACAGATGTTCCTAATAATCCTTTAGGTGAGTGTATACCATGGTCTGTCTGAATATTCGATTCTGATTAGCTGAAAAGTGTGCAATAAAACCGTTTATTGCACAGGTAGTTCCAAGTCAGTTGAATCACCTTTCTATATTAATGAACTGTTTTCATTGAAGCGCACACACATAGGCTTACGTCACTCGCATACAGAGAGAGGAGATTGTGCTACACACCCACACAAACATTCAGGAGCACAGAAACTTGTTATCAATGCTGCCCCGCGACTTTTAGAGATAAAATAGCTTCACTACTGGATCACTACATCACTACATTATATTCCTCAGCAACGAGGGGGTTACATTGGTATTTTGAAGTAATAAACGCACATCTTCATTTTAAGAGAGACGCTGAACAGACGCAAGTACGAATCTCTCGCTATAATTCATTAATTTAAATTGTAATGTCTAGTGTTTTGCCACGTGACTGTAACGTATGGCATCCAAGTACCGCGAGAGCGTTTCGAGAGCAGTCGGTTAATACAGCCGGTGCAGTTTCTCTAGAGCGGTTGCACAGACTGTGATGACGACACAGCTGTTCCACGATTGGCCAGATTCACTGCATGACAGCTATCACGTGTGTTTTGTGTTTATTCTAAAACCACTAATGCTCACAAATCAGTTTTTTATTACGGTAAAACCTCTTTTCATGTAGTCCCGATATTATATTTTCATGTTAATCAAAATAAAACTGATACTCACTGCGGCACGCGGCTACTCTCGCCGATCGGTTCCATCCAGCCGCAGCCGATGTCGAACACACCTTATGTTCTCATTGATTGTTTTAGTCATGTGTTCTCAGTTCAGTTCTGTCATTGGTTTCTTGTCTTGACTGTTCACAGGTGTCCCTTGTCTTAGTCATTAGTTTTTGTGTATTTAAGCCCTCATGTTTGCCATGTGTCCTTGTCGAGTATTGTTCCCTGTAACCCGCTGTTGATGAGTGTCTGTCATGGTTCATGGTTAAAGTCTAGTCTGTCATGGTTCATGGTTTAAGTCTGTTCATGTTTCAAGTCAAGTCTGTTCTAGTCAAGTTATCGTTTTTTTGGTATTTGTTCACTCTGTAAATAAACTGCACTTGGGTTCACCACTACAACTTGCCTCCAGTGGTACATAAATAAATGTAATCTTACGCACTACTTTATCTCTGTGTCTGATTCAAAGCAGGCAGAATGCTAGATCTAATGAGCCGTAACTGATGAAAATAACTGCAATTTTTACCCTGAATTCCAGTCAAACATCAATAACAGCTTTAAGTTGTCAATGTTGGTAAATGACCATGGTATAAGCGGGACAATCCACGGCTAGCTGTGTTTTAAATTATTTTAATGCTTTGCCTCCACGTCATGCATTAAAATAGTTTAATGCACAGCTAGCATGGATTATCCTTTATGTATTTCATGACTTTTATGAAACACCTCGGAAGAAATATAATGGTGGGTACAGCCATGTTAACAAATACCACACAAGAGAAACCACAATATCAATTAGTTCCCCAAAGTATTCATACTTTCTAATGTTGAATTCAGTTCAAACCATTTAAAACCATTTGCTACAATATTTATTCAAATATTCTATAAGGTTTTAAACATTTATTTATTGGACTTTGGCCTCTCGTAAAATAATGCTGCAAGTTTGCAAACTTCCTGTGGTCAATATATTGAATGCATGAGAAATAGTACCTGTTTTCTGGGTCAGGGACGGTCATACTGCGGGTGATGTAGCACATTTTGAGGGGGATGTATCTGCGGTCGCCCTGTAAGGACAGTGAGGGGGGGCTGGGGATATCGAAGTGAGGACTGCCGAGACGAGGCGACTCAGGAGGAGGGGTCTCCCAGCCAATCTCAGACACCGGTGAGCCTTTTTTCACATATGGCGTCGCTTCCCGCATGTATTTCACTGGAATAAAAAAAAGAAAGGGGTCAGTTGGGGGTTGTGACATTATCGAGAGTATCTGAACTACTGTGAACACATTCTCTTCATCTAAGCTTCTTTGATGGAAAAAAAAAACCAGTAGACGCACATACCTAAAGAGATCAACACAAAACAACTCTACGAGTTAATTTTCCATCACATGTGTGCACTGGGCCTTAGCCAGTCAAAAATGAAAGCAGGAAACCCCTACGCAAACCACTTCACTCCCACAGCTGTCCTGAGTGAGGAAATCACAACCGCACATTTGCATACTATCCTATTGCATTTCTAGACGATTACTGCTGGTTTTATGACAGGGCAATGAACTTGAGGCTGAAGCATCTGCACATGAACGTGCTGATAAAATGCAATAAGGGAATTACAACTGCCATGCTTCTCAGGTGAATGTCACGCTGAGGGCCAATTATTCCCATTCCATATGACAGCTTAATCTTTACAGGAAGCTGTTGACCATGCCAGCACAGGGCTATTTCACAATACTAGAGGCATTTCACAATTACCCATAAAGGAGACAAATTAGAATTGGCTGTTTGGCTATTTGGCATGACATCAATTTGGTTAAAACATAATCATTTTGAATGCCTGGGGGCAACATACCAGTTGCATATTACATAAATTCTTCTCTCAACAAAATATTTTGCACATATATGCTGCAGTTTGCTAAGTAAACAATTCCTATCTGCAGGACCAAGTAATAAAAAATAAAAAAAATCAACAAAATGATTAATGACGAGAAAACACTTTCCAAATACAGGGTACATTTTAGTATCCCATTACTTTTTAAATGACTAAAGACACAAACCCTATGTTTTTTTAGGATTTGGGCAAATTAGACATTCTGTTATCTACTATAAAAGCCAAGTCACATTTATATATTCATATAGCACTTTATAAAATACAGATTGTTGCAAAGCAGGAAAATTAAAGAAAAAAAACTGTGTTAAAGTTGTTAAATTCATCAATTTGAAACAAATTCAACTTCAGCTGTAAGCGCCCTTTCACACCAAGAAGTAGAACTATAAAGATACTGTATAATGACTATATAATGATAATTATTTGCATCCACAACAGTGGATAATAACGTTCTATTTTGTGCACACTTTTTAAACTGATTTGGATTGGCTGTCAATGTTTTTATCATTCATCAGCTGGGGAAAGAATTCACTCCGAAAGTGATTCCAATGATATATCGTTCCACTCTGTGGTTATCGTTATAGTTGCGGTGTGGACCTTCCTATTCTCATAGAATTATAAGGTTATTAAAGGGGTTATTAAGGTTTTTTAAATTATACTGTTGTCTGTAGTCAACTTATGATGTTCACATTCAAAACATCAATGAATTAATAGTAATAGGCCATTTTCTACCTGGTTTTGAGTCTAGCTCCTGAAACGCTTGGTTTTTATGGAATTAGTATGCCCACTGCTATGATTGGATAACAGTTTTGCATATTATAATGCATTTAGACTCCCCTATCAATACACAGGAGAATTGTTTAGAAAACGTTCAATGTGGAAAAACAGCAACTGGAATGATTCGCCCATACATGTTCGACCCAGAGTCTGATCCCGAATCGCAGGACAATGAACCAACACCACCTCAAATACAAGGGATACTCCAGCCTGTGACAGCATTGTAAGTTAGCGTTAATTATGTTTAGTTAGACACGTACACATAATCAGCAGATATCAAACGATCTGTAACAATGCAATACTATCACATATAAAAAAAAAAATGTTTACTCATAAGTGTGTTGCAACATTCCTGTCAGATCCGATACAGAAGGCATAGCATAATTTTATTATCTCATTCTGTTTGCAAATACAGTCTCAACCGTTCATATTTACAAACGAATCTGCGGTGAAATTAAGTGAACAAACGTGCAATGTCTTACCCACGTGAGCTGGAACTTCATTGAAAATAAAGTTCAACCATGCATTGCGAAGGAAGCTTATGCATCGACTGAGTTCTTCCACAACCAGGCACTGCACACTATTTTGTAATCTTCAATGGCATTTTTATTCCTTGGTAGCTCGATCCGGTTTAGCGCCACATAGGCCTATGTTATTTCTCTATTACATGTCATGTGCAAATTGGTGGGCGGGGCTACAGAATATGGCATTGGTCTTCTTCTGTTAAGGCGGCATTTTGTCAATAAAAGCTTCAACAATTAAGTTTTCAGCTCAGAAACTTACAGAATATCCATATATTACGATGACCTTTTATATATCAAAAGCTTAAGGAAAAGTTGATTTCACAATTCCCTTTAAACATTTTAGTCTTGGGTATGAACAGGCCTTAAATCAGCTCGAAAATAATAGTTTCATTATTCAGCCCAATTTATTTCAGTGTTGTTTCAATTCAGAACTGTCAATGTTGAAAAGTTCATCAAATCAGCGATAAGCAAATCTAAAGAAGGCAAGACTGTCATTATTCAGATTCAATTCGGTTCAATAACAGTATCAATGTTGCAAAGTTATTATAATGCTCAATTCTGTCCAAATTTTGTTCACAAATAATATAATATAAACGGCACTAATTATTGCGTTTACTATTGTATTATTGCATTATTACAGGGTTGCAACATTTGCAAACCTTAAATAACAAAAAATAAGTGAAGATAAGACCATGACATGCATTTTCTGAATGCCTCTAACTGTATGTGTTATCATGACCTTTAGTTTACTTGTTAAAACGGGAAACACAACTTACAAGTTGGTGGCTAAACGTCTAAACAATAATCCCTGTCTTTACCACTTCACACTGATAAGATTAAGAAGAAAACAAAGCAAGATAACTACATAATCCATATACTCCTGAATGCGGAAGCACAGAAGTGATTCAGAATGACACTGCCAAAGTCTCACATGTAACTGTACTTCAGGGTCAAGGATTCTTCAGTCAGCTCTTGCATAAAACATTACAACTCAGAACTTTAGAGTCCACCACACAGCAGGTGGAACTCCATTCACAGGGCGAAAAGCTCCTGCGGTCCTTTATCCTCAAGGACAAGCTAAGAGACTAGCTACAAACACAAACTTATGAAAAGATGTTCTATGTTCTACAAAGGCAAAGGGGTAACTTTATGGTAAAACAGTTAGTTATATCTCATCTTTGCTTATTGACTTAATCATGTAACTCCATTGGCAGTCAAAAGATATGTTACGCAAATCTCCTTACCAAAATAACCTTCTGTAAAGTCCAAAAAAAAAGCCTACACTTTTTTCAACCCAAATGCTGGGTTGAGCCTGTTGGGTAATTTTTTTTCCAGTGTTGGGTAGTTTTTTGTGTTACCCAGCCTTTGTGTTAGGCTGGGGCAATCTCACTGATAGTAGAAACAATACACACCTCCCCCACCCTCCCACAGATAGGCTATGTATTCGTAAATGCCACATTCGACCGCTCCAGACACGTGGAGCACCCGCCATCTTGGAGCGGTCAGAGTAATCACTCACAGTTAGTGAAGGGAAGTTCGGATCATTTTTCTGACTGGGATCTTTGAGTCTCTATCAGCAAAATCTTTTTTCCAAGTCATTTCATTCCCTTCAACAGAATATAATTGAAAAGTTACATGTTAATAGCCAAATACCCCAACACATCAACTTGCGCAAACTCTTGAAGAAGAGTTTAATTCTCAAAGAAAAACCTTTCACGGGTGAGAATGTATTGGTTTGTGTTTATGTATTAACTCAATATTAAAGGTTACTACTATGGTACTTTTTAATGTTTCTACTTTTACAATGGTAACTTTTTAATGTTAGCTGACATCATCTTGTTGTATTGTGGTAGTTTAGCAAAATCATCTACTGAAGTAGTGCAGATATAGCCTAGATATCCATACATTTATCTAACTACGGTTGCAGATGCTCAGTCAACTTGCTATCGAGTGTTCACAAACCGGCTTTGACCGTTCCAATATGGCGGACGGCTTACATATAGCGGCCATTAGAAACAGCCGTTAATTGTGGCATCTATGTATACATGTCTATGCACCCTGCCACATAACCCAGCAGCAGCGTTTCTACCACAACTCAGCTGTTGAGTTACAGTCAAAGTGTGGGCTTTTTGCATCCTCTTCAGTAAACAGCAGTTCTCAGTGCAACTGAATTGGTGCCTTTCTTCTGTGAAATAAAGGTTTGTATGTTTTATTTAATCTATAAAATCTTGAATGTGCTGAAAATCAGGGATGAGATCAGTCCACTGAATGTGTCAGTCAGCAATATTAACCCATGTATGAGGTAAAAATAAGCTAGTATTACTGTACAAATGAACTACCATAAATCAACCCATTATGCAGGGTTAAATGAACAAACCAACATGATAGGTTAGAATAACCCATGGCTGGGCTTGTCTATATTTGACCCAGAAGTGGGTTGAATAACAACCCAAAATGGGTTACTTTTGACCCTACGATTTAAAAAGAGTATAAAAAGAGATGTCCTAATACTATTGACTCATTCATGGATTTAATTTTGAGATGTAGTTCCAAGCAAAATGTAAATTGTGATAATTAGCAATGAGAAATGGTGACGTGTTTATGGTTGACTGCCTTCAACATACACGCTTTAATTATTTTATTGAAGAACAGTCCATGACAGATCCATTTTTCTTGAACATTCACATTTGTGGATGTTAATTGCTCTCATTATGACGTGCACTCATGAGAAAATGTAAAAGTGCAACAGCTGAGAGCCCCAACAATGAGAATTTAAATACTTATTTCCTATTTCCTGAAACTCAGTTGCATGACCACAGTAAGCACCACTGAAATATCAAAAATCTGTCCATAAATTCAAATGTGGCATTTTTTTCTCTTACTCAGTAGGTTTCAAAACCTGGTAGATCCAGTTACATGGATGAAGCATGAATGATTTTGCTATAAGGGTGATGCCAAGCTAGTATCCATTAGAGCTGAGTAGTATCTTTTAATAAAGTCTTCTTAATGTTCAACCATATTCAATATATCTGCTTCCTTTCAAAAGTTTTGGGTTGTTCAGAAATCTGAACGGGTTCATTTCTGTCATCAATTGCCCACCCTCATGTCGCTCCAAAACCGCACTTTTGTTCATCTTCAGAACATAAATTAAGATATTTTTAATGAAATCTGAGAGATTTCTGTCCCTTCATTGACAGTGAATAAACATTCATCAACACATACATTAGTTATGATAAACGGAAGCTCAAGCATGCTTGCTTGACATGTGAGAACCAATGAGGTACATTCTCGTGTGTTACACAGAATCAGATGAGAGAACCAATGAGGATTGTCCTCACACGTCAAGCAGGTTGAGCTTCTGTTTATGTATGTTCGCTGATCAATGTATATATGAATAAAAGCCTAAATTCAATCTGTTCATAATATAAAGTAATAGTGTCTCTTCAGATAAATATTGATTCGTTTTACGATCTCTTAATGAACTTTTTGAAGCGTCAAAATCATAGTTGCAAAGCTGTCAATGGAGGGATATAAATCTCTCTGATTTCATTGAAAAATATCTTAATTTGTGTTACGAAGATAAATGAAAGTCTTACGGGTTCGGAAGGACATGAGGGTGAGTAAATGACAGAATTTTCAAATAACCCTTTAAGTGTGGTACGAGTACCACTAGTGATACTCAGGCTGCCTCTAGTGGTACGCAGAGGAATCACTAAATAAAGTAATTTTAAAACGCAATACATTTTTTTTTTTACATTTAAGTACAGTTTTAATTTAACTTTTAGGCACAACACATTTTAATTGAATCATTATTTAATTATTTGATTTACCTGTATGTAAGCACAGTGCAGTGTTAATGTACAACCTGTGTATTTACAATGCTAAAGTGGTTGACAACAATAAATATTCTTATTATGAATAAACTGCCATGTTTTTGAATGTTAATTAGCCCTACCACGCTACTGTATTATAATGTTGGTCATTATGGTGGTACTTGGAGAGCCAAATATTTTCTGAGGTGGTACTTAGTATAAAAAGTTTGCGAACCACTGCTTTAATGTTTTTGAAAGAAGACTCTTATGCTCACAAAGGCTGCATTTATTTGATAATAAATACTGTTAAAAACTATTTTAAAATAACGGTTTTCTATTTTAATACATTTTAAAATGACATTTTAAATGGCTGTATTTTCAGCAGCCATTATTGCAGTTTTCAGTGTCATATGATCCCTCAGAAATTATTCTAACATGATGATTTGGTGATTAAAGTTGGCATGAATCGGAAGTTTTGATAGTCTTTTCTTCACTATTGTGTGTATCCAAGTGAAATTTGCTTCACGAACGGGAACAAATTTGGATAGATCACTGGATTGTTGTGGTTTGCAGATAAATCATTTATAATATTTACTACAATATTCCATAAAAAAACGATTTTATACAAATACCCAACAACATACCAATAAACAGCAATATTAACTACATATATTAAAAAAAATACATGAAAGGAAGGAATGGACTTCTGTGAATCAGAGTTTTGAATCAAATCAATCGAAGTTGCTTAATTTTATATCGCCAGCAAAATCATTGCAATTAGTAATGTTGCATAACATAATCACATAAGTTGGTTGTTAAAGGCCCTGCCTTGAAACGTGCAGCATTATTCAATGTGTTGACGTAATTTCCACTGAAACAGGAAGACAGGGCAGGACATATCAAACAGCTTCTCCCCTTTTTGAAAATAGCCAGTAGCGTTTAGCCGTTGAGCTCCATTATTGCTTTGAAGTCCCAGTGAACCGGTTCAGTGCTGTGACGTATTTCCAAATGAAACGGAATATTGAATTATGGCTGCAACAACGAATTGTGTCGCGCGACTATTATGCCCCCCTCAATAAGACGCGGAGATGTTTGAGTATAAAAAAAGCACGGTTGAGCGCAAAGCAGAGTGGAAGCGGGCGAGCCGTGCTGTACCCGTCGTACCACGCAGTGGAAAAGCAAACCGAGCCGAGCCGTACCAGTCGAAAATCGCCATTAATAAATCGAAAACATCTTGGAGTCCTTGATGAGGAGGAAGGGAGTTCAACAGAAGGGTAACGTTAAGTCACTACAAAATCCCACTTTTGTTCTGTTTCGAAGTGAGGAGCGTGACGTCCCTCCAGTAGCTCTTCTGGTGCTTGTTTACTCGTTATCCAGCTTGACAAGCATGACAAGTTAGCGTTAGCGTGTTAATAACAGTAGTACAGCAAGGGGGGTTTAGTTTGCAAGACTAAAGACACGTTTTTATTCACTTGCCTTTTTTGGCCCATTCATTTTTCAAACTTTTGCTTTGTTAATTTCGTTGACAAACAATTTGTCAATATTTTAATCAACAACATTTTTCACAGACAAAAACGAGACAAAAATCAAAACCAGCTTTGAATGACAAAAACTATGACTAATATCTATTGTCATTTTCGGTCAGCATTCGGTCTTAAAGGTCCCATGGCATGGCATTTTTCTATTATTTTATAATGTTTCCTGAGGTGTACTTATATTGTTAGTATGATTTTTACATCATAAAATGTCATAATTTAGAAATAAAAGGCATTTTTTCAATACTGCTGTTTGCCCTGTGGCTGAATGCCCTGCTTCAAGAGGCGTGTCTGCTGTGAGACTTCAGTAAAAACGCCCACTGTTGTGATTGGCTGACATCTTTGCATTTTAAATGAGCGGAGGGGGCGTGGTTTAACGAGGCACGAGCCTGCCAGAGACGGATGGACCTGAGTTCACTTCTCATCAGTTCTCAGTCTCAGTTCAGGGTGAACTGTTGTAGTTACTAGCATATACTTCAGGTTATTAGTTTATTTCTAGTCGGAGGGGCTGTCACTCTTGTCAGAAAGTTAGTAACTTTAGTAAATGATGGATCAGCGCTGACTCGAGACGCGAACCGAACGATTCAGTCCGATTTGGTGAACTGGTTCGGTTCACTAAAAAGAACCGATTCAAAAGAATGATTCGTTCGCGAACCGGACATCATGGAGACGGAGCGATTGCTAACAAAGTTATTTATAGTAACTTCTGAGTTATGAGAGCGCTGTCAGTCAGCGCTGTGAGTTTATTGTGTTTGTATCTGAGAGTTCTGAATAAACACGAGTCCCAGTCACATCGAGTCCGTCTTCATCATTATTACCAACTTTGTAACACATGCAATGTACCATTACAGCGAGATGAACGAGTTAGTAAGTGTTGAGTATAGCATTATTTCTAGATATGTTCCAATCATATGAATAGCGTCAGTGACGCGCATTGAGTAACGTTACACAGCGCAAACAAAGACACAACAACAGTAATCGAATGTAATCCAGTTTATTGTGGGGAAAGATGGCTAGCCTAGCCCAGATATGCTCACGCTTACCCCCCTTCTGCTTAATCTCACGCCGCGTTTGGTGCCTCCGCTGTGGGCCAGATGCAGTACTGGGGGTCGGGGATATTGAAGGCCAACGGCCAGTGCAGCCCGAGCTTCGGCGTGTGTGAGGCCGATGTTGAGCAGAAACTCAAGACTGTATGCACATTTTAGAACCGGTAGACGCGACGAGGACGTACAAAAACACTGACTCACAAGATAGAAAACACGAAAACACCGTTCTGTCGGGAGAGAGAGAAGCCGCTGCGTGTGCACGAATAATAAATAATTAGCTACACATAAGAGATCACTGATCACAGATCAGAAGGAACTGAAGAAAGACTTCTGTTTTCATTTGTACATCCAAACACTGAGAAACTGCCTGCGTTCACAAGTAACGTTAATGATCTCGAGCGTTTGCATGGGCGTGCCAGATTCTCTGGGCGGAGGAAAGGGAGGTAACCGCTCCTGCTTGGACGTCAAAACAGGAGACTTCAGGATTGGCTCGTCTGGCCTGTCATTTTCTCAAAGGCAGAGAGAGACAGCCAGAACTCGGGTTTACACCGATCAACATTTCTATCCACTTGGGGACAATATTCAGGCTAGGGGAACTCATATTAATGTTGAAAAACCTCATAAAATGAAAATTTCATGCCATGGGACCTTTAAAGTGACAGCAGTCCATTAACCTGCTCCAATTTGTGCTCTTAATATTAATCAAACAACAAAAGACAGAAAATCAACTCTTTAGTTTTATTAAGGATTCATTATATTTATTATACATTAATTATTTAATCCATATTTAATCTATAAGGAATGTTGTATGCAAGTTGTTATAAAGAATGCATATCATTCAATGAAAATAAGACAGTGTGTTCTTCTTTAGGAGGAGTAGTTTTATTTGCTTTTATTACTTTTTTTTTTTTTTTTTTACTTCATCATTTTTTTATTACTTCAGCGCTCCTCCTCTCCATCTCACGTTCATAGCAGACTAACGGTTGGAGGGGAGTGGTTAAGGATATCATCATCTGAGAAGGAACGCCATTCCAGACCGGAAGTTACTTTTCAGATTAAAGATTACCACGGCAAACAATTTTTTTTTCTTTGTATTAACTTGCACAGATTAATTGTTCACCCAGAATTCAAATGGGTCCAATATGTTTTGTGGTGTGCGCCAACTCACGCATATGATCCGGACATGAAACCAGTTATTCTAGTTTGTGGCTGCTGTTCAAATATCTCTATAGTTTACCGTGTGGAGTCGACTTTATTTGAGAATATACATTCCTTTGTCGCCTGACCTTTGTGGAAGGGAATGTTGGGAATTGAAAAAAACTGGCGAAGTTGCATTCAGGTCGGTTCAAGGAAATGATATTGCAGTGGATGTTTTGAACCTACATTTCCCTTAACCATTAACTAACTGGGCAAAAAGTACTGAAGTGAACTGAGAGAACGGCTGAGCTTGCAAGTACCGCAAATGTGTTGTCCCTGCTCCCAGTATCTACTACATGCCTTGAGGATGATGTCATGTGACTTGCAAGAGTGGTCATCACTACAAGTTTCCCTCCTTGTGTAACAGACTAGACCTCACTCCAATCCCAGTCTCATTCTCTCTCACTTTATCATTTATGTACAATTCTGAATAAGTGAGAGTGTATGAGAATGAACAGAAAGCATAAGGTGCCACATTCCAGGAAAGATTTATTTGTGACTTTGGCTCATACATCTATCTTAAGTATATAACTAAAACTGTTTGTAGAGTCATGCATGCTGTGCTATCACACTTTGCACTAGTAATATCGAGAATGTGCTTTGACTTTCAGAGTGTTTCATTATCCCTATGTCTTTGCCTAGGCTTCTACAGCGAGTCTTCACTTACGGCTGTAATTGGGTGGTTTTAGAGAACAGTCATTCTAGTTTAAAGCATATCTAAGAACACAGATGCTAAATTGCATTTTTCTCCAAACCATCCCTGGGCTAAAGTACTATTATTTTGTATGCAATTGTTTTCAGTACTATGATGTGTTGTAGAACACTCATCTGAACACACATTTACATGAGGACAGCTTTTGTGTGCTGTGTTTATCTAGTCAGACTCAAAGCTGACTGTGTTTTTAAAAATTTGATTCTTTGTTCAAAGATGGAGACAAATGCCCTTTCGACTTCAATTGGCAAATTGCTAATTTGAGGCATGAAGTTTGGATGCATAGTGATTAAAAAAAGTGATTTTACTTGAGTCATAACTAGAGAATTGGGCTTTTTTGGTGCAGACAGGAAGCTATAAACCTGTCAAAACCCTTGAGACCTCACTTATTTTTGTATCATCCAGAGACCTTGACTTCAATATGACTAGCTCTGTAATTTTGCCAAAGACATTGACTTGTCCCCCAGGACAAATGTGTTTCTCAAGAATATATAGAAAAGACAAAGTCTGTGGAAGGGCATCAGGGAATCTGTTAAAAGACGACAGTGTTGATTGATAGAGTGGTGACAGGGTAAAATACAAGTTTGGTGTAGTAAATCTGTAAGAGTAAAAGGATGTGCAAATATTTCTGGCAAGAAATGTCAAAGTGAATTATTCAAAGAAGCCAAATCCCAAGGACAGGAGAAAGGAATCATGGGCATTGATTTGACATGCAAAACTCGCTTGCTTGCGCAAATAGTGAGCTTTATGGACAACAACTGGTTGATATATTGGATGCTCTGTTCACTGAAATTGTTTTTCATTTTTCTAAACTACTGTTAATTGACCTACGTACATGGTAACACTAGTTGGAAGATTTGTTTTAAGTCAGAATTTCTGTCTGAAGAATTGCAAAGATGAATCTAACTAGTGAAATATGCTTCATCAATTTTTCAAAGTGTACTGATGAGAATGAGTGCTTCACAGGAACCTCATTTTCTGCTTTACAAAAAAAAGTGTAAAACCAGTTTTTAATTTAAAATAAGTCTTTATATCATATGTAAAAGTTATGTAAAAGGAATAAAATGTATATTATAATTACATTTTTATGGTCAAATCAAGTCACCTTTATTTATATAGCGCTTTATACAATACAGATTGTTTCAAAGCAGCTTTACAGTGTTAAACAGGAAAATTATGCGTTTTGGCTGTTGTTCAGTGTTGATTCAGTTCCATTGTAAAGATCATCAATTATTAGTGTTGGGTACCGAACTCGGTACTTTTAAGGGCACCGACTGAATTACATCGGTACTACCGAGTACCGATTCACATTAAATCAATCAGTACCAAATTTCGCTACCTGAGAACGTATCTAGTGATATAGACTAATGTCTGTGAATATTAAACCGCAAAAAGACTATTTAAATACGATTCATGCGTGTCTCTGTGCGAATGAATGCCGTATATGCGTGGTTTACCACACACACACACACACTCTCTCTCTCTCTCTCTCTCTCTCTCTCTCTCTCTCTCACACACACTCACTCACTCACTCACTCACTCACTCACTCAGAATCGCGTGTGACGGTCGTATGTTTCCATCTCTGCGGTCTCATATGAGGACATGAATGCCGAACGTCATCTCCAGAGCCACTGAGAATCACTTTATGAGCATTATACCGTCTTATTTGAGAAAAACTACTGTCATATCATAAACACACAGAAACTCAAAGGTCTTCACGGCAACCCGTCAAAATAAAAGTTTGCCTTAACTTGGCAAATACATCACTGTTGTACAGTAGAATTTAGATATGTCTCAATGTAGTAATAATAATAATACTAACACTAATGTAATAATAAATTATCAAAACTTTATTTTTAAGTAATAAATTAACATTTTTCTTCATGTTTTAATTTTAACCGTATAAAGCTGTGCAGCAATTTGTTTGACAAAAAAAGTTTAATTAAATTAAAAGACAGATTAAATGAATGTATTTTGTCTTCATTTGATTACCAGAAAATACACAACACATAATTTGTGGGAAATCTTTCAGCATTCGGAAGCATTCAAATATTCATCCAATACAAACTACAATACATGGAATACAAAGGATGTTCATGCTGTTCTTTTCCAAAGAATAAAAGAGAATGGTGACTAGAGGGTTGTCAAGCTCCAAAATTGGCAAAAAAAAAAGAACCAAAATAAAGTCTATACTACTAAAGCGCTAAATTCAAAGTCTCTTTGAGGTCGTCTGAGAGATTTGTTTTAAACAGGACTAAATGTATTATTCACTGAAAATCCTGGCATTCGCCATATCTCTCAAATCTTATTCTTATACTTAATTGGTAAATGAGAAGAGTTTAAATAGTTTAAAAGGATAATTAACTTTGAAAATGAAAATTCTGTCATCATTTTCTTTGATTTGACCCAAGTTTCTTTGTTCAGTTGAGCACAAAAGACATTTTGAAGAATGTTGGCAATCAAACAGTTGCTGGTGCCCATTGACATCCATATTATGAAAAGAATATAATATGGAAGTCAATGTGCACCAGAAACTTTTGCCAGGTTGGCTAAATTCTTCAAAATATCTTGTTTTGTGTTCAACAGAACAAAGAAACTCATTTACAACAACTTGAGGGGGAGTAAATTATGACAGAATTTTCATTTTTGGGTGAACTATCCCTTTAATATCATTGACACCAAACCGGCATGACACGACTTGATGTGCCATATTTGACATCCCCTGGTCACCCTATGAGGAAATGCCAACACTTTGGAGAATTTGTATGAATTTGTATATCTCGTTTGTAAATTTTCACAAGGTCTGCTTACGCACCACTGAGGGTTATGTTTAGGTGTGGACCTTCATGCTCAGTTTTTTTATAAAAATGTACATTTATGAATTTATACAAAATCACCAATTAATAAAATAGTTAAATTTTCTCATGAGATCAGGTTGGAAAAAGCTGTCAAAATACGCTGCTAAACTTCCCCTTGTGTTCCATGCAGGACACAAAGTCATATAATACTGGAATAATATGACGGAGATGACAGAATGCCCATATTTTATCCTGCTAGACAAACATGGATACCAACATCTGCCCATCCTGAACCACAGTCTGATACGTCCCCTGGGCCCGAAGGCAGTTCAATTCTGAACAATGAGGATATGCCAAAGAAAGTTCAGCACATCTGTGTTCACTTAGTCACAAAGACGTCAGGTGAAAGTCACTGAACAGGCCTGGCCAAATATAGATATGTAATCTTGGTATCAGTTGCATGAATCAGCTTGAGACCAACAAATTGAAATGCTTCATTTACAAAGTAATCTGGCAGAGTTACTTTCTGTCATGCAAGCCCGTCAAACTTTGATGGCGTTTCAACTGGGAAACAGCAGAAATCAAAACTGATGCACACTTTTCTTTTCCACGGCTTCTTTTCCGAGTTATGCCATTTAACTGATTTACAGAAAGTGACTAATCTGACCCTCAGGTCAGTGTACAGGAAAATAAAATAACTCTCTGGTATGGGGTTAAAGTCGTGTGAAGCAGAAAGCAGCTAACATGACTGATATTGTAAGAGCCTTTGCATAAATTCCTCCATACCAATAACAATCTAATCTGTGACTGGGATTTTGAGATGTATCGGTCACAAATATGGAAATACTGAACAGGATGCATTCTTACAATAACATCTTTTACAGAATACAATACTTTTGACTGAATTGGTGCAAATTCTACCATATTTTGATCTCAATAACAATATTTGTAAAGCACAAGAGATAACTTAGATTTAAAAATAAAAAAAGAGATAAATATTTCCCTACAAAATGCTAGGAATTTAGCTCTTAATTTGCATAAATTTTGCACATGGTTTGAAATGGTAAATCCTTTTTCACTGTATTTCATGTACCAGGTATTTTATAACTGCTGTTGCTAAGCAATTGCTCACATATACTATGTCTAACCAAATTTTCTAGGATTCTCAGCTGTAATGTGAAAGGCATCAACATGACTGAGCGGAATGAAAGTTATAAACGTCCCTCTGAAATCTGTGCTATGCTTTTATAATGCAGTCAGAGAGAATTTCACAGCTTTGTCACTCTCAAGGGTGCTTTCATCCTTAATGTACAACACTGGAGGGCACAGCAAACATGTCCATCACTTCAGCAATGACCTTCCACATGTAAGCAAAGGACGTGTTAGCGTCCTGCTAAAAAGCACACACAACTTAAACAAGCCTGACCTGGTGGTCTAGCTGGTGTCTGAGATGGTTGTTGGTTTAGCTGGTCAAACAGTTTAAACCAGCCTAGCCTGTGAGCTGGTTTTGGAGAGGTATTGTGCACAGACCAGCTTTGACTGGTAACCATATAGAATTACCATTTTGGGTTCCAAAACAGTGTGAAGAACAGCTCAAAGATACTTTTTTTTTTAACTATAAAGAACCTTTTGTACATTGGAAATGTTCCATGGATGTTTAGGTTCTTCTTAGAACCATAAATGCAAATTAAAGAAACATTGATTTTAGTTTTGTGCATGTTGTCTTCAGTTCTCAGTTAACAGGTCCCTCCACAGCTGATAAACCTCCAGACTTAAACTCAACAGCCCCACTGAAAGGTTTTCTAGCGTTTCTTCTGTCCTTACCTTCCAGGATAACTTCTCTGCCCGCTTTCTTCAGCACCTGCACCGCCTCGTCGTGCGTGGCGTCCCGCAGATTGATCCCGTTCACGGACAGTATCGCGTCCCCCACGTAGAGCGCTTGAGTCTGATCCGCTGCCAGACCCTTGAATATTTTACTAATAAGAATAGGCATCTTGTTCTCCTTCCCACCTTTGATGCTTATCCCTAATCCACCGACCTCCTGCTTGATAACTTTGACACATCTTTTACGGTTCGCAATCGCTTCGGGAACTTGTGAGTCCGTAAAAGGAGTCCTTACTCCGGCATTGGGACTGTTCGTGGGGTCCGGCGGGTCGTAGGAGCCGTTGGTGGTGATGCCGTTCAGGTTGACGCTGGTGTCTGCAGCGGGCTCCTCGCAGCTGAGCGTCAGCGACTCGTCGCTTAAACTGGCCAGCACCGCGTGCCATCGCTCCCGTACTAGCACCTCCAAACATGCACTTTTCTGCACTCTGTTACCACAAACCGCCATCTTTGAAGCATTCTTAAAATGCCATGTGATTTCATAAACACGCACAGGACTTTACCCCCGAACAGGGAAAAAGTTGTGATTCAGATTGAATAGTTTCAGCCCCTACATGCTCCACAGCATATCCTCTTTGGGTGGAGCAAATGTCTGAGATGTCCTGTAGCCATGCTGAACCCTCTCGCTGTCAGGAAATGTTTGGATTTTCTGTGAAGTCTGTGATTCATCTAAATACATCATTGATCACGGACACGTTTTTACCTAAAATGCGTTTACACTTCTTCCTCTAAAAGAATAGGAAGAAATTCACATCGTTCAATCGGCATTGGTTATTTTCATGTTTGAAGTGTACATTGGCAGTTTGTAATTCATACGATGTCTTTTAAGGTCAACGTCTTTTTAAAGGAATTGGAAATGTTCTGGATACGTTCCGTCTAACGAAAACTTTTCCTTTTCCGATTACCTCAGGTGAACGCGGTTTCTGTTCACGAGCGTTTATTTACCTCGTGGAAACGCGCAGTCACTTAATCACACTTTTTTGGTTACCGGAATATTTGTAACTAACCACCCATAATTAGCGCCTTGTACAAGTATGAAACGTTGATTTCCGCTGGTCTTATTCACACTAACAGGTTTTGAATGAAACTGAAATATATTTTTTATATTCATTGATGCTGTCTTGGATGTACATAATGGAGAAAAAAAAGTTGTTTGTGGTGATTATCTTAAAGCAAGGTGGCAAATACGGATATATGTGTAAACACAACGCTGCAGTGAAGGGTAGTCCCGCACGGCTTTCAGTGGCGCTAAAAGTAGAGCTTTCACTGCCATCTAGTGTTTATTATTGGTTACTGCACTTAAATGCTACCAGTGAGGAAAAGTAAATCAAAATCAAATCACTTTATTGTCACTCAACCATATACACAAGTGCAACAGCAGGTGAAATTCTTAGGTGCAGTTCCGAGCAACATAGTAGTCATGACATGACATGTACAACATTTAGAGCAACATCAGATTACATCATCTGATGCGCCCACAATAACTCACAGCACAGTAAACTCTACAATAAACAATACATAATTTACACAATGTGAGTGTAGTTCTCACAGCTTTAAACAATATACACATACTTACAATATACATATACTTTAAACAATATACACTAAACATACATTAAACAATATACATTACGCTATAATAATAATATACAATGTACAGTATACAATATTATTCACAATAGAAATCCAATGTACAATAGGTGCTATATGATAAATAAATGTGTATATAATGTGTGTGTATCTACAGTGGGTTGTGCTGAGTGATATTCTGTCAGTGTGTGTTATGATCCTGATGGATCAGGAGTTAAGGAGTCTAATTGCTTGTGGGAAGAAGCTGTTCTGGAGTCGGCTGGTGCGTGTTCTGATGCTGCGGTACCGTCTGCCTGATGGCAGCAGTGAGAGCAGCCCATGGCTCGGGTGGCTAGAGTCTCTGATGATCCTCTGAGCTCTCTTCACACACCGCCTGGCGTAAATGAGCAAACAAATTGTTTTAGTTTGTTTGTTTGTTTAACATGTCAATTTATGTTCCCTTTCAGTCGGTCACTACGACGTACGTCGGTAATAACCGACGAATTGGGATCACTTCAGAGAGCCCCTATCAGCTTCGAGAACTTAAGAACAGGCCAATGAACAATTGGCGTGCGAGATTTGCATCTCGCGCTCCGCCCCGCGCCGCGGGTATAAACAGGAAGCGAGAGCACCGCACTGACGTCATTCACTTCGGAGCCGAACGGCGTTTGAAGTAAGCAGACTGTTTCCTGATTCATTCAGCGATTCAAGAGAATTCTAAGAGAGGAAGAGGAACGTTGTGTTGGTGTGACGGCATTCTCCAGCGGGACCGCGAACTCAGCTGCAAGTGAAACAACTGCTGTTATCACAGCAAACCTGTTGGTTTCGGTGGGCGTTTCCCAAATTGAGTGCAAACACAGGCTGCACTATTCCCTGTGTGTTGCCGCGGTTTCCCTGGGTGCTTCAGCACTCTCTTAAAAGAGCGTTTCCTCACAAAAAGAGCAACACGGGTGTGACACTGCGTCTTTTTCAAGATGTCATTCCACCCGTGCGTTTCTGGATGCGGTCGTTCCCTCTCGCCCGCTGACGGCCACACTCACTGCATCACGTGCCTGGGCAGTCTGACTGCGAAGGCCTACAGGTCCTGCGGACAGGCCGCGTCTGCCTTGCATGCCATGGCGTTGCTTCAGGTGCACCAAGCCCAGGCACTCATGGACATGCACGAGGGTAGGTCTGACCCAGAGCTCCTCCGGGAGCTCCGGGCGGCGACGGACCTCGCCCTCCGGGCGACGAAAGTTACCGCCCGTTCCGTGGGTCAGGCGATGTCCACCTTAGTGGTCCAGGAACGGCATCTCTGGCTCAACCTGGCCGACATGAGGGAGACTGACAAGAACCGGTTCCTGGACTCCCCCATATCGTCGGCCGGGTTGTTCGGCGACGCGGTCGAGAATTTCGCCCAGCAATTCTCGGCCGCCCAGAAGCAGACGGAGGCCATCAAACACATCCTGCACCGGCGGCCCGCTGCTGCCTCCACCCAGCCGCCGGCTGCAGCACCTCCGCCTGCCCGTCGCCGAGGACGTCCTCCTGCGGCCGCCCCCGCTCCCGCCCCAGCCCAGCAGCAGCCTTCCACCGGCCGTGGGCGTGGAGCCGGTCGCGGGAAGAACGTCCAGCCCGCTCAGGCCGCTGCCAAGCCAGGTGGCAAGCGCCGTCGGAAGAGACCCTGAGACGGGCCGCCCAGAGATGGAGGAAACTGCTCTTCAGGAGTTGGCTGCAGCACCACTCCTTCCCCCGGTGGAGGGCCGGGGGAACCCCATTTTTCTTTCTGTTCCGCCACTGGCCCCAGTGCCAGTGGCACCCAAATTCTCAATAAAAGAGCAGTTTCTAACATCTCTGGGTGCCAAGAGAGCGCGTCTGGCGGTATGCGACGCTACCATGCCTCGTACCCCTCAGACACCTCTCTCCTCGCCAACAGGGGGCGTCGGTTGTGCGGACGCACACAAAGTGCCTCCCCACGCTCGCCCGTCCCCTCAGCGGATGCAGGTCGTGTGTCAGACCCAGACCCCTGCACGGACCACTCCCATGTCGTCCTGGGGCCCCTGCGTTCCGCTGCGCTGCCCCGCTCCGGGTACGTCTGTGGTGCCGATGATCCCGCTTGCTCGGTCTCTGGGGGCCTGGCTAGCGCTCCCCAGCCCGTCTCGCTGGATCATCCGCACCATCAGACTCGGCTATGCGATTCAGTTCGCCCGGCGTCCCCCGAAGTTCAGGGGTGTCCACTTCACTTCTATACCGAAGGAGGGCGCCCCCGTGCTTCAGGCGGAGATCGCTGTCCTATTGGCGAAGGACGCGATAGAGCCGGTCCCTCCAGCCGATATGAAGTCCGGGTTCTACAGCCCGTACTTCATTGTACCCAAGAAAGGTGGCGGGTTACGACCGATCCTGGACCTGCGTTACCTGAACCGCTCCCTCCACAGGATGCCGTTCCGAATGTTAACCCAGAAACGCATCTTCAGATGCATCCGTCCCCAGGATTGGTTTGCAGCGATCGACCTGAAGGACGCGTACTTTCATGTCTCGATTCTCCCTCGACACAGACCGTTTCTACGCTTTGCTTTCGACGGACGGGCATACCAGTACAAAGTCCTACCCTTCGGGTTGTCCCTGTCGCCCCGTGTCTTCACGAAAGTCGCGGAGGCGGCCATTGCTCCCATGAGAGAGCGTGGTGTTCGCATCCTCAACTATCTCGACGACTGGCTGATTCTTGCCCAGTCGCGGGAGCAGTTGTGCGAACACAGGGACATGGTGCTCCGGCACCTCAGCCAGTTGGGTCTTCGGGTCAACTGGGAGAAGAGCAAACTCTGTCCCGTACAGAGGATCTCTTTTCTCGGGATGGAGATCGACTCGGTCGCCGTGACTGCTCGCCTCACAGAGGAGCGCGTCCAGTCGGTGCTGAGCTGCTTGAGTACGCTCAAACGCAGTACAGCGGTTCCACTGAAACATTTTCAGAGGCTCCTGGGGCATATGGCAGCAGCAGCCGCAGTAACGCCGCTAGGGCTGCTCCATATGAGACCGCTTCAGCACTGGCTACACGACCGAGTCCCGAGATGGGCGTGGCACAGCGGGTCCCTCCGTGTCCAAGTGACGCCGAGATGCCGCCAAACCCTCACCCCGTGGTCGGACCCTTCGTTTCTACGGGCAGGAGTGCCTCTAGAACAAGTGTCCAGGCATCATGTTGTCTCCACGGATGCCTCACCCACGGGTTGGGGTGCCACGTACAACGGGCTTGCAGTATCGGGTCTGTGGACGGGGCCCCAACTGCAATGGCATATCAATTGCCTAGAGTTGCTGGCAGTTCGTCTTGCTCTCAGCCGCCTCAAAGGGTCGCTCAAAGACAAGCACGTTCTGGTCCGGACGGACAGCACGACGGCCGTTGCGTACATCAACAAACAAGGTGGTCTACGCTCCCGCCGTTTGTCCCAACTCGCCCGCCATCTCCTCCTGTGGAGTCAGAAGCATCTGAGGTCCCTTCGTGCTATTCACATTCCGGGCCTGCTCAACCGTGCGGCCGACGAGCTGTCGCGGTTGCCAGTGCTTCCCGGAGAGTGGCGACTCCACCCCCAGGTGGTCCAGCTGATTTGGAGTCGCTTTGGGGCCGCACAGATCGATCTGTTTGCCGCCCACGACACGACCCACTGCCAGTTGTTCTATTCCCTGTCCGAGGGGACCCTCGGCACGGATGCACTGGCACACAGCTGGCCCCGGGCTCTGCGCAAATATGCGTTTCCCCCAGTGAGCCTTCTTGCACAGACTCTGTGCAAGGTCAGGGAGGACGAGGAGCAACTCCTCTTGGTAGCTCCGTACTGGCCCAACAGGACGTGGTTCCCGGAACTAGTGCTCCTCGCGACAGCACCTCCTTGGCCCATTCCTCTGAGGCAGGACCTTCTGTCTCAGAGACGGGGCACCCTATGGCACCCGCGTCCAGACCTCTGGAAACTCCATGTCTGGTCCCTGGACGGGACGCGGAGGTTCTAGGTGACCTACCGCAAGCGGTAGTCGACACCATCGCTTCCGCCAGAGCCCCCTCTACGAGACGGCTATATGCGTTGAAGTGGAACCTGTTCGTCGACTGGTGCTCTTCTCGCCGAGAAGACCCCCGGAAGTGTTCGATCGGATCTGTGCTATCTTTTCTTCAAGACGGGTTGGAGAGAAGGCTGTCTCCCTCCACCCTCAAGGTATATGTTGCCGCCATCGCCGCAAGCCATGACCTCATTAATGGTGAGTCCTTAGGCAAGCATGATCTGATCGTCAGGTTCCTAAGGGGAGCGAGGAGACTAAATCCTCCTCGCCCTTCTTCTATACCCTCTTGGGACTTGACTCTGGTGCTGACCGCACTTCAGAGGGCGCCCTTCGAGCCTTTACAGTCAGTAGAGCTTAAGATCTTGTCTCTAAAGACAATACTCCTGATTGCATTGGCCTCAGTTAAGAGGGTAGGGGACCTGCAGGCATTTTCGGTCGACGAATCGTGCCTGGAATTCGGGCCGGGTGATTCTCAGGTGATCCTGAGACTCCGGCCTGGATATGTGCCCAAGGTTCCCACTACTCCCTTCCGGGACCAAGTGGTGAGCCTGCAAGCGCTGCCTTCGGAGGAGGCGGACCCAGCCCTAGCTTTGCTCTGTCCCGTCCGTGCTCTCCGGACTTACGTGGACAGAACGCAAAGCTTCAGGACCTCAGAGCAGCTCTTCGTCTGTTACGGAGGACAGCAGAAGGGAAAGGCTGTCTCCAAGCAGAGGATGGCCCACTGGATAGTGGATGCCATCGTCTTGGCGTATGAATCCCAAGACGTGCCCTGCCCGCTCGAGGTTAGAGCGCACTCCACCAGGGGTGTTGCTTCTTCCTGGGCGCTGGCTCGTGGCGCCTCGCTGACAGACATTTGTAGAGCTGCGGGCTGGGCGACACCCAACACGTTCGCTAGATTTTATAGCCTGCGTGTAGAGCCGGTGGCTTCTCGTGTGCTCGCTTCCCATAGTCAGCTTCACTGAAGTGCCCGTTCTAGTGTCGGCTTGCTGCGCCATTCCCTTCCCCTGGAACGGATACGTGCGCTTATTTTCTCCAGTCGAGTTCCCCAGGATGGCGAACCCTGTTGAGTCCTCCGCACCCCTCGGCAGTCGGGGTCTGAGGGGCTCTCGCTGGGCGCTGGAAGTGGTAGTAACTGTGGCGTTTTCCATAGGGATCCCAATTCGTCGGTTATTACCGACGTACGTCGTAGTGACCGACTGAAAGGGAACGTCTCGGTTACGTATGGTAACCCTCGTTCCCTGAAGGAGGGAACGGAGACGTACGTCCCGTCGCCACAGTTCCTTCCATCACTGCTTGGCCGAGTCACTGGTTCGGCTCCTCAGTGAAAAACGTCAGTGCGGTGCTCTCGCTTCCTGTTTATACCCGCGGCGCGGGGCGGAGCGCGAGATGCAAATCTCGCACGCCAATTGTTCATTGGCCTGTTCTTAAGTTCTCGAAGCTGATAGGGGCTCTCTGAAGTGATCCCAATTCGTCGGTTATTACCGACGTACGTCTCCGTTCCCTCCTTCAGGGAACGAGGGTTACCATACGTAACCGAGACGTTTTCAAGTTTTTGTCAATTTTTTGTTTAGTTTTTGTGTATGAATTAAATTATCATATTTCACTATGACCTTTCCTCATGATTTTATATCCTTTTTTTGTGCATTTTATTAACTTTAAAAAAAAATTTTTTACTTTATATTATCTTGTTGGCTATGTGAACATTTCTGTCCATAAGCTACTGTGAAATGTTGAAAAGAAAAAAAATGTTTTTAATTACACAAAAACATAACAAAAAAACATTAAAGGGATAGTTCACCCAAAAATGAAAATTAGCCCATGATTTACTTTCAAGTCATCAGAGGATAGAGCATAAATTAGAGATTACAGTTTGTAAAGTTTTAAAAATGGATATTTTTCTTACACAAATGTATCGCTTCGCTTCAGAAGGCCTTTATTATATGCACTTTTATGGACTTCAAAACAGAAACTGTCATTGTAAAGCTAGGAAGTTTTTGGGTGAACTATCCCTTTAACTGACAGTCATGCAGTTATTGTTGGACTAAGCACTAAGCATATGTTTGTTTGTTTACCTTTTTATGAACAAATAGTTTTTTAGCTTGACTGACAATAAAAGCCCGAAAAATATATCGCTGTAGACTAAATTAACCCTTCAAAATAGGCATTTTCTGTATGGCAGGTTAGATTAACAAAACTGATGTTGATTTGAAAATCTTTGTTGCTCTTCCACTCTTATTTCAGAAGCTGACTTTGAACCAACATTTTGATCAAATACAGCAGTCAAACATGATCAGAAGTGCGTATTTAAAGTTACTGAGAACAACAGTAGTGTTGCTGTGAGTCATAGATGCCCTAAACATTGTTTTATGTCACTCTGGGTTTGATTAAGATTAAATAAAGGGATTAAGAGTACTTGCATGAAATGTACAAATTAACCCCACAACTTGCAGGAATTTGTGCCTGTAATTTACAAGGGCTGCTGTACCCAGGGGAATGTTTTTTCCTCATTTGGTCCTTTCTAAATTGTGCATGGGCTTTTTGTCGGTCCCTCAAGATTGTGAAACAGCAGGGAGGCACATGCAGCTCATTAGAGTTGAAATAAAAGGCCATGTTGAAACGTTAGTGCTCTCCCTTGTATGGTGAGAAGAGAATGACTAAAGGGTGAAAGACAGATACAGCGATGCACTTTCATTACTTCCTCACTACCATCAAGATTCTCTCTATGTGCGGTTCATTTATAAGATGGTCTTAAAATAGCCTACTAAATAATCAGCAGTGACGTGAGAGAATTATTCAATGACTTTTCAGTATTTCTGTCATAATTTTAGTTTGAGATTTTAAAGGAACACGCCAACTTTTTGTAAAAACTTTTCGGCGTAATGATATTACACAGCGCCTGAAAATAGTCCCCAGCACGCTCTCTGTGCAAGCAGGCTGTCACGTTGGTTATGTTGACAGAAGTAAGCCTATTTTCAAGTGCTGTGTAATATCATTGCGCCGGTGCACCCATGGTACAGCGGCACATTTCCATGATTACTAAGCAGGAATGAGAGTATAGTTCCTAGCCATATCGGTCTAGAAAATCGCAACTTTTCATTTTCCGTCGGTTTTAGTTCACAATGTAAATATACACACCACAACATGTAAATAGGAAAATGTTGGTGTTATTTTGTCACTTATTGAGCAGTAGGCTAGATGGAGCCATTTACCTCAAATCTTTGTGCTAAGCTAGGCTAGCGCTTGGTGAACCTTCTGTTGGGACTGGGAGACTCTATTTAGTGCATTCTGTGAATTTCCATGAGCGTCATTTCAATAGGAATCCACATGATCTGTAATTTTTTGCGTGAGTGCGAAAAGATTTAGCCCTAGAAGGTTAACCGTTTTTTTTTTTGGTTGGACCTTTCTTTTGCCCTCAATTTTGCTGCACCGTCCTTTACCAATTAAATATTTGTGGTTACTGAAATATACGGTAAACATGTATTTAAATACTTATAAGAACTAAGAAGAAAAAAAAATGGTATGCTATTTTTTGTCTGGCTGTCATTGTACATTGTTGGGTACTGCTATTGCATTGCATCATGGGAACATCAGAGTGGATTACCAAGCTGTAATGCAATAAAAGTGTATTAGCCTATTAGAAATTCAGTCCAAGATGTCAGGGCGATCTATTAGAAATGTCTGTTATATCAGCATGTGTATTTTGGACCTCTTTAGTGTAATTCGGGATTGTGCTGTCACATTCATTGCTGGAAAATTGTAGGCTACTAAGATAAATTGCCAAGGAATTCTAAACTTCATTAACTCCAGCAGAATATAAGAATAACTGTATAAGGAATAGGTAAGCAAAATGTAGTGTTTAAGGCATTTAAATGCACAATCATAGCAACTGGCAGGCCATCTTTAGCACACCTTTAAGCGAACAGTGCCTACAAACTTGCAAACTGCAATGTGGTCTGAAACAAAAATTGAATTACTGGCTTCAGATATTTCTTCTGTTTAAACTAACACATAGTTTGCTTTTTAAGCTAGGGTAGGCAAAAAAAAAAAATGTTATAGGCATACTAGTTAAAACTCTCTACACATCCTGATATCTTCTTTGAAAGTCTCAGGACCAAATCATTTGATCCGAATGCAATGATAGGATGTCCTAACTGCCAGTCAACTTACACTATATTGCCAAAAGTTTTGGGATGCTTGCCTTTACATGTGTATGAACTTTAATGGCATCCTATTCTTAATCCGTAAGGTTTAATATGAAGTTGGCCCACCATTTGCAGCTATAAAAGATTCAACTCTTCTTTAGATTTAAGGTTTAGGAGTGTGTTTATGGGAATTTTCGACCATTCTTCTAGAAGAGCATTTGTGAGGTCAAGCACTGATGTTGGACAAGAAGGCCTGGCTCACAGTCTCCGCTCTAATTTATGTTCTATCGCGTTCAGGTCAGGACTGCAGGCCAGGCAAGTTCCTTCACACCAAACTCGCTCATCCATGTCTTTATGGACCTTGGTTTGTGCACTAGTGAGCAGTCATGTTGGAACAGAAAGGGCCTATCCCCAAACTGTTCCCACAAAGTTGGGAGCATGAAATTGTCCAAAATGTATTGGTATGCTGAAGCATTAAGAGTTCCTTTCACTGGAACTAAGAGGCAAAGCCCAACCCCTGAAAAACAACCCCACACCATACCACCCACACCACCAAACTTTACACTTGGCACAATGCAGTCAGGCAGGTATCGTTCTCCTTTCAACCGCCAAACCCAGACTTGTCCATCGGATGGCTAGACAGAGAAGAGTGATTCGTCATTCCAGAGAACACGTCTCCACTGCTCTAGTCCAGTGGTGGCATGCTTTACACTACTGCATCCGACGCTTTGCATTGCACTTGGTGATGTAAGGCTAGGATGCAGCTGCTCGGCCATGGAAACCCATTCCATGAAGCTCACACTGTTCTTGAGCTAATCTGACGGTCATATGAAGTATGGAGGTCTGTAGCTATTGACTCTGCAAAAAGTTGGCAATTTCTGTGCACTGTGCATCTCAGCATGCGCTGACCCCGCATTGTGATTTTATATGGCCTACCACTTTGTGGCTAAGTTGCTGTCATTACCAATTGCTTCCACTTTGTTATAAAACCACTAACAGTTGACCATGTAATATTTTGTAGTGAGGAAATTTCACGGATGGACTTATTGCACAGGTGGCAACCTATCACGGTACCACGCTTGAATTCACTGAGCTCCTGAGAGCGACCCATTCTTTCACAAATGTTTGTCGAATTTGCATGCCTAGGTGGCCATGGAAGTGATTGGAAAACACCTGGATTCAATGATTTGGTGTGTTGTCCCAATACTTTTGGCAATAGTGTATGTATTTGTATACTTCCCCGCACCCTGCTCACACAGACATCACACGTCATCCGTGTGTTTCATGAGGATATGCAGAGTTATGGACAGACAGTCACTGAGCGCCGCAAACGAACAGCAGTCACCTTTTACAGTTCCTCCTGAACCAAAACAATGAGCTTATGCTGTGTTCACACCATAACAACCATGTTAACCTGACATTCTTCTTGGAACTGATTTATGTTTTCATGGCAACACTATCAACAGCGAAATTAAGTCCGATTTGAAATTTCCTTACCTTTAACACTTCATAATCATGTTAAGCTGAACACTGATGCCAAATGCTCTTTGATTTCAAATACAGCTCAAACGTACGTATTCATATGAATGCATAGTTTATAGGAAGCCACATTAAATGAAAACTGTAAATCTATATTTGGGGTATGTGGTGGTCTTATGCTAGTGATATGCATCACAATATTGTGCCAGAAGTGTGCTCATTAAAATAACACATCTAAGAGACCTGTATTTTTCTTGGAAAGCCAATTATGGATTTTATTTTTTACGGCTAATCGTCCTCTCTCCAACCAACATATTTTTTAAGATCCTGAAAACAGAACATGGCCATGGAGTCAACCAAATTTTACCTTGATCATAACAGTTGTCAAAATATGGAAATGTGGAGCAACATAATTATAAGAACAACTTATATAAGGTAATTAGAGAAACTACCAGCTTATATCGCTTAAGAAACTCTCGGGGGAAATGATTTGTATTCATGAATAAAACATCAGGTCAACCTTTCTTTTACTTTTTTATTTTTTTACAATTCAATCAACTAATGACAAAACAAGTTCAACTATATGGGGCTATAAAATAGAGCTTATGGAAGATAAAAGCAGTGGCAAAATAAGTCATTCGGGAACCTCTTTATAATGTAATGCTGCCATTAGAACAAATGGACATTATGTTTTATGCTGTTTAGACACCTTCATCGTTACATCTCAAAATGTGTTTTCTGATATGATTTTCACTGTATTGTGATCACTTTAACAGCATTATGAACTTTATATAAAAAAAAAAATGAATAACTTACTTTGAAAGAATCACGCAGAACCAGTAGTGAAATGACTTTTAGCATTGCTAATGCAACACAATAGCCTTCCAGCTGTCATAGAGTAAGATTTTCAGACTTGTGAATTGCTTATTTTACAAATGCTGTGAAAGAATGATTTAAATAGCCAACCATGGCACCATATTCTTTGAGGCTGACAGCATGACAGAAGAACTGTTCACAGTTTCAATGCAAAATCACACTAGCTGTGTATACTTTTCCATTTCAATTATTTTGTTATTTTTAGCTGATAGACTATTAATTTGTCAGAGGCATTATGGAATAATATTATCTGAGCTGGTGTATGGTGTGAAGTAACATGGCCACAAGCTGACCATTAAAACATATTGGAAGGTTACTGCAATATTTCTCTTTCCATTATATTATTTAAGTTAATTAAAAGCTTTACTGTGCTGAGCTGTGCTGATTTACATCATGATGTGTCTGTATATATGTGTTTGCAATTTTTTTTTTCATGCCCTCAGATGTTTTTGTGCTGAGCAGTCACCTTGTCACAATTCACCAGTGTGAGTGCCCATGAGAACCACCTGAGGGCACTCCACTTCAGACTGTCACTCCACCCCGGACTTGTCACTTCATCATAAACTACATTACCCATAATCCTTTGCCCGGACTCATCTTCACTCATTGTTTGCACCTGTGTCACATTACCCCATTACCCCAGCCTATATATACCATGTTCACTCTGTCTATCATTGCTAAGTCTTGTTTTGTGTTTCTACTGCAATTCTGAGCGTTTCCCTGGTTTCATGTCTGTCGGTTTTTGGATTTCTTGCCTGTCTCCCGGATTACCCTTTTGCCTGTCTCTCCTGCCTTGTTTGCCTGTTTGGACTGCTTTCCTGTGTATGACCTTTTTGCCTGTACTTTTGACTACGATTCTGGATTGCCCTCTAATAAAAGCTGCATTTGGATCCTCAACCTTCTGACTCAGAGCAGTACGTAACACACCTGGCTTAATTGTAAAGACTCTGACACTCTTGTCTTTTACTACTTCAAGTTTCACATATAGGATTTTTAAACTGGGGTCCAGGAACACATTTTGTTAGTAAGTTTTTTTGAGAAATTTATATTTTATTTAGAAAGGATGCATTAAATTAATTAAAAGGGACTTTAACAACTTTTAAAAGATTCCTATTTAAATTCCTATTAATCAAATAATCCTATAGTTTATATATATTATATATATATATATATATATATATATATATATATATATATATATATATAGCCACGAGCAGCAATTATCGGGGTTCAATCGCTTTAAGTCCTTTAAGCACATTCATAAAAAGGTATTTTATTTAACAAGCATGTAACCACTAGATCATAGATGGAAAAGACCATTTACAGACAATACAGGCAATTTACTAAGGAAATATAGTAGTTTTAAAGCTTTTTAACAGTTATCGAGGTTGAGCAAAAAACATAGGTCTTTAATTTGCAAAATCTCCAATATTTAACGAATGGGTTGACAGGCGGTGGTCCCAGAGGCAAAGTTGCTCAGAATGAGGAATTCTACCAAATGGTATGAATTTCATGGGCATGTGCGAAAAATCACATGATGTACAATCCTTTACGCTTGTGAAAATCGTCTTGGTTACCTATGGTAACCCTCGTTCCCTGAAGGAGGGAACGGAGACGTACGTTGGACGTCACCGACAAATTGGGATCACTTCTGGGAGCCCCTATCAGCTTCGAGCTATATAGAACCGGCCAATGAACAATTGGCGTGCGAGATTTGCATCTCACGCTCCGCCCCGCACCGCGGGTATAAACAGGAAGCGAGAGCGAATGCATGCTGTTTTTCACTGAGGAGCCGAACTTAGTGACTCGGCCATGCAGTGATGGTACAGCAACTGTGGCGACGGGACGTACGTCTCCATTCACTCCTTCAGGGAACGAGGGTTACCATACGAAACCGAGACGTTCCCTTTCAGTCGGTCACGTTCGACGTACGTCGGACGTCACCGACGAATTGGGATCCCTATGGAAAACGCCACAGTTACTACCACTTCCAGCGCCCAGCAATGAGCCCCTCAGACCCCGTCTGTTAGCGGGCAGGGAAATTCACGCAGGGAGAGTCAAAAAGCTGCTGTTCCGCAAGACCCACTCAGCTGACTTATTGGATAACGCTGGGAAAGCGTGCCCATGGAGGCCACTGCGGAAGCCACATCATGCCCGGAGGGAGTTACCATGTGGAGATTACACGTATGGGCTGGCCATGGGCAGCAGTCCCAGGGGTGGCCCCGGCCATTTAGAGGCGGGAGAACAACACCTTACTGAGACGGCAGAGTGGGCTCTGCCAAGGGAAAGACACGGGCCGTAGGGAGCCGTACCGTGAAAGAATACACACATGGGACCGCCGTGGGGGTCACAACATATGGAACCCAGCCTAACACCTGTTCCCCCAATATCCGACTGCCGTGGGAAACGGAGGACTCAACAGGGTTTGCCATTCTGGGGAACTCAACTGGAGCGGTAGCGCACGCATCCGGTCCGTAAGGAGGGGAATGGCGTAGCAAGCCGACACAAGAACGGGCACTTTGGTGTTACTGACTATGGGAAGTGAGCACACAGGAAGATACCGGCTCTACACGGTAAATCTAGAATCTAGTGAACGTGTTAGGTGTCGCCCGGCCCACAGCTCTGCAAATATCTGTCAGCGAGGTGCCCCGAGCCAGCACCCAGGAAGAAGCAACACCCCTGGTGGAGTGAGCTCTTAACCCAAGTGGGCAGGGCACGTCTTGGGATTCATACGCCAAGGCGATGGCATCCACTATCCAGTGGGCCATCCTCTGCTTGGAGACAGCCTTTCCCTTCTGCTGTCCTCCGTAGCAGACGAAGAGCTGCTCCGAGGTCCTGAAGCTTTGTGTTCTGTCCACGTAAGTCCGGAGAGCACGGACGGGACAGAGAAAAGCTAGGGCTGGGTCTGCCTCCTCCAAAGGCAGCGCTTGCAGGCTCACCACTTGATCCCGGAAGGGAGTAGTGGGAACCTTGGGCACATATCCAGGCCGGGGTCTCATGATCACATGAGAGTTACCAGGCCCGAATTCCAGGCATGATTCGTCGACCAAAAATGCCTGCAGGTCCCCTACTCTCTTGATGGAGGCCAATGCAGTCAGGAGTACCGTCTTTAACGACAGGATCTTTAACTCTGCTGACTGCAAATGCTCAAAGGGCGCTCCCTGCAGTGCAGTTAGCACCAGAGATAAGTCCCAAGAGGGTATAGATGGAGGGCGAGGCGGATTTAGTCTCCTCGCCCCCCTCAGGAACCTGACAATCAGATCGTGCTTACCTAAGGACTTTCCTTCTACTAGATCATGATTAGCGGCGATTGCGGCAACATAGACTTTGAGGGTGGAGGGAGACAGCCTTCGCTCCAACCCATCTTGTAGAAAGGAAAGCACAGACCTGGTCGAACATCTTTGGGGGTCTTCTCAGCGAGAAGAACACCAATCGACGAACAGGTTCCACTTCAACGCATAGAGGCGCCTTGTTGAGGGGACCCTAGCGGAAGCGATGGTGTCAACTACCGCTTGCAGTAGGTCACCTAGATCCTCTGCGTCCCGTCCAGGGACCAGACATGGAGTTTCCAGAGGTCCGGACGCGGGTGCCATAGGGTGCCCCATCTCTGAGTCAGGAGGTCCTTCCTCAGAGGAATGGGCCAAGGAGGTGCTGTCGCGAGGAGCACTAGTTCCGGGAACCAAGTCCGGGTGGGCCAATACGGAGCGACCAACAGGACTTGCTCCTCATCCTCCCTGACCTTGCACAGTGTCTGTGTGAGAAGGCTCACTAGGCTCACTGCTGCGACGGGAGCGTAGACCGCCCTGTTTGTTGATGTACACAACGGCCGCAGTGTTGTCCGTACGGACCAGAACGTGCTTGCCTCTGAGTGGAACTTTGAAGCGGCTGAGTGCAAGACGAACTGCTAACAACAATTGATATGCCATTGCAGTTGAGGCCTCGTCCACAGACCCGAAACTGCAAGCCCATTGTACGTGGCACCCCAGCTGGTGGATGAGGCATCCGTGGAGACAACAGCATGCCTGGACACTTGTTCTAGGGGAATTCCCGCCCGTAAGAACGAAGGGTCCGACCACAGGCTGAAGGTTTGGCGGCACCTCAGAGTCACTTGGACGCGGAGGGAACCACTGTGCCACGCCCATCTCGGGACTCGGTCGTGTAGCATTGAAGCAGTCTCATATGAAGCAATCCCAACGGCGTTACTGCGGCTGCGGATGCCATATGCCCCAGGAGCCTCTGAAAATGTTTCAGTGGTGCCGCTGTCCTGCCTTTGAACGAATTCAAGCAGCTCAACACTGACTGGATGCGCTCCTCTGTGAGGCGCGCTGTCATGGCCACCGAGTCAGAAAAGAAAAAACACCCAGAAAAGAGATCCTCTGTGTTGGACAGAATTTTCTCTTCTCCCAGTTGACCCGAAGCCCCAACTGGCTGAGGTGACTGAGCACCATGTCCCTGTGTTCACACAACTGCTCCCGCGACTGGGCAAGGACATGTCGTCGACATAGTTGAGAATGCCAACACCACGCTCTCTCATGGGAGCAATGGCCGCCTCCGCTACCTTCGTAAAGACACGGGGTGACAGGGACAGGCCAAAGGGTAAGATTCGGAACTGATATGCCCATCCCTCGAACGCAAAGTGCAGAAAGGGCCTGTGTCGAGGGAGAATCGAGACATGAAAGTACGCGTCCTTCAGGTCGATCGGTGCAAACCAATCTTGGGGACGGATGCACCTGAAGGTGCGTTTCTGCATTAGCATTCTGAACGGCAGCCTGTGAAGGGACCAGTTCAAGAACCACAGATCCAAGATCGGCCGAAGGGAGAGGCACCTGAGGGTGGCGAGGCATGGGAGCGTCGACCACCACCAAGCGCGCTCTCTTGGCACCCAGAGATTTCGGAAACTGCTCTTTTATTGTTTCCTGGACCACAAGCGTGGACATCGCCTGACCGATGGAACGGGTGGTGACTTTCTTCGCCCGGAGGGCGAGGTCCATCGCTGTCCGGAGCTCCCGGAAGAGCTCTGGGTCAGGTCTACCCTCGTGCATGTCCATGAGTGCCTGGTGGACCTGAAGCAACGCCATGGCATGCAAGGCGGACACAGCCTGTCCGCAAGCCTTGTAAGCCTTCCCAGTCAGACTGGAGGAGAACTTACAGGCCCGGGACGGGAGACACGGGTCACCGCGCCAGTGGGAGGCGGTCGCCGGACACAGTTGCATCGCGACGGCGCGTTCCACTGGCGGGATCCCCACGTAACCCTTGGCTGGCCCGCCGTCAAGGGTAGTGAGGGGGGAGGAGTCACTCGGCCGGTGTCTGGCAGAAAAAGGTGCCGTCCACGACCTTGTGAGCTCCTCATGTACCTCCAGGAAGAAAGGCACCGGGGCGGGATGCTGAGAACCAGCGCGACCCTCCTCGAGAAACCAATCGTCCAACCTAGAGGGTTCGGGACATGGTGGAGGGTTCCACACAAGCCCGACCCTTTCGGCGGCCCGGGAAAGCATAGTAGCCATCTCGGGGTCCGGTGCGGTCGTAGCTACTCTTCCAGAGGGACACTCATCCTCCGACCCCGAACCCTCATCCTCTGAGGACTGGAACTCCCCCTCCGATGCAGCGATCGACATCTGTTCGTCCACCGGAGCTCCGAAGGTCACTGCTAGCCGCCCATGGGAGGGGCCAGCGGTTTCTCCCGGGAGCTCTACCGGCTGCGGAACTTGTGAGGGAATAGGGGCCTGCGGAGGTTGACTCGGCAGGTGTGCCCTAAACGTGATCCTCAGGTCACCCTGGCCATCCGAAGAAATAGGTCTATTCTGGTTAGGAATAGAGCTAGATTGTGGGATGTGTAAGGGGACTCCGCCTTCCCGTAGGTAGGTGAGTCTCGACCTTAGTTCCGAGATAGTCATGTTCCCGCAGTGCGAACATAAATTATCCACAAACGCCGTTTCAGCAAGCTGTTTGCCCAAACACGTGAGACAGCGATTGTGACCGTCAGTGGGCGCAAGGGAACGACCGCATCCAGAAACGCACGGGTGGAATGACATCTTGAAAAACACGCAGCGTCACCCGTGTACTCTTTTTGTGAGGAAACACTCTCTGTGCTGAAGCACTCAGGGGGAAACGTGACAACACATGGGGTTTAGTGCAGCCTGTACCTGTACTCAAAGGAAAAACGCCCTCACGAACCAACAGATAAACTACTTTAAAATATATTTCAGAACAAATATGAACAAAAAAACTAAAAGTGTAATAACATTTTACAATATTACTGTTTTTTATATTGTGATTTTGATCAAATAAATGCAGCCCCTTTTCAGCATAAGAGACTTATTTAAAAAACAATCAAAAATCGTATCAACTCCAGACTTTTGAATGGTAATATAATTTATACACTATTTTAACCTTATATATTTGCTATATTTTGACTTTAATTTAAACAATGAATTTAAGTTAATCTTCACTCCTTCCACTATCTTATGCTAAGATACGACCACTCTGGTCCTCTCCTCCTGTTAGCATGTGCAAGATGTTATTGTGAAGCCCATGTGGAACCATTTGATGGCTCCTGGTTTAATTATCCCCGTGTGGGCAGCAAAATACTCATCAAACTGCTCTGATACAGATCCTGGAAGAGTAATGACTGTCGAAGTTATATGTGTAAATCTGTTTCAAATATTTATGTGTTTTGACAATGTATTGTGTGTCTATCAGGAGGAGTAGGTGTGTGGCAGGTGTTTAGAGATAATGATGATCAAATCCTCAAAGTTCACTACTGTCTGCATTTATATATAACCCAAAGTTTTACAGTCATGGTGTGTGTCATTATTGGAAAAGAGTTCAACATAACAAATGACTGTCATTGAAAATTGTTCCACAGAATTAACCCTTGCCTCGCACATTTTCTAATGAATCTTTTTTTTTAATTTTTTAATTTTTACCAAAACGGTTGAATGTATAATTCAATAATACACAAAAGCCAGTAGTCAAGTTGGTATTGTATAATCTTTTAGACAAAATATTGCAAGTTACTTTGTCTATTTTTGGTTCACAAACAAAAATATTTCCATAGTCTTACTTATGGAGTACCACAAGGGTCTGTTCTTGGCCCTCTGCAATTTTCAATATTCATGCCTCTTGGTAATATTATTAGAAAACATAGAATTAGTTTCCCCTTCTGTTAAGTCGATACTCAGCTATGTATTTCATCACAGCCCGAGGTAACTAGAGTATGCTGTAATCATTATGATCACTACTTGCAATAATTGTTTTAATGAGATCATTGTTTCTGCCTAAATTAATACACTGTAGGATATTAGCTTTACTGCATGATTTGTATGATCTTACAATGGTAATGTTTTGACATATAGATGTTACTTTGACACTGTCACCTCTGATAACAGATTACTCTAAATTGTAATGTAGAAACATGCATTTTACTGTAAAGCTGCTTTGAAACGATATGTTTGTCAAATGTTTGTCCCCCAGTAGAAGTAACCACCATGCATAAGCATCACACAGCAGTGCCGTTTTGTTCCCAAATAAATCATAGTTTTTGAACAAATCGGTTGAAGGCATGATTCAATGACTCATTATACACTAAATAAATTTGAGGACTGGGTCTAACTGTTGTATACATTTCAACCCTATGGAGGTTGCCTAGTGGTTCTAAAATCAGGATAAAGGCCCCGATATACTCACGGTAAAGTTATTTTTCATTCTTCATTTAGGGGGAAAACATGACCAGCGATATACTGTTAGCGAACATCTGACGCTGCCCACACTGCTGCTGAGAACGACGTTTAGATGAATATGTAAATATGTGGTGCACGCTTTCCTCTCAATAACAAAATAAACACTCAACGAAATTGAGAAAACAGCATTTTAATAAAGCATAAGAATAGCATCTGAATATAGCAATGTGGATGTTTGCACAAGCTCTATGGCACTCCACATTTATATCACTTTATACAATGGATAGCTTAAAATCAAACAGGCCAAATGAACCAGAAAAGATTTTCACGTGCAGTCTACCTATTGCATAATCACCATGAACCAATGGTAGTACGAAGGTGTTTAGCAGCTAGAGCAAACTATTACGGAAAGTTCGCTTTGGCAAGCTGTTTCGAACTCCCAAAACAAAATCCATACGAACCTAATTTCGGCCTGATTTTGGTCGAAATGACGTTACATCAGTTCGTTCTTCAATTTCGCTTTAAGTATACCGGGGCCTTAAATGCCTAGTTCTGTCATGAAACTCTAGATGGCGCAGGCTGCGTCCTTAATGAAGCTGATGATATTTACAGCGTTAACTACTTGGCACAAGCTGATTCGTTCATATCACATCTGCAGCCAATGAGCTTGCTGCTCAACATTTAAATGGCTGGTTACCATTCACTATAGCAGTTTGCAGCACGCTTTCAGAGTTTGTCTAAAACCCTCCACCTTCCCCAGCTCCCCCTGTATAGATCTGCTATGTCTAATTGATATATATTATTTGTGCAGCAGCAGTATCTTACATACTCACAGCAGCTCATTGGCAGTAGCAAGTTCCTGTAATTGCTTTGCAGCAACAATAATCTAGAACAACAGCTATAGTTAACAGCAGCAGCAATTCATCAGCAGTGTAGCAGATCTATTCCGCCACAACCAAATAAATTAACATGTCATTAATGTAAATTAACATAAATTGCCATATCCATTACCTTGCTATACATCTTCTGAGAGTTATCATGATATAACTGTATATTAAAGGTCCCGTTCTTCGTGTTTTTTTGAAGCTTTGATTGTGTGCAATATAACATGTGTTCATGTTTCGCATGTTAAAAAAAACAGTATTTTTAACACAATTTACTTATCTGTATACCGCTGTTTTCACTGTCCTAAAAACGGCTGATGACTTCCTTTATTCTATGAAGTCCCTCCTTCAGAAATACGTAACGAGTTCTGATTGTGCCAGCGGTTCCCGTGTTGTGATTTGACCGCAGCTTAGCAAACGTGGCACGGTTCCTGTGTTGTGATTCGACAGCAGCTTAGCGCATGTGGAAAGGTCACGCCTCTTAACGGGAGATATATGCGTTTAATTAGGCTTTGAAAGGGAACTTCTGTTAAATAAAATATCTCGCTTGGCATTGAACTTTGAGCTTTATAATTTTACAGGTATTATTTATGCTCTAACAGCAACATTACACACTAACTAAAGTCTGAACAATGGGATCACGAAGAACGGGACCTTTAAATAAAATATCTCGCTTGGCATTGAACTTTGAGCTTTATAATTTTACAGGTATTATTTATGCTCTAACAGCAACATTACACACTAACTAAAGTTTGAACAATGGGATCACGAAGAACGGGACCTTTAAATGATTTTGCAAGATGACTAAAGTGCCACACTCTAACTCTCATTGTCACTCTGTGTGCTCACAGATTTATTACCACTGTGTTAATCTCTCTGTTCGGAACAGACCCAGAAATACATGTGTTTGTGTAAACAGTGTAATTTCATTCTACTAATGGATGTTGGCAGTCTCTATTCTGGCACTAGTTAAATGTGCAGTTCCAGAAAAAAAAAAGAGATGATAAACCCTTTCAGACCAAATGAGCTCTCATGCTCCTTTTGTCTGTATTCATTAGGAACAAAACCTAAAAATTAAAGTGTCAAACAAATAATAATAATATTATTTGTTTGCTCTGCATTATCTGGCATAGCAAAACAGTAACAGTGTTTTTCCACGTTTGCGCAGCGCACAGTTTAACCCCCCACCCCAAACACAGCTGTGCCTGTCTGGACTGATTCCATTATGAGTCAATATGAAGTTATTTAGACATTTAAAGTCAATATTAGAAATACAAGTATAGCTGAACAAGTATAGCTCTACATGTCATGGCTCTGTAATGGACTCTGGGAAATGAAAAAAGTAAATTCTACACCACCGCTCTCACATCCCTCCACTAGAGGGAGTTGCACGCACATTTTAAGCATTGCCTATTGAGGAAAAAGAGTGTGAAATATGAGTCTCAGTATATCTTTATTGAAACTGTCTGGGATTCCCATACAGAGAATCCCTTCGGTTTACTAAGAACAAACATGGGGCAATTATTGTTCATTTGTGTGAGTGTTTATGTGTGCGTGTGTATGACTGGAGAGTCTGTATGAGACCAGACCCTGGCAAACAATATTGGCATGGCACCATTTGCTTTAATGGCATCCTTCCACTTTACAACATTGTGGGAGCCTTTTCTTCAAGACACTTTTGTTTCAGTTAAATTTTCCCTCCATAACTGACCGTCAGTAGGTCAATGAGTTCAGTAGCTCCTAAATACATTCCCAGAGCTACTGTATTCACTATACAAATGCCAAATGAGGCATTTTCATGGAAAGCGCTTCTCTGGCAACAGCTATACATTAATCCTGATACATTCGAAAATGGCATTTTTGTTTCAAAACGCTCTCTGTCCATACTAGTGTTTTCAAGCATTTTCCAAAAGTTGCTCGTCCACACTGAAATGTATGGAAAACATTTAAATAAGGCCCTGCTGAAAGAAGAAAAATTAAAACGGCCTGGAACGTCTTCCAGCCTGACCAGCTAAAGATTTGGTCAAAACCCCTCTAAACCAGCCTGCGAAACCAAGTATGACCAGGCTGTAAGACAAACTAAAACCAGTCAAGTTAAGGCTGGGTTTAGCTGTTTTCTCAGCAGGGTCCGCATGCATAAAACACAATAAAAGCTCACTGAGATGCACTCTTGGTGATGTTCTTAAATGGTTCTTTGGCGGGGTGTATGCTTCTATGAAGAACCTTTAATATCCAAAGAACCTTTTCGTTACACAAAAGGTTCTTTGTAGCACAGAAAGGTTCTTTAGACTATAAAATGGTTCGAAAAAATGGTTCTTTAAAGAACCTTTCTCAAAATGGTTCTTCTATGACATCACAGTGAAACCCCTTTTTGGTTCTTCCCAGCACCTTTATTTTTAAGGGTGTGATATTGCGAGACCAGATATAATATCTCAAAACTTACTGGTGCTTCCACTCAATTCTATGGTCTAAAACGTGCCCTCATGTTTTTCTTTGTAGAAATGTAGATTATAGATATGAAGATTGTACAAAGTAAAATGTCTTTTTATCTACACAATGAAAATGAATATCAGGCAAAACAAAAACAATCTATTGTTAAAATATACGTCACATGACAAAACGTGTCATCGTTTTTGAATCCCTCCATTTTCAAAGTCCACACTACAATGCAAAAAACAGAATTTAAATGTATCCACTTTCGCAGGACAATCATGTAGTCTCAATGTGGACAGAAGTCCAAAATGTAGAGAAAAAGATGTGTTTTCACATATATCCCGTAGATTCCAATCAACTGATTCAGCTTTATTCATTTGCATTTATTCAAGTGTCAGTTCTCCCCGAGGCAAACAGCTTGGCCCTCACTGACCACAGAGCTGTGATTGGGTGCCTTAATGAGTGGAGAGGTTGACTCAGGGCTCTGAGCAGTGTAAAGCATGATTGTGCGAGTGCATTTAAGTGTGCAATGAGTGAGATCACACACAGCATGAGTGGTTGGTACAGCGCTATAAGCCCTGCACATCTGTAAGACACCACTCTTTGGAGATTTTCAACTGCAAGGAAAACAACCAGACACATACATACACACACCTGCTTTGCTATTACCTCACCACCTCTGCAAGGATTGGAGGTCACACCTGCAGGTGAACCATGCAGGGAGTGGCTTTCAGTGGAAAGTCTCTGTTAAATTAGTGCTCTCAGCTTAAATCTGAGGTGTAAAGAGAACCTGGAAACCATACTTGAGTAAAATGGATACCTTACAGCAAAAATGACTCCATTACAAGTTACTAGTCACCAAGTCCAATACGACTTGAATAAAAGTCTTAGAGTATTTAACTCATACTGAACTCAAAATTGAAATAAATCACAAACACTCAAGTCCCAGTTAAGCTCAAGCGCTCAAAAAGGGCATAAGTAAACCAATATCCTTCAAAAAGGTATGGAGAAATAAAATAATATTAAGTAAAATGAAATAGTCAAAGCCTACTTGCACTGGACGTGTTGGTTTTCGGCCTCATCACCGGCTGTCCTCATCTCAGAGAAACACAAGCAACCAACTACCTGTCAATGCACTCACATTCATGTAAAGTAGCCTTGTTGGCAAGTTTAGGTAAGGGAAAAACACCAAAGATATAGAACCTTCAATGCCCTGTAGATGGCAATATCACTTCTTTTGTAGCAGAATTAAACTGCTGCAGAAAGTTAGGTGCCATGCAAAATATAGGGCAGGTGCACTCCGAATCCACTTTTGCTAGTCTTACGACTTTATACGCAGTCATTTTCAGTTGCCTCAAAATAGCAACGTGCCAACAATGCGCCCACTCCTCGTTTTGAACCAGCACGCCCATCGGCGAACAAATACATTTGCTATTTAAACAACACAACATAGCAAAAAACACTTGCGTTGTGTCGGGTGCTGCATTGCGCTGGGTGTATGATAGAGGCCATAATGTGTGCATTACTCTTCACAAATATATTGGAGTAAGGAATACATATACTTATTCAAAAATGTTGTCAAGTAGAGAATTAAAGTAGCTAATATCTTTGATACTCAGTAAAACTTCAAAGTAGTTGTACATGTACAACCTTGGTGATGGGGTGATCCAGAAGTTCAAAAACAAGCAATCAGACAAAAAAGCACCAGCTTTTTTTTCTTTAACATCTGTAACTCTGTTGTTGTTGTTTTTCAAACTTTTATATACAGTATATTGTTTTGAAATCTATGACTTGTCTCTAAACTGTGTAAATGAATGTCAAGTGCAAGTAGTGATGTTTTTACAACCTACTGCCGGAAACAGGCGGTCAATACATCCGCACTAGAAAGCTGTCTTTGTCCAATGTTTGCGCCATTTCTCTCCTAACATGTCATCAGTTAAAATTTTGTATGTACATTTACTTTGTTAATCAAATGTACTTAAAAAAAGTAAAAGCTTTTCTTATGTTGTTTTATAAGCTTTTTTGATATTTTGATATTATAAGCAATTTTGCCTCTTTCCCAACTCCCGACTTTTTTGGAGTGTGTTGCAGCAAAAATTTGTGTTTTTAAATTTTTTTTTTTTACAAAATACACTTAAGTTGTTCAGTGAAAACATTGGAAATCTTTTCTTCGTACTTTTGTCAGTTAAATAAAGTTGAACGAGAATTAACAAATCACAGATTCTTGATTTTATTGCATTTTACAAAATGTCCCAACTTTTCTTGATTTGGGGTTGTACATGCACAAGTTCATAATTGTGTCAAATATCAGATTATTCAATCTGTGCAGGGTCCAGTAGAATGTACCAGGTAAAGTGTTATGGCCTGTTCACACCAAGAATTATAACTACAACGATAACTATATTATCGTTCACAACAAAAAATAATGTTCTGTTTATTCAACCTGATTTCATAAGAAAATATAGCTGTTTTACAGTTTGGCGAATTGGTGGTGAATTTGTAATATTTGATTCATAACAAAAAATCGCCAAAAAGTTAAATAATTTCAGTGTTGCAACATTTGTCTTCTGCTGCTTTAATGTGCCAGCCTTTTAAAGGTGGATTCTGATTGGCTGTTAATGTTTTAATCCTTCATCAGATGGAAAAAAATCCTTCTGAAAGTTAGTCCAATGGTATTGTTTATCTTCTGTGTCATTATCCTGGCCATTTCTCTTCTTACAGAATTAGAATGATTATTAAAACTTTATTGTTATAAGTATATCATTAGATATCATCCAAAGTGTGAACTGCCCCTTCCAGCCCTTCAACCATAATATTTCCTCATAATATTCTTTTTTTACATTAATAGTTTTGAGTATGATATATGCAAAATGAATTGTCAGATCCAGATGATACCAGTTCTGTAATTTAACATTAACTGGATTGCAAATCAAATTATAATCCAGAAGTAGCCTAACATGGATTTTTCCACCTAAAAATGATTTGTTTTTGCCGTTTAAGTCTATTTTGTACTTCTATTGTCATCAGGAGGTTAGCAATCATGTATAATAGTGATTTCAGCCATCTACCTAACACCCTGTGTTACCAGCGTCTGTCCTCTCTACTGTTATACTTACTGTTGTAAACTGTTGAAAAGATGTGTTGCAACACCATGAGCTGTTGGTGATTTTCCTAGAACTGCTTTTTTTAACAAATCCTTTTAGGCCAGTTTAATGGACTAACTGAAGGTAATTATTCAAACATTTAATTTGACGCACAATGTTTAAAAATACACATCTGTTTATACATTTGTGAAGTGTCCTATTTTTCCACCAGCTTTATGCTTAAGATTATAGGCTACAGTGCATGTCCCACTGTAGTGGCAAATGGGTTTGTAAGGGTTGTATACGAAAGCCCTGTATGTGTTTACCGCTGGATGTCAATGTTAGATGAATAACTTCCTGTGTGTGTCTGCACTTAAACCACCCAGATCGAGTCTATGCAACTTCACCCACGGCACATCTCTTCAGACTGTGAGAGAGATTGTTCGAGACTTGTATTGGGTGTATACAGTGACCCACTAACTCGCCAGTTCTGATGGAACTCAATGGAAAGTGTGTCAGAAGAGTTTCACAGTCTGGCTCCCAGAGCTGCTGTGATATTGAGACTGAAATAAGGTGGCCAAGTGGAGCTGTTTGGATTAAACCACTCTCTAATGTTTCTCTTTCTCTGTCTCTCACACCCTCTTTCCTCTCTCTCTCTCTCTCTCTTGCTTTTTCTCGTGTTTCATTTCATTAATCATGCTGAAGTGCTTCAGTCTGGACAAGTGCTGGATTTTGATGCTATATGATTTTATATGTTGGTTCCATCTCCATTTTGTGTTTTTGTGATAATAGCCTTTTGGGACTGTAAGCTGTAAGCGATACAAATGTGCAATAAAAAAGTAAAGAAGATGATCTGGTAGCATTGATTCAGCATGATAGCAATGAATTAGGTTATCCTTTATAACCCCTCATTTTATATCAGTATAGATCTTCCCTTCCAAGGTGGTTTTTACAAGTACAAACCATTGTTCCAAAGTAGCTTTAGCAAAAAAATAAAGAAGATAAAATATGGGGGAAAGAAAATCTGTGTCTCCTCTATACTAAACTCCCTGGGATGTATGAGGAAGATGCTGGGGAAGGGGTTGTTAATTGACTATTGTCATTCAAGAACATTGACAGATAATTCAATATGCTTTCAATAATTTGAACAAAAGAACAAAAAACTATTATCTATATTTTCCTCACAGTTAGATATGCTAAAAACAAATGTTGCAATGTTTTACTGGAGAATAAAAACTAAATTTACTTTGACAATGACAAACCAATATTAAGTTGCATGAGGGTGAAAAAACAAACTCATCCTCATTTCAACTAATGTTTGGTGATTATGGATCACTGGCTGTCAAGTTCAGTTACATTTTTAGTTGACTAAATAAAATTAAATAAATGATTGGAATGTGGGTCAATTTGCATTGAGACAAACTCATCTCATTGCTTGTGGGGTGTTCCCGGTCTTCAGAGGTCAGTATCTATCAAAAGTGGTCCAAGAAAGGAACAGTGGTCAACCGGCGACATGGTCATGGCTCATTGATGCACGTGGGGAGCGAAGGCTGGCCCGTGTGGTCCGATCAAACAGACAAGCTACTGTAGCTCAAATTGCTCAAGAAGTTAATGCTGGTTCTGACAGAAAGGTGTCAGAATACACAGTGCATCAGAGTTTGTTGTGTATGGGGCTGCATAGCCGCAGACCAGTCAGGGTGCATCGCTTACCTGGGGAACACATGGCACCAGGATGCACTATGGGAAGAAGGCAAGCCAGCAGAGGCAGTGTGATGCTTTGGGCAATGTTCTGCTGGGAAAACTTGTGCCCTGCCATCCATGTTGATGTTACTTTGACACGTACCACCTACCTAAGCATTGTTGCAGACCATGTACATCCTTTCATGGAAACGGTATTCCTTGGTAGCTGTGGCCTCTTTCAGAAGGATAATGCGCCCTGCCACAAAGAAAAAATGGTTCGGAAATAGTTTGAGGAGCACAACAACGAGTTTGAGGTGTTGACTTGGCCTCCAAATTCCCCAGATCTCAATCCAATCGAGCATCTGTGGGATGTGCTAAACAAACAAGTCCAATCCATGAAGGCTCCACTTCGCAACTTACAGGACTTAAAGGACCTGCTGTTAACATCTTGGTGCCAGATCCCACAGCACACCTTCAGGGGTCTAGTGGAGTCCATGCCTCGATGGGTCAGGGCTGTTTTGGCAGCAAAAGAGGGACCAACATGATATTAGGATCATAATGTTATGCCTGATCGGTGACTTGAGGCCCTTGGTAAATATATCCTCCCTGAAGACTTTAAGAAGAGCGTATTTCATGATTTATTGTAAGGCCAGTGCTTTGATTGCCATCAATATCAGCTGTAATTTCAGGAGGCTTTGTATGCAATCACTTTTCATTGTGCTACACAGTCCGAGATAGCATACCATCTAATGTTTAATTTCTTTCTTGAGACATAAAAGCTTTGGAGTTGATCTATATACTTACTTATTAGATTTTTTTTGTCAGTTCAGTGAAGTGGGTGCTTTGAGAATGAAGAAGTGTTCTTGATTTATGTTAGACTCACACAGCTCACATGTGAGTGATTTGCTGCAGCGCCACGAGAGACCACAGATTTAGCCTTGCATTTGCAAGTAACCCAAGGTAATCTCTGTCACTCATACTGTACATGATCATATTTTTTCCAGTAAGTTAGCAAGTCCAATAGCAGAATTGTTTTTACAAGTAGCGGTGTAGTAAAGCAGTATTTTTGTCACCTAAGCCCAACATGGAATCTCATACATATTCAGCACTGGGTAGTCCAATTCGATTGTAGTGGAAAGGTTTGTTTGGACATGTCCAGTGTCTTATCAAGTCCTAACAGTGTCTGGTTCACTATCAAAGGGCAGAATTTTTTTAATGTGAATCTACGGCAAAATTATAACCCAATATATTCATCATGACAATAACATTCATGCCCAACGCATCTGTGCATGACGCCAAAGGTTTCTTGTTGATTTTAAAGGTTACCCTGTGTGTTAAAAACTGATGCCGGGGGATCTTGACCAAGCGTAAATATGTGACGTGTCGGGAGTGAGAAAGGGTTGCAAAAAGATATCACCTACATAAAATAGCTTGAATTACACAGTGATACAGTGATAAATATATAAAGGTACATTAAGTCCACCTTTGCAGTTGTACATGCAGGCCAAATAAAGATCACAACCAAGGACTTGCAGTAATAGTAATAATAATAATGTTATTGCATCAGTTCTTTGGCACCAAGCGTTTCACTCTGTCATTCACTGGCATTTTTTTCATTTCTTTCTGTCTCCCTCAAATTTGTGTCCTATGGCCCTCGTTAAACTTCAGCACATATGCACATGTGTCCATGTCTAAATCGAATAGTAGGGCGTTTCTCATTTCTTGTGTATCACTCTCTCTCTCTTTGTTGTTCTCTCTGCCCTCTCTCATCCTTAATGCAGAACAGGCACCTGGCTTCCCCTGGGCAGATCAATACTCTGCTCATAAGATTTCCCATGATGCAAGACCATTAATTAAAGCATCTAATCAAATAATTGTGCTCAAATGCTTTGTATGAACTCTAGATAATAATTTACTACACATGTTGAGATATTGCTTTGCTGCTCCTGGCTCCTCTATAGGGGACATTATTATCCTTTCCTTCTACATGGTCCTGTATATTTAAAAAATAGTCACAGGTTAGAAGATCTAATTTACAGTAAATTACAAATACAACTTCAATCCATGCATAACAACCTGAGGTTTAGTGTCTTGCACAATGGTTTATCCAAAACAAATGTCAGGGTGATACAATATTCCTCATTTCATATCAAATTAAATTGGTTATATTTTAAATATTAAATGTATTTTGGTTATATTTTATATTTAACCAAATATATATTTGGTTATATTTGGTGAAAATATTTTACTATTTTATTCTTGATTGTTATACCACATGACATTTTTAGAGTCATTAGCCCCTTGACTCAAAATTCATCCTGTGAAAACTGTTTTGAAATTGGATGTTGTCTTACAATGGAATAGGTACTCTAAGGGCCTTATTTTAACATTCTGAAGCGCATGGCGCAGGTGCACTTAGGGCGTGTCCGAATCCATTTTTGCTAGTTTAATGACGGAAAAAACTATATTTGCCTGGCACATGGTCCAAAAAGGTTGTACATATTCTCTTAATGAGTCATGGATGTGTTTTGGGCATAATGTGCAATAAACCAATCAGAGTCTCATCTCCAATTCGGATTTTCTATTTATATGACGGAATTTGCGAGTGGAAAGACTGAACGCTTTTATTTGTAATATTTAAAAATGACATATTTAATTTAATTTATACAATTATTTAATATTAAAAATGTTTTTGTGCTGCTGCGCTCCTTTGTATGTGTAATAAGCAGAGTGTACACGCATTGCACCCGCCTATAGGCGCATATCACCAAAGCGCCCCTTAAATAACAAAAAATACTATCGACTTTAGGCCAGGTTTTTGTTGGTCAATGGTGCAGTTGTTTTCATTTTCCTCAAAATAGCAACGCGCCAACAATGCATCTGAATACACCTCATTTTCAGACCAGCACGTCCATCGGCGAACAGATGGGTGCAAGTTCATTTGCTTTTTAACGTGGAGCTGGATGTTGAAATGATAACTGCATCGGGCTGAAACTAGCAAAAAACACTTGCGTCTTGTGCTGGTTGTATGATTGGGTCCCCTAGTGGGCGGTGTCAGGTTTCATATAACACAGGTTATTTGAACTACTTTATCAAAACCATTTCTAATCTTGACAAAACACATATCATCGGAAAGGTCGGAGTCTCAGGGTTCCATATTTTGTGACTGTTTTGTGATAGAATTTGGAAAAGATGTTTGGACAGAAATGTATTAATTTGTAACAGGAGAATGCAACGTGGCATGTGGGTAACACCCGGTGGCCTAAACAAAATCTCATAGAAACTTCAACTGTTGTGATAGCAACTTCAAATTTGGAACACAACTTGTTTAGACATATGGCTTTGATTTTATAGTAAAATTATTTTGTAAAATATACATTTTATATAAAATTATAAAATAAACATGCTTTATATAAAATACATTTGATTCGCAGTAAATACAGTAAATTTAAACTTCCATAACTTTTCATACTTTAATTTTTTGAATAATATGTTGAGTATCTTCTTTAAAACAAGAAAAAAACGTAGGTCTATATCCCAAAGCATTCTTGAATTACAACCATTTGAGTTTGGATATTGCATTTTCATGTCTATTCTCAAAAAGGAGGTGACAGTTAAGGGGTTTAAAATTGCATTAAGTTTTTTCAACTATATTAAAACTAACTAAAATACAAATATTATATTCCTAAGAACTTGACACATTTTTTAAAGATCGTTTATACATCATTGATTCGGGCAGATAGACCATAAAACTTCAGTTGTACAAAAGATCCTTCTGTGCATTTGTTTGTTTTGATTTGGCCTTACAAGCCGTGACCTCTGTGAGAGGACAAGTCCAGGATGCAAATTCTCCCCAGCCTCTGCCAACAATGCATCTTCTGTATAGGCTACACCAACATATGATGACCAGAGGCGGGTGGAAAGGTGGCAGTTTATGTACAAGCTCTCTGGCAGCTTCAGCTCCCTCATTCCTTCTGTCCCACAAACAGAGAGGTCCGTGTGTGACCCCTGCAATAATGGTCCAGTCTGTACACTCCCAGTTACCTCATGCTCAAACAGGAAAGGAGACTGTGACAGTTTGAAGTGATTCTGTACATCACAAAAAAAAATGCACGATGACATGATGTTTAATTTTTAATCTATTTGTATTTCTCTCTAAAATAAAAGCATCTGCTATATGCAAATGTAAATTGTACAATATGGCAAATTCGGTACAGTAAAGTACAGAATAAATCATGAAGCACAGTTCCAGATGCATAGTTTTATTGGTGAAATAAGTTATTTGGACTCCGTGAAACTGTTTTAATCACCTTGAAACTATACATCACTTATACAACTTTTATAAACCAGGTAATAAAGTTGTTTGGTTATTCAGAACATAAATCATAGAGTTTTCAGAAGACGTTTTTGTAAGGCTGAATGACTGATTGCACTTTAAAACGGCTTCGGCAAACATGTGAGCATACATGCATGTGTATGTGTAAACAGCTGAAATAATTGGATATCTGTTCCTGCATTTGACGCCGACCTTCTTCACCCTTTGCTATTGACATGTCTGAAAAACGACCTCATGTTCAGATGATTAGGAAATCACTTCAAAGGAAAACTTTGATGAATGTTTGGACTTGAAAAAAATTAAATCTGAAAACTGACACTTAAGAGGCTAAGTAAATATAAAGGCCTCAAAGAAAATACTAATATATTACTAAAGGTCAAAATTAAATTCACATTTCTGTTCTTGGCATCATTCTGAATATTTATTGGTGCGCATTATTCCAATGAAAAAAAATGTGTGTACTTGTTCTTCCTCTGAAATGCCTTATTGAAGTAACTTCAACAATGTACTGTAGTCCTGAGTTTCTCAAACCCATCCTGTCCTGCAGAGTTTAGCTCAAACCATAATCAACTCACTTACCTGCTATTTTCTTGGCTGAATTTCCTGAAATGTGTTTGAAATCCTTGGCTGTGTTCGAAATCGCCCCTTATCAGTCACTATTCCCTACATTATTCCACTAATATAGCTCACTTGAAGGAGTAAATGAAAACGAGTGAGTGAATTCGGACACTGAGTGCGCCGGAAGGGCAGCCCCTTTTAGTTTGTGCTTGCTGTTTAAATAATCATTTGAAAGTTAGCAAACTGCCAGCTCCAGTAGTAATGAAAAGATTTATCTTGAACTCTGCCATGGAAACTAGCATGTATAAACCTTAATTAAACTTAATAATCAATTAAAAAGGAATTTATACCTGTATTATATTATGCAGTAGCCACATTGGACCAGCGGTTTGGAAAATGGATGGATGGATGATTCAGCTGTAAGCGCCATCTTCTGGCCAGTAATTAATTCGGTGCACAACTTTCACAGTGCATTATGGGTATTCTCTTGCTGTTAAGCGTACATCGGTTGTACACTCGTTATTGCGGTGGATTATGGGATTGAATGAGTGCACTCGATAATGTCCACTATATGGTTTCGGACACCACTACAAATGGCTGTCCCCTTAAATAGTGCCCTATTTAAGGGTAAATGGGGGGTGATTTCGGACACAGCCCTTGACTATCTTGTGTGTTTGATTAGGGTTGGAACTAAAATCTGCAGGGCAGTGGGCATCCAGGACCGGATTTAAAGAACCCTGATGTAGTCTTTACACCAGAGATCTTCAACCCTGCCCCTGGGGACCGACTGCCCTGCCCTGCCCTGCTTTAGTTCCAACCAAGGGGGTAATCCAGCCCCCGGAAAGCATACCTTCAATAGGGGCAGCCATTGCTAACCAAGCCATCACCTGCTGTTAGCATCCCATTGACTCCCATTCATTTTGGCCTCACTTTTACAGCGAATATCTTTACATCTGAGGCGTTTAAAGACGCCATTTGTCCATTGTTTATTTTTAAACAAACACAACAATGTATAAAATGCTCCATTACCTTGTATTTTTTCCAAACTTTATGATGCCAAGGACCCCTAAATATGATGAACCTTTATGAGGGACCCCCTTCCTAAAATCCATCTATTTTTATGTACGAAAAAACATTTAAACTGTTAGATAAATAGTAAGTGTGACATTATAAATACAACATATTGTTTCCCAACTTAAATTGGCTATTAATGTTGGATGTATAACCCCGAAGAAAAATATTTAAGAATATTTGTATAAGCAACTTTCACAATAAATGTTTGAAAGCAGCGTCCGTATGTGTTAAGAAAACGTCTCGGTTACGTATGGTAACCCTCGTTCCCTGAAGGAGGGAACGGAGACGTACGTCGGTAATAACCGACGAAGTGATCCCAATTCGTCGGTTATTACCGACGTACGTCGTAGTGACCGACTGAAAGGGAACTGCTTTACAACCCCAGTGAGCAAGATAAAGGGGACTATAGTGAGAAACTCTCTAGAAAGATACAAAGCAAGCATATACAATACTGGAATGTATACGGCAAGAAAGGAGAGAAACATTTAGAAATGAAACCGTTAGAATATTCTGTAGACTTTATCCATTTTTTGCTTTGTCTTTTTATACTCTGAACTTTTCTGGGGACCCCTTAGAACCTTCTGGAGGACCCCTGGGGGACTCCGTCGCGCTGTACCGTATAGACCCGCGGAGAAGCTCGCAGGCAATCTTTTACTGTCTATGAGGCAATCGGGGGGACGTGGAGGCATAAATGCCGATAGAGATGTTGCAGATCCTGCTTCATTCATCAGAAGTTGCTCCTGCTCACTCTCTTTGTCTCTACAAGATTCGGTGATTCAGAATTCACTTTGCACAACTACTAGATTTACAACTGTCAGACAGGTTGCTCACGTCACATCTACATCGTCGAGCTCAGTCTGTGGCTGCGCAGTACGCTCAGCCATCAGGAAGTTAGTGCTTCTAACTGACTTCAATTTTCTCTGTTGAAGTCTATGGGGTCGCTGTGTCCATTTCTTTTACTGTCTATGGTTCCAACTCTTATCAAACACACCTAAAGGTAATCAAGCTCTTCAGGAAGGCTTGAAAACACACAGACATGTGTGCTGAAGTAGGTTGGAAATTAACTTAGGACAGTGGATCCCCAGGAACAGGGTTGAAGACCTCTGCTTTACACAACAGCCATTTTACACAATCCACAATCCCAAATCCAAATCCCACTCTATGTAAATTTACACTAACTTCAAAAATGAGATATTTTAAATAAAAAAATGTTGCTGATTTAATTTACATGTTCCCTCAGATGAATTTCTCTATACAGTAGCTTATATTTCTTTTAATTATGTGTAAAGGAATTCTTGTAACAACTGCCAATTAATCAAACCTAAATTACAGCCAACCTAGGATTTAAGATTTGACATGCCAATACAAATTCAGTTATCAAACACTCAAAGTTAAATGACATTTTAGGAAATTTTACAGTTAACGCTATCTGCAATGACATAAAGAAAGAAGGCAATATTGCCATTCTCATATGCCGTTGGCATATGCGTTCTCTTAGAACTGTTTATTTAGCTTTATGTAAAATAAATCTTTGCTGGTCTTGGTAATCAGTCTTATTACATGTATTGTTTTAGGTCCAGCATGAACAACTGTAAAAACTACAAGAAAATAATCTGTTATGTTTTCTCTCACTGGCCAACAGACACTGTATCTCCAGTCTACTTGACAGCAATGTTCTGTCTGTGCTTTCTCAGGACATCTGTTTTACATTTTTCCACTTGCCAAAAGTGCAATTAGCCTGCATTTGACTGGTACTATTGCCTATGCACGGAGAGAGAATACTTCAAGGATGTATTCAATGTACAATGTAATAGAAACATGGGTAACACTTTACAATAACTACACGCTATGAAGCATTAGTTAAGCATTAGTAAATAGTTAATTCATCATTTATAAAGCATTGATAGACATTAATAGGCAGTGTATAAATATAGCTATAAATGCTTTATTCTTGATTTATAAGCATATCTATAATGTGTTTAATAATTGTATTTTCATACTTTAAAAATGATCAATTCATAATTTCTAAATTAAGTATTATATTATTTACGAACCAGTTATTTAGGAGTTGTCAGTGGTTCATATGATCATTTAGAAAGTGTAAGTAAAGGATTAATAAACTATTTAAATGTACATTTATACATCTTATTATTTAAACATATACAGTGAGGAAAATAAGTATTTGAACACCCTGCTATTTTGCAAGTTCTCCCACTTAGAAATCATGGAGGGGTCTGAAATTGTCATCGTAGGTGCATGTCCACTGTGAGAGACATAATCTAAAAAAAAAAAATCCAGAAATCACAATGTATGATTTTTTAACTATTTATTTGTATGATACAGCTGCAAATAAGTATTTGAACACCTGAGAAAATCAATGTTAATATTTGGTGCAGTAGCCTTTGTTTGCAATTACAGAGGTCAAACGTTTCCTGTAGTTTTTCACCAGGTTTGCACACACTGCAGGAGCGATTTTGGCCCACTCCTCCACACAGATCTTCTCTAGATCAGTCAGGTTTCTGGCCTGTCACTGAGAAACACGGAGTTTGAGCTCCCTCCAAAGATTCTCTATTGGGTTTAGGTCTGGAGACTGGCTAGGCCACACCAGAACCTTGATATGCTTCTTACAGAGCCACTCCTTGGTTATCCTGGCTGTGTGCTTCGGGTCATTGTCATGTTGGAAGACCCAGCCTCGACCCATCTTCAATGCTCTAACTGAGGGAAGGAGGTTGTTCCCCAAAATCTCGCAATACATGGCCCCGGTCATCCTCTCCTTAATACAGTGCAGTCACCCTGTCCCATGTGCAGAAAAACACCCACAAAGCATGATGCTACCACCCCCATGCTTCACAGTAGGGATGGTGTTCTTGGGATGGTACTCATCATTCTTCTTCCTCCAAACACGTTTAGTGGAATTATGACCAAAAAGTTCTATTTTGGTCTCATCTGACCACATGACTTTCTCCCATGACTCCTCTGGATCATCCAAATGGTCATTGGCAAACTTAAGACGGGCCTTGACATGTGCTGGTTTAAGCAGGGGAACCTTCCGTGCCATGCATGATTTCAAACCATGGCGTCTTAGTGTATTACCAACAGTAACCTTGGAAACGGTGGTCCCAGCTCTTTTCAGGACATTGACATTGACAGTCATGTTTAGCTTCTTCCATTTTCTAATGATTGCTCCAACAGTGGACCTTTTTTCACCAAGCTGTTTGGCAATTTCCCCGTAGCCCTTTCCACCCTTGTGGAGGTGTACAATTTTGTCTCTAGTGTCTTTGGACAGCTCTTTGGTCTTGGCCATGTTAGTAGTTGGATTCTTACTGATTGTATGGGGTGGACAGGTGTCTTTTTGCAGCTAACGACCTCAAACAGGTGCATCTAATTTAGGATAATAAATGGAGTGGAGGTGGACATTTTAAAGGCAGACTAACAGGTCTTTGAGGGTCAGAAATCTAGCTGATAGACAGGTGTTCAAATACTTATTTGCAGCTGTATCATACAAATAAATAGTTAAAAAATCATATATTGTGATTTCTGGATTTTTGGGAGGATTATGTCTCTCACAGTGGACATGCACCTACGATGACAATTTCAGACCCCTCCATGATTTCCAAGTGGGAGAACTTGCAAAATAGCAGAGTGTTCAAATACTTATTTTCCTCACTGTAGTAATAGTTACTCTCTGTGTTAATAAATGCTTTGTTAACATGTATTTCCACTGTAATTCTTGAGTAATTCAGGTAGTTATAAAACATTTAGTAGTTGTCAGTTAACTTTTTTTGTGAGCTCCTCTAAAGGGAGGATGATTTATGCCTCGTAAAGCTTTTACAAAGGAGATTTTAAGGCTCAGTTCTCTTCTGCACTGCTGTTCTCTAATGTTTTATAGTTAGTACTGTTTTGACATTGCAACATATTTTATTATATTATTATTGTTTTATCTAAATTTTATTTGTTGTATTTTTGGCACTGTAATCCAGTGTAATCCACTGATAAATTTTTATTCAGCAATGTTTACACTTTACAAATTTTTATTTTTATATCAGATTGCAGAGGCTTGGTTTCATTTGACTGCAGTTATGGTTTCTGGCGGTCTACAGGAATATTATTTTCTATGACATTATAGAGGTTTAATTTTTATTTGATATTAAGTTACTTCAGTTGTACAGTCTCCATTTTTGCATTTTGAAATAAATATTTCTATGTGCTGTATTCCTTTGTGTTGTGTTTGTTTCCTTTTTCTGTACAGAAGAGAACTGAGCCTTTGTAAAAGCTTTATGAGGCATAAATAGTCCCCACTTTAGAGGAGCTCACAGATATAGTTAACTGACAACTACTAAATGTTTTATAACTACCTGAATTAATCATGAATTACAGTAGAAATACATGTTAATAACGCATTTATTAACACAGAGAGTAACTATTACTATATGTCTAAAAATAAGATGTATAAATGTACATTTAGATAGTTTAGTAATCCTTTACTTACACTTTCTAAATGATCTGATGAACCACTGACAACTCCTAAATAACTGGTTTGTAAATGGAATACTTAATTAGAACTTATTAATTGATCATTTATAAAGTATGAAAATACAATTATTAAACACATTATAGATATGCTTATAAATCAAGAATAAAGCATTTATAGCTGCATTTATAAACTGCCTATTAATGTCTATTAATGCTTTATAAAGGATGAATTAACTATTTACTAATGCTTAATTAATGCTTCATAGCGTGTAGTTATTATAAAGTGTTACCGAAACATGATTAATCTCAAAATTCAGACTGTTGTTAGATGTTCAGAGAAATGTCACATTTGTCAAGTCTTTTGTCTTCCAATACAGGGATTAAACCAATACTTATTTCACATTTAACAAACTAACAAACTTTTTACAAACAGTTTGTTAGTTTGCAAACTTATTACTTTTAATTCTTGCAACACTATAATTATGCTCAGCTGGAGAGAATAAATAATGTTTTTCTTATTCATTGATTCATGATACCCTAAACTCCCTATGTCTCTTAAACATTTTAAATGATGAGAAATTACATTTTTAAATTACATTTAAAACATTTTAAATTAAATTTATTACATTTACATATGTGAGCAATATCAATAATAAAAGTTTGATAAACAACAAGTTAATATGTAGTAGCTTACATTTCAGATTTGGCAAGTTGTAATGTTTTTTTCCCCCCCGCCAAAATATTTCCAAATGAACCCAAAGATGGTCTGCCTCTCCCCATACAAAGACAGGACCTAACTGTTGTATAAAATTCTTATTTAAACTTAGCAATCACCAACTTAGCAAACACTAAACAGCTCAATATTTAAATCTTACAGTGTATATTAAATATAAAGTGTAATGAAGTTTTAGTTTCTTCCACAAGCAAATGGTTGTTCATCTCTTCTTCACTGCAGTTAATCAAGACGTAAATTATCTGTGCTCATTGCTACATCTTGAAACTGTGCCTTCTTAAATCCCTTTGGCTCATCATACAAAACCTCCATATGATGCTAAAAAGCTTGGGAGTGCCTCTTAAATCATATGTTTTGAGTTTCAAAAGCTCCTCACAAACGTGTGAAGGAGACTGTGGCGTGTGCATGTCGTACGTAAGTGCGTGAACAGATGTTGCACAAACGACTAGATCATTTCTGCATTATGAAGCACAATGCCACATGGATTTGACAATCAGACCTAGCCCACACCCAGTCCCAGGGGATCGAACAGAACAGTGCTCCTATCTTGTGAGCACAGCAGGGCTAGTCTTGTACTGTTCCAATTGCAGGAAGTTCCCTGGTTTACGTAGCATCTTGTACACAATGAAGTGACAAATAGCATCAAAATCAAACAGATAAACATACGAAATACATTTTTAGCATGTTGCATCTTCAATGACACAATTTTAACGCCCATCATTCACAAAATGATGCACCCAAGCTTTGTGCGAGTTTATAACATATTTTGCCTAATATAAAGTAATATATATTGTATTGATTTTTAAAACAGTTCAATAAACAAGTTAAACTTGAATAAATTACATTTTATGTATGATTTCATAAATGTATAAATAAATCATAAGTGTAACTACAGAAATTAATTACAGATGTAATTACATGCAGGAAATTTTAATGTAAGTATAATGTAAAAACATGGCGGTACACAATAACTGCATCAAATGATTCATTTAAATGTTAGTACATAGTACACTCTAAAAAATGCTGGGTTAAAAATAACCCAAGTTGGGTTGAAAATGGACTAACCCAGTGTAGTAAAGTTGGTTTGTGTGGGAAGAAGGAGGCGGGAACCGGCGAACATTCAAAATGTTTAATCAAAAATAAACACAAAATAAAATGGCGGCGGCAGCCCCTCGCGGCCGACTGCCGCCTACACACAAACACAAATGAACATAAAATGAAAATAAAATCTGCAGCCCCTCACGGACGACTGCAGCATACACATACCAAAACGTAAATAAAACACAACACAAAATCCTGGCCTGGGGCCCGTAACTCAGTTAGCCGGATTTGATTGTTGACGATTTGGCATGATCTTGGATTGTTTGGTTCTTCGACGCTCATCCTGGACTTGCTGTCATAGCAACAGGTCCGTTAGCTTAAACCTGCTCGCGAGCGGCTTATTTCATGTAAACAGGATTAGATTGCATCTTGAGGTGATACTTAAAATCTGTCCCAGCCACTGCTACTTTATTACAAGAGTTCATTACTGAACCAGGGGCAATAATAATAATTTTAAATAATAATAATATACAAATTTTAAATTGTATATGTATATGAGAATGTATATAATATTATAATGTTGTGTATAATACTATAGACACAGCCACTTGATTGAGCGATTTATTTGTGATGGAATAATTACTTTATAATTTGATTGGAGGTTTGCACACATGTTGTACAGTTAATCTGAGCCGTGCATTAATTTAAGTGATGACGGATATTATGGGATGCTTGATGCAGCGCAGGAGATGCAGAGAAGTTACAAATCTGCTTCGAATTGAATTAAAAATTGAATTACTACATTGAAATAAAAATGTAAAGGGTGTACAAATACTGTATAAAATCGTGAATATAAATAATTGGTAATCATGTAAAAAAAAAAAAAAAAAAAAAAAAAAAAAAACATTTATCATTGATCTATTATAACTTTTATGTTGGTTTGGTCGTTTGGCTGTTTCCTTATAAAAGTCCAGATATTCGTGGTTTTTTTTGTGTGTAATTTGCCAAGTTTTTTGCCAGGTGGCTTTTTTAATTATATGATGTCATTACGTTGCTCTCTTGACGCCAGCCAATCGCTGCATTGCTGATCATGGTTTCGAGTATCGATGCATCTGCCCTCTTCAGGGAAAACAAGAACGCGCAGTGATCTCAGATCATTTAATCCAGATATTTAAATCCAATCCGCAAATTCGTTGGAAGAACCAAATTAGCCAGAGATCAGTTATCAGGATTAAAAGATCTGGGATCTGTCAAATCATCTCAGATGTATTAAGCGATGTACGAAGAACAGGCCCCAGGTCCTCTCTCGTCACTCACTGTCGTCGCTCCTCATTTATACTCCCTCACTCCTCCGCGAGAGCCGAGATCGCTGCGGCGCGCAGCTGGCGCTCATCCTCCCTGATGAGCGCCGCCTTGTCCCGCCCTCACGGTCCCTCGGCCTCGCTGCTCGCCACACCCAGCAATTGGGTTGTTTTAACCCAGCGATTGGGCTGTTTTAACCCAGCAATTGGGCTGTTTTAACCCAGCGATTGGGCTGTTTTAACCCAGCGATTGGGCTGTTTTAACCCAGCAATTGGGCTGTTTTAAGCAAACATTTAACCCAACCGCTGGGTTAAAACAACCCAATTGCTGGGTTAGTCCATTTTCAACCCAACTTGGGATATTTTTATCCCAGCATTTTTTAGAGTGTAGTTAAGGCCACCTAATATAAAGTGGGTCCCATAAGCCTATACTATTTAAATACCAATGAAGTGGGGTCTACGTTTTTTATCAGTTTTATTTTGATAAACATGACACAAATTTTAAGGTGCACTGTGTAAATTTTAGCGGCATCTAGTGGTGAGGTTGCAACCATCTACCACTCACCCCTCCCTTTCAAAGCACATAGAGAAGCTACGGTGGCCAAAACAGAACAAAGATGTCGTCGTATGAGACAGCAGAGAGTAGCTAGTGCTCTATAGAGCAGTTTGTCCGTTTAGGGCAAAAGATACAGTGGAAGGACAATTTTGTTCTTTGGGGGACAAAACTTATAAAAAGGCACACAATTGGTACAGTTATACCATAGTTTCCCTCTCAGGGCAGGGCTAGGCAAGTTCAGTCCTAGAGAGCCGCTGTCCTGCAGAGTTTGGCTCCAACCCTGAAAGACATCTATAGAAGCTCTTATTGAGAATTTAACAGAGGTTTAGATGTTGATGTTTTATTGAAAATCACCATTATGATGATCAGTGTTTCCTTTAGTTGGGCAGTTTGACTCTTGGCGTTTTATGTGAGTTTGTGGTTTTTGTTACAGTGATAACAAAACACATAATCTGTTCAAATCAAAAGAAGCCATAAACACAAATTGTCATGAAGAAAATGTTTGACTAAACTCATCACTGACTAAAAATTATTATTAAATAATATTCACCAACAATACTTTCTTGCCACAGATCAGACAGTCTGAATTTTGATTTTTAAGTACATTGCAAGGTAATGTTTTTTTTATGCACACAGATATCAAGAATCAGCATATGAATCTCAACAATGGTGACATACTTAATGCTGCAATGCATGCTGGGAGCCATGAGCTTTATACTGTGGTGGCTTAGTAGGGTTGGAGCTAAACTCTGCAGGACATCAGCTCTCTAGGACCAAACTTGCCTACCCCTGACTTAGAGGTACAAAAATGTACCCTTAAGGGTCCCACCCCAGTGACAGCCACTTGTACCTTAAAAGGTACAATTTTGTACTCTTATTCAGTGTTCCTGGAGGCACACCAACACTACACATTTTCCAACTCTTCCTAATCAAACTCACCTGATTTAACTCACTGTTAAGTGGAGACTCCAACATCAGTAGAGACTCCAAGACCAGAAATATATGGGTCAGATAAGGGAGACATCCAAAATGTGCACTGTTGGTGTGCCTCCAGGAACTGGATTGGGAAACACTGCTCTTATTTTTGAGAGTGTACTGTAGAAACACGATGGCGCAAAATGGAGACTTCGCTGTAAGGGGACCCGCGGTGTACACTGCAAAAAAGGGTTTTCTTATTTAGTATTTTGTCTTGTTTCCAGTCTAAATATCTAAACATTCTTAAATGCATTTACTAGATAAGTTTTCTGGAGAATAAAATCAACATGAAGTGAGTTTTTGCTTAAAATCAGCTAAATTATCTGCCAGTGGGGTAAGAAAAATAATCTTGTTTCTTTTTTGAAATCTTGTTTCTGTCCCAAACAGGACCCAAACAGTGTATGTATAGAAATGGGTCCTTCTAAGGTAATAAAAATGTATGCACCACTGAAAACATAGTTATTGGATTGCTTTCCTGTCAACAGATTCTCCTAAATATTACACAGTGCACCTTTAACATCATGAAAAATAACTTTTACTGTTATAAAACACATATTTGTGAGCATTAGTGGAACCGAAGCTTTTAGAATAAACACGGAACTCATGTGATCGCTGTCATGCAGTGAATCTGGCCAATGTGTCGCCATCAGAGCTCATACAGCCATTGAAGAAGCTGAGCAGAATGAACCAGTCGGCGCTGTCTCAAGTCGGACAAAATTTCTAACCAGCATGCACTGCTTCAAGTCAGCCGCAGATCAGTCTGCTTCAAGTCGAACACACCTATTTTTTTTGCTCCTGAATGAATAGGTTCAATGCATGATTCAATTGACTCACACATAAAGACAGTCACTTTTCGCCACCTACTGGCATAATGATATAACCTGCAAGAGGGGTCGCTGAAAAAAGGTTTTGTCAGCACTCTTTAAACACTGCTCAGAAAATGTAAAAAGGTCCAGTTTCTGTCTGGACCCACACGTCACATCCAGCTCATTCATTTTATCCCTTTAGGATGAAGGTACAAACTAGATGACAATATTTCCCAGATGTCAAAACTGATCTGCTATATGGACTGTGAGACTGTTTTGCATAGACACAAATATTAATATCATCAGATTTCATTTTAGTGCAAAAATACTGAGCTGCGAATTTTGCTTCTTGCCTCAATTTATTCACAAACTTTGACGCGAGTTGGCTTGCAGATCATGAAGTCTCCTAACAGATCTCATTCACATGTATTCGTCATCTTATTTTTGAAAAAGCTAGCTCATTTTAATCATCAGGCTCAGGGGAGACTAAACAGCAATCTGTGCTGTAAAGAGACCATTTGTTTTCTTCATTTATGAGAATTCAAGCTGGCATGATTTCTTCACAAGCACACTTTTTCAGCTCTGTTGTTGGCTCTGAACCTTGGCCTGTATTTGTGGCATCTGGAACTAAGACATATTAAAAGACTTCAGTTAAAAGTGGTTGAATAAAATATAGACAGTGATGTACTCCTGCTTTGCACAACAAATTTTGCTTTGTTTTTTGGAAAAACGTTTATATTCTAGCTAAAGTGGACATTAGGTAACACTTTATTTTACAGTGTCCTTCTCACAAGTTACATGATACTATAGTCATTACTATGAAATGTGCACAATTACATGCAACTAACCCTAAAACATAATCCTATAATATTAACCATAATCCCATAATCCTAGCCATAACCCTATATGTAGTTAATTCTTATTACTCAGTAATTACACTGTAACACGGACACCATAAATAAAGAGTAACTGGACATTAAGATTTCAACAATGACTCATTAACTTTTTGCAGCAAAGTCAAAACATTATTTTAGCCCTGTTTTTACTCTACATGAGCTAAGAATTGCACCAAACCAGCACCAAAATTGCAGTGACATTCTCAGTGCAAATCAACGCAAAATTCACAATTTCAGCATGACTTGGTTTGCTCCCAATGGAATATTTGTATTGCTCCTCTGGGACTGAGATTCGAAGAAGTGCTCACTCATTACATCTGTGTGTGTTTTATGTAAACTAAATGGCAGTATATCTCTTTTCTAGCCTAATTTTTAGAGTGGAAGCAGAACTCATCTCTTTTCATTCACACAGGGACGTTGAGTATGATGGATGAGGCTGTCAGACCCTGCTGCTAGAGGTTAATAAACGCAAAGCAAAATATTCGATTCAAAGACTCCGTATTTTGCACTTCATAACATAAGCTGTTCATAAGCTGGCAAGAGACTCACTCCATGCAAAATCATACTTTATCATTACTTTTTTGCTGTTTTTATCTGTCCTCTTTTAGAGACATTCCCCCTCAAACAAAGCTTGATCCAAGCAATACACTTGTCTGGCAGGCTCTAACATTAGGATAAGAGAGTTTGCTGTTCAATTTTCTGTGTTGGGTACTTTTCTGTATGCTGTGTGAATGTGGTCATGGGTAGTGAGTGTGTTTTAGGGCACCTCCCTTCTTTAGCTCTGATACGCAGGACATTTTATTGGATGAAGAAACAAAGGCGTCTTCATCTGCCAAGAGCGACTTAAACAATAGAGGACTGGCCAGATTCAATCTAGAAAAACAAAACAAAAGAAACAAGTAAACGCATCTGTACAGTATGTTCTGTGCTGGTTGCATTTGAACCATGAGTGCTGATTTACAATGTAAAATACACTATATTGCCAAAAGATTTGGGACATCTCATTCTTAATCCGCAGGGTTTAATATGGATTTGGCTTTCCCCAAGGTTTAGGAGTGTTTATGGGAATTTTTGACCATTCTTCTAGAAGCGCATTTGTGAGGCCAGGCACTGATGTTGGACGAGAAGGCCTGGCTCGCAGTCTCCGCTCTAATTCATCCCAAAGGTGTTCTATTGGGTTGAGGTCAGGACTCTGTGCAGGCCAGTCAAATTCCTCCACACCAAACTTGCTCATCCATGTCTTTATGAACCTTGTTTTGTGCACTGGTGTGCAGTCATGTTGGAACAGGAAGGGGCCATCCCCAAACTGTTCCCACAAAGTTGGGAGAATGAAATTGTCCAAAATGTCTTGGTATGATGAAGCATCAACCTCACACCATAATCCCTCCTTCACCAAACTTTACACTTGCAGGCACAATGCAGTCAGGCATATGCACAAGACTCCAGTGGCGGCGTGCTTTACAACACTGCATCCGATGCTTTGCATTGCACTTGGTGATGTAAGGCTTGGATAAGCTGCTCGACCATGGAAACCCATTCCATCTCTACGCACTGTTCTTGAGCCAATCTGAAGGCCACACGAACTTTGGAGGTCTGTAGCTATTGACTCTGCTTTAAAAAAAGGAAAAAAGACAAGATTACAGTGTGGCAAGTGAATGAGGTCAAATTTGAGAGGATTTAACTCATAAATGCATGAATGTTTTGCCAATCATTATTATATATTCAGGTCTTTAGCGACCCGGATCTATCTCTGACACAGATTGATCTCTACCTGTCGCAATAATATAAAACTATCCTGATATTAGAGTAACAATTACAGAAGAATAAAATGAAGCATATTTTGTTACCTTTTGGAGCTTGGATGGTTCAGTTTGAGAAGATGTTTTATTAGAGCTTTTTTTTAAGTTGTATTGTATTTTTATTTCGAGCTCATTTCCTCAGCATCTGGCTCATATTCGCCATCTCAAACATATTGTCAAAACTGTCATTTTCAAAATCAATATTTTGATCACTGACAGCTTCTTCACCAGAACACCATCAAGTGACAGTGACACCAACACTCGATTGCGTTCAGTAGATGCTCTGCAGTGAATCGCTGAGCCATTTCAAGTTTTGCTGATGATACTTCCCATTCTTTTGTTTTCTGCCTGCAGCAACTATGAGTGAAATGTCACTTCATCATTGTATACCAGACATTGCCACCTTGTGGAATAAAGGTGAATTGCACTTATTCAGTCATCAAATATTAAATTATTGATGTGCAGAAAAAAATATACTTACACTGTTATAATTATAATTATAATTTGTTACATTTATATAGCGCTTTTCTGGTTATCCCACCTCAATAGCAGCAAAAGAGTTTTTCAATGCAACAAGATCACAGTACATTGCACTTATTTTTTGATGTAAGTACATAGTAGTTAAAGCCACCTAATATAAAGTGTGAAATACTATGTATAATTTAAAAAATACTAAGTATAATTTTATTTATTTTATTTTATTAATATTAGTGTATTATTTGATCTGTAAAGCTATTTTTACAGAATTATGGTGTTATGTTGTCATGTCAACAAAGTTGTAAAATGCTGCCTTTACTTTAGTTTGTATTTATTTATTTATTGTACTCATTTATAATATTCTACGAACATCACACATTTGCAGTCTACAATATAATTTAGATCAGGGGTCAGCAAGTATGTTTGGCATCGGGCCAAAAAAAAAAATCCCAGAACATAGTCAAGGGATAATTAAAAAATGGATAAAAATAACTCAAAAAATAAAAGAGGACTTGAATACGCCCATCAATGGCATGTATGAGTCATGCTCTTAACGAACTATGTTTTATTTCCTCTTTCCATATTGTGGATAATCAATATGTATTTGAATTTGCTTGTTACACAATGGAGCCTAACTTGTAATAATAATTTGACGTAGCCTTCTTTTACACTCAGAATTATTCTGTCACATGTCTATCTTGTCTTGTTTAGCACATGTGGTGTTTTGTCTTGATGTGGTGTTTAGTCCTGTGCTGGTTTGTTGTCGTCTCCTGTCTTCATGGATATTTTATATAATTTTGAAATGATTGTGCGAACCCGCAACCTCTCATGTCCAAACGTATCATGCATCAACCCACTAACTGGTAGTATGCCATTTATATTATCATAATATATTTTGCCATAGTCTAATTTTCTCCACACGCAGGGTTAATTGCCTGCATAACATTATTGCCGTAAATCACTCATTTCTTTTATTGGATAACCTACTCAATAAAAGCGCAACACGAGAAACATAATCAACAGCTACAGCGGAGAAAAGAGCGGCAGTCTTTTATTTAGCACAACTATTTGCTGTATCACTGCCATAGTTTGACCAAACTCCCCTCCACAATCATTCCCTTTAAATAGACTCCATAATGGTTTGCCAGCTGATTTAGGCTACCTTTGGATAATATAATTAAAAAGCTAAAAACTATCAGTGTAATAACAATTGTATTCTTTGCATGAAAAAAAAAAAAAATCAATTAGCAGAATTATATTCGTATAGACTGAGATGTAAAGAAACGGTGGCCACTATTGGAATGAACGGTCAATATTAATAAGGTATAGCTAAGAGTGGTCCAGATCAACCTTTCGAAAGTATGACTTACAGAAGGTATTCCTAACTAAGATTGTTTCAGGAAACACGTATTAACATTAAGCTACACCTTAAGATATAACTTAAGAACGACGTAGTGCTAAGAAGGTTTCAGGAAACTCTAACAATGAGGCTTAAGGCTGTAAACTCTAATGTAGGTCACTAGAGCGTCTCTGGACATCAGGGGAGGGAGATTTACCTGCACAGCTCTCACTAGCTGGCCTCTGTTATACTCTCATGACAGATCTATTTCAGAACCAGCCGCTATCAAAATAATCTGGCTGTGGGCGCGGGACAAATATTATTGCTGGCGGGCCGCCTGTTGCCGACCACTGATTTAGATTATTCTTTTTATTATGATGCATATCCACTTGTGTCTAAACTGTTGATTCATTTCACTTGAATTAAAGTGTATTTTAGGTAAAGTAGTGCAAACTATGGTCATCTGTGTGGACATACATTCTCACGCTTCACAACACAGGACTTTTCTGAGGCACCGGGTTTGCAGACGTGACCAAGAAAGGTTGTATGACCTAGTGAACCTTTGACCTGTGAATTCTCCCAATGCAGTGTTTCAAATAACCTCTCCGTATGATACTTCCTGTCATATGAGACAGGTCAATGCTAGCACCCTACAGAGCTTCAAACTGGGCCTGTCCCTCAAAACTCATGACCTCATCTTGACATTTCAAATTTGATTATTCTCGATCCAACACACCGATTGCTAAAATACCCAACAGAACTGGCCAATGTGAGAAATGGTCCAATAAAGGCAATATTGGAAGAGTACTGTCTCAGTGGAATATCCTAGGCATTTGCATGTTGCAGAGGGACCATTTGTCTTCATCACAGTGTAAATTGTCTGCCCAAACTTTCAGTTTAGGATGATTTATAATGTTGAATGGGCAGCCTGGGGTTTAAAGACTCCACATGATGGGCTCTGGTTCATCCTGAATGAAAAATACTAAGTTACATGTCTCTGGTATTATGATAGGTGGTCACCTCAGTCAACTTTTGGCAAACCCCCCACACATTCCATCCCTCTAAATTTAACCCCAATTACTTAATTTCCCCAATTTTACCAATTACCCTACTAATTGGAAAAGCACTTTCTTGTGTTCCAACTTCTGGTTGAAGTACAGAGGAGTGCTCTTGACCTTATCAAAAACATTTACTTGATCATCTCAGGATTTATTAAATCATAAAGATCAAAAAGTCAGAGTCCTCATCCTTTTGAAGAGCATGCAAAGTGGATTCACAGCGTTGACAAACACACACCCTTCCAGACCTCAGCTACAACTACAGTGTTTGAGGGAATAAAGTCGACTTTGCTTGTGGGTAACCACTGAAGACTACAGGGAGTGCAGAATTATTAGGCAAATGAGTATTTTGACCACATCATCCTCGTTATGCATGTTGTCTTACTCCAAGCTGTATAGGCTGGAAAGCCTACTACCAATTAAGCATATTAGGTGATGTGCATCTCTGTAATGAGAAGGGGTGTGGTCTAATGACATCAACACCCTATATCAGGTGTGCATAATTATTAGGCAACTTCCTTTCCTTTGGCAAAATGGGTCAAAAGAAGGACTTGACAGGCTCAGAAAAGTCAAAAATAGTGAGATATATTGCAGAGGGATGCAGCAGTCTTAAAATAGCCAAGCTTCTGAAGCGTGATCATCGAACAATCAAGCGTTTCATTCAAAATAGTCAACAGGGTCGCAAGAAGCGTGTGGAAAAACCAAGGCGCAAAATAACTGCCCGTGAACTGAGAAAAGTCAAGCGTGCAGCTGCCAAGATGCCACTTGCCACCAGTTTGGCCATATTTCAGAGCTGCAACATCACTGGAGTGCCCAAAAGCACAAGGTGTGCAATACTCAGAGACATGGCCAAGGTAAGAAAGGCAGAAAGTCGACCACCACTGAACAAGACACACAAGCTGAAACGTCAAGACTGGGCCAAGAAATATCTCAAGACTGATTTTTCTAAGGTTTTATGGACTGATGAAATGAGAGTGAGTCTTGATGGGCCAGATGGATGGGCCCGTGGCTGGATTGGTAAAGGGCAGAGAGCTCCAGTCCGACTCAGACGCCAGCAAGGTGGAGGTGGAGTACTGGTTTGGGCTGGTATCATCAAATATGAGCTTGTGGGGCCTTTTCGGGTTGAGGATGGAGTCAAGCTCAACTCCCAGTCCTACTGCCAGTTTCTGGAAGACACCTTCTTCAAGCAGTGGTACAGGAAGAAGTCTGCATCCTTCAAGAAAAACATGATTTTCATGCAGGACAATGCTCCATCACACGCGTCCAAGTACTCCACAGCGTGGCTGGCAAGAAAGGGTATAAAAGAAGAAAATCTAATGATATGGCCTCCTTGTTCACCTGATCTGAACCCCATTGAGAACCTGTGGTCCATCATCAAATGTGCGATTTACAAGGAGGGAAAACAGTACACCTCTCTGAACAGTGTCTGGGAGGCTGTGGTTGCTGCTGCACGCAATGTTGATGGTGAACAGATCAAAACACTGACAGAATCCATGGATGGCAGGCTTTTGAGTGTCCTTGCAAAGAAAGGTGGCTATATTGGTCACTGATTTGTTTTTGTTTGGTTTTTGAATGTCAGAAATGTATATTTGTGAATGTTGAGATGTTATATTGGTTTCACTGGTAAAAATAAATAATTGAAATGGGTATAAATTTGTTTTTTGTTAAGTTGCCTAATAATTATGCACAGTAATAGTCACCTGCACACACAGATATCCCCCTAAAATAGCTAAAACTAAAAACCACTTCCAAAAATATTCAGCTTTGATATTAATGAGTTTTTTGTGTTCATTGACAACATGGTTGTTGTTTAATTATTAATGTTGTAAAATTAATCCTCAAAAATACAACTTGCCTAATAATTCTGCACTCCCTGTATAGGCTGGCATTTTTTCAAATTTGTTACATTGTTACATATTGTAGGTGTGTATCAGGAAGTGAGACTGGAATTGCAGACGACTCATTTTGGCAGTTCAGAATCGATTCTTTCTTTAGGAGACAATAACTTTATTTGTTGTGCACTTTGATCTTTGCAGACATTTTACATTAACATTTTACATTCACATACAGCGGTTACACATGAAAGGTCATATTTGGAAAACATAATAGGGAACTCTAAAAGTAACTCCAAGACCTTTCAATCCAAAGAGACATTTGAAGAGTTTGAAAAGAAAGATTTGACTTCTTTTAGGCATGTACATTGAATTATATATAACATGTGCAAGTACTTTCAAAACTGATCTAATCTAGAGGTTCACGTGAGCACTCTCAGTGCTTAATTAAAGAGATTTTAAGTCTACAGTAACTGTAATTAAGAGACTTTTTTAAATTTAGTTTGTTAGAGTATATGAATCTTTAAAACTTCATAAAAAAATTGAGAATTGTCCGTGTGAGTTTAGGAAATGATTGTGCTGTTTAGATGCAATCTCCATTTAAATAAAGATCTCCTTTGAGAACATACACAATGTTTCCCAATGAAGAGCAATAAAAGTAATATTAAAAAGGTTACATCTTGGCTAAATTGGTGAACATTTGCGACAACACTCAAATCAATTTGAAAAATGTATCCAATCTCAGATCACCGCTCTCTAAACAATTAACATGGTGATTTAAAAACTTTTGCAGCTCTTTTTATTGATAAAAAATAAATAAATCACAAACATTTATGTATAATTGTATCCATATACCATGTAACTGTCAGGGTTCTGTCACTTCGGTCCAGTTTACTCTTGGTTTGTGACAGAGCCCTGACACTCCTGTATTGTTTGTCTTGTCTTGTGTGAGCGCGCAGCTTTGAGCATGCTCGAGCTGCGTGCTCTTCTGTCCTTGTGTTTGTGTGCGGGGCGTGGTGTTCGGATCCCAGCACTTCTGTCTAGTTTGGGTTTCAGTTTTGTGTTGTGTAGCACGTGACTGGTGTTTTTCACTGGTTGCGTGCTTTCATGTTGTCATGTTTTGTGTGAACATGCAGCTGATGAGTTCTCATTAGCTGCATGTTCATGTCATGTTTGGTGTGAGCACATATCTTGTCTAGTGTTTCTCTGTGCCATGTGCTTATGTCTATTGTCTAACCCCGCCCACCTTGTTTCCTGATTATTGGTTAATTTGCCCCACCTGTCCTCCCTCGTTACCCTCTTTTGTTTGTTCCCTATTTAATCTCCTTGTGTTTTCAGTCCAGTGCAGAATCGTCGTCGTATTCACCTCATGTTTCCCTGCAGTCAAGTCAAGTCAAGTCAAGTCAAGTCAAGTCAAGTCAAGTCAAGTCAAGTCAAGTCAAGTCAAGTCAAGTCAAGTCAAGTCAAGTCAAGTCATTTCTGTTTTTCCCCCTCGGGGTAGTTTGTTTTTGTCTTGTTTTATTTTATTATCTACATTAAACAGCCCATATTTTCTGCATCTTTGAGTCCTCGCCTCATCCCTTCCACAAACCCTGACAGTACGATTCCGCCAAGAAGATGACTCAGCAGACAATGGGCATCTTCCTTTTTCCATCTCCCACCACTGAACCTTCCAACCGCCAGCTGTTGGTCCAGCATGTTAACGCTCGTTACATCCGTCAGCAGGGGACGGACGTGAGAGACTTTGCGTGTGATTTCCTCATAGAAGTGGACCACCTGGCATACAGTGAGGCTGAGATTAAGGAGGTTTTTAACATCTGTCTGGTCAACCTCTCAGCCTGTGGGAGATGGAAAAGCTGGGGAGTCTTGGTTTCTGGGACTTCGTTTACCATGTTTTCCATCTTGGGGAGCCTGAACCTCCACCTCAAGCGAAGTCCCATCCCACTGACTGTTCCCTTCTTCCTTTGGCAGTCAGTGGAAGCCCCAGCCCTCCGATGACCCAGAAACGGAGTAGGAGGAGGAAGAACCGGCCCGTCTCAGTCTCCTATCCAGTGGGAGCGACACACCCTGCAGGTTTGCCAAGGGTGGCTGTAGAGGCTCCCCCAGGGGTGGCCGAAGAGGCTGCAGCACCCCCAGAGGCGGCTGAGGTGGCTGAAGAGGCTGCAGCTCCCCCAGAGGCGGCTGAAGAGGCTGCAGCTCCCCCAGAGGCGGCTGAAGAGGCTGCAGCACCCCCAGAGGCGGCCGTCAGCGTGGCCGTCAGCACTGCAGCACCCCCAGAGGCGGCCGTCAGTACTACAGCACCCCCAGAGACGGCCGAAGAGGCTGCAGCTCCCCCGGAGGTGGTAAGCACCCAACCACCGCCTTGTTCTTCTAGGAGGAAAAGGAGGAGGAAGAAGAAGGCTTTCTCCATCCTACATGGCCCGGAGGCCATCCTAGAGCCTACTGCCAGCCCAGAGACGCCGCCCAGGCGTCTTGCCCTGCCCGCGCCGCCCAGGCGTCTAGCGCTGCCCGCGCCACCCATGCGCTTTGCCCTGCCAGCTCCAGCACCGCCCTGGCCTTCAGCCAGGACTCCTGACCTGCCGGAACCTGCCTGGTCCATCCCTCCAGCACCACCCTGGTCATCAGCCGGGACTCCTGATCCGCTGGCGCCACCCTGGTCCATCCCTCCAGTCCCACCCTGGCCCTCTGCCATGCCTGCTGACCCACCGGAGCCCGCCTGGCCCATCCCTCTGGCACCGCCCTGGCCTTCAGCCAGGACTCCTGACCTGCTGGAACCCTCCTGGTCCGTCCCTCCAGCACCGCCCTGGTCATCAGCCGGGACTCCTGATCCGCTGGAGCCACCCTGGTCTGTCCCTCCAGCTCCGCCCTGGTCTTCTAATGGGGTTCCAGGCCCGTCTGAGCCTCCCTGGCTCAACCCTCCCGTCCATCCCTGGTCTGTGCGGGAGACTTTCTGGACTGTCCTGCTGGCTCTGACTTGGCTCCCCTCCCTCCCTTCCCTCTTTGTCTCTGTGTTTTGTTTTTCCTGTGTTTGATTTTCCTGTTTCGTCTGTGTATCTGTCGTGTTATCTTGTTCCTGTCTTGTTTTTGGTGTCCCTCGTTAGGGACGCCAGGTGGCGTCCCTTTTGATGGGGGGTAGTGTCAGGTTTCTGTCACTTCGGTCCAGTTTACTCTTGGTTTGTGACAGAGCCCTGACACTCCTGTATTGTTTGTCTTGTGTGAGCGTGCAGCTTTGAGCATGCTTGAGCTGCGTGCTCTTCTGTCCTTGTGTTTGTGTGCGGGGCGTGGTGTTCGGATCCCAGCACTTCTGTCTAAATTGGGTTTCAGTTTTGTGTTGGGATTCGGACATTCATGCTCCGTGTTTTTTGTTGAGTGCACGGAATGAGCATTCGCTCGTTCTCGTGCGCTCTGTCTTGTCGTGTGAGCATGCGCTCTTCTGTCCGTGTGTGTTTGTGTAGCACGTGGTTCGTGTTTACTTCGGCCGCGTGCTTTCATGTTATGTTTTGTGTTGTGTAGCACGTGACTGGTGTTTTTCACTGGTTGCGTGCTTTCATGTTGTCATGTTTTGTGTGAACATGCAGCTGATGAGTTCTCATTAGCTGCATGTTCATGTCATGTTTGGTGTGAGCACATATCTTGTCTAGTGTTTCTCTGTGCCATGTGCTCATGTCTATTGTCTAACCCCGCCCACCTTGTTTCCTGATTATTGGTTCATTTGCCCCACCTGTCCTCCCTCGTTACCCTCTTTTGTTTGTTCCCTATTTAATCTCCTTGTGTTTTCAGTCCAGTGCACAATCGTCGTCGTATTCACCTCATGTTTCCCTGCAGTCAAGTCAAGTCAAGTCAAGTCAAGTCAAGTCAAGTCAAGTCAAGTCAAGTCAAGTCAAGTCAAGTCAAGTCAAGTCAAGTCAAGTCAAGTCAAGTCAAGTCAAGTCAGTTTTTCCCCCTCGGGGTAGTTTGTTTTTGTCTTGTTTTATTTTATTATCTACATTAAACAGCCCATATTTTCTGCATCTTTGAGTCCTCGCCTCATCCCTTCCACAAACCCTGACAGTAACAAATCCTGGCCTCTTTAGAGAAGCTAGGAAACAGATGCAAAGTGTTACTATGGCATTCCACTTCTATATTTTAGTATTGTACTATATTATGATCGCTGGTAGTGTAAATGTAAACATTTTTCAGAATTGAAGTTCAAAAACACTGAGGTGGATGATTATTTTCAATGGAATAAGAGCACGTCGTTGTTAAACAATACAATCAACCACAATGGCCCATAATGTGTAATAAGAATATATTCTCTTAGGAATAAGGACGAGGAGATGGCGCAGGGATGGTGAGGGGGGCGAGCAAAGGGATGGTAAGAACAGGGAGATAAAACCATGGAGTAGATGGAGGTAATAGCCACGGAGGAGATGTGATGAAAGACCATATGGTGAAGACCCAGAGCACGACCAGGATGACTGCCCACGGTGGAGTTGTAGGAGGGAGGTCACAGTGTTGACTTGGCTGGCGACGTCCTGGTGACAATCGATGGAACTGTAGCCATGGTCAGGGAAGTCCAAGGCGTGGCCGGAGAGCCAAGAGAGATTGATGGGACACCGATGACCAGGGTGGTCATGATGAAGCCCCCAAGGTGAAGGTAGGGATACGGAGGTCAGAGGTTGAGCAGGGGTGACTAAGAGTGGAAGCCTGTTGGAGGGCAGAGCTATCCAAAGCTGGACGTAGCAGCGAAAGTCCGCAAGTCCGCAGCGAAGGTGTGGCAATGTCTGACCCAGGTGAAGCCGACAGTCCGAAGGAGCCCAGAAAGGCTGAAAGGCAGATAGTCACTGCTAGAAACAAGGGTGGAAGGAGCGCCAGCATAAGAGTCAGGACGACCGGTTCAGATGGACCAGTGCACTCCGAGGCGGTAGGCGGAGCCACGGGCTCATGACGCCCACAAGGAAGTGGCTCCTGGCAGGTCCGAGAAGTGCTCAAGCCACTGAGAGGAGGTGGTGGTGATGCAGCGGGACTGATGGGGAACACTGACGACTGGGCGGCAGGAGAGGCTAAGGACTGTAGAGCAGATGGGAGTACAGAACAAAACCCAACAAACAACAATGCAGTCCTGATGGCTGTTTCAAGAGGTGGTGGGAGAGGGAGGCTGGGCAGGGTTAACAAGACTGAAGATGATGATACATACTGGCCAGATCAAGGGAAAAAGGGAATCCATCTCTCCACACTCACTAAAGTCCATTAAGTCCAGCCAATGCTCTCTCTCAGTAGCGGGAGGGTGGGCGAGGCTCGCATCCATTCCCACGTATGCCACGGGAATTCCCATGGTGATGGACGGTGACGTCGTCTCACACCCCTGGTCAGACATTTTAAGGTGCTTCGTCTCCGGGGGTGATGGTGTGCACTGTCCTCCTTTCTTATGGTACAGGCTTACCGGTTGCAGCAGGCATAAACATCCACTCTGCAGGGGGCTCTGGAGTAAAATCCGATGATCAGGGTTGTGACGGGCAACTATTACATTGTTCGTGTTTTTTTTTAGGTCATTGTTTTAAAAAAATCCCTCGTGTGGCCCTCAAGGTTTTGCTTCTTCTGCTCCAAGTAGAGCAGGCTGACTGCTGGTAAGTCCATATTTGAGGGCAAAAAAAGAAGAAAAAAAAAATAGAGAGAAAAAACGCTGGAATTTTTTTTTTATCTTTTGTTTCTGTTTCTGTAGTGGTTGTGGGGTGTAGTGGGGTGGTTGTAGTAAGTGCACGACGGAAACAGAATAATAACGAAACACAAAGAAAACTAAACAGACTACAACATAATCCTGACAGTATGGCATGTTTTGGTAGTTTTAATGCATTTTGCATTTTGCACAGCACAAAAAAACAGAAACTGCATGCGGCTCATCTGCAGACACCGTGTTTTACAAGCCCTTGGTGTGATTCGCACCATTCGGTCTGTCCTCCTCCACCTGGCAGTCACATCATGTGTATTGTTACCTCCGTGCAGACATCTTCCAAAGCCCTGGGAGTGCTTGAAAACATGACATAAGAGAAACCCATTTCCAATTTCAGGGAATAGTCTGTAGTAAAACTTATTCAGGATGTCCAAGCTGCCTTTTTCCTATACAGTTACCAAGGCTATGCACAATTTGGATATTGGATTGATGTAGCAAACAAGAACAATCAAATATTTATTATCAAATCAAGTATTTTTAATTTGGAATTAGAAAATCAAGGAAATCTTTATCAAAGAAAAATCTGAAGGTTGGCTTGACTGAGCCTTGGAAATTTTGATTTCGCTGATCTACATATGTGCATTTTAAGATGTATGAAAACCAAAAAAATTGGATAATAATAGCTTTAAAACCCTGTCAGTAGATTATTGGACAATACCTGCTCTCTCCTCATCTCCATCACTCTTTCTTTTTCTCTCATTCTCCTGTCTCTTCTCTAGCCTGGTCCTACCAGACTCTCGTACATTTCATTTGTACAGAGAGTCTGGCTACTCTCCATTGACAAGCGTTTACATCCTTGAAGGCGGGTACTCTGTTGAAGTTTAAAACTATTGGATCTGCCCAGAGCCACTCTGGATCTGCCATAACCAATCGCTAACGTTTGGTTGTGACGTATGTCATGCGCCGTTCGCCTCTGTTTCTCACATGCATTCGGATTGTGATTTATTCACAGTGGAGGGGAGAGTTTTGTGATCGGGAACGCTCTGCTCACGTGGTCTGTGACATGATTGTATGCTGTAAATAAAATGTCATATGCTTGGTATGATAAGAATAAATGCTGCCATAAATAACGGCCCAATTCAAATGTTTACGTGCTTTTCTTCTTTTTATTTTTTGAACGGTGATGAAATATATTTCTCTTGTAAATTCTTGAATCTAGTAATCCAAATTACAGCGAAGTGCTCTGCAGTGGTCAAAAAGGATATAAACAGTGAATTTTGAAGTGATATATTCTTGAAAACTCAGAGATGTGGATTCGGACAGAGATTAAATTACCACACAACCTTGGTGTTTGTCAAAAGCAGTAGGTAATTCGGCCAGGGATTTTTACGCTGGTGGTGGGAGACAGACGGAATTAAAACACTGTCCAGCCCCTGTAAATGATGACAATACCTTCCGACCCCATGAGAAACAATCAAACTTTTCCCGAGCCCTGTGGGGAGGAGAGCCACAACATCATGGCAAAGATTCAGCAAAGATTGTTCTTACTCCGGCTTTAACTTCTGGATATTCGACAGCTGTGCCACAACGGAATCAATGGCTTCGCTCGCATCTTTCTCCTCCGCCATTACTGAACTACAACTGAAACTAGCGCACGACATCAACGTCATCGTTCTCAGCCACTCCTTCTGTTTGCTGATTGGACCGGTAAAAATTTGTTGGGAGAAAACCTAAGAATATACCACAGTCCCAGACGGAGTACTGTAGGAAAATTAAGTGAAAATTAAGGAAAATTAAGTGGAAGTATGTAGGAGGGCGGAGCCAGGCTATCTCTTCTCCTCCTAAAGCTGAGCTTTGACTGATATGGTCTTTAAATTGTTGTCTGTCAGTAAAGAAAGTATAGGGTCAACTGATATTTATATTTTCTGAATCATTTAGTTAGATAGACTTACTGAAGGCTACCATGAAAGATAGGTAACTAAGGTTATCAAATTAATTCACAATATGTAGCCTACACTTTAATGATTAATCATATGCCTAATACAATGAAAATCTTGATGATGTTGAAATATGATGAAAAATGTGTTAATGTTTCTTGCCCTCTCACATTGACAGTTACTATACATTACATGAATCGTGTAAATTTGGCTTATTTACAATTTGAAATGGCGAAAATACAAAAATTTATTCGTTTGCCAGTTTTTGACCCTTTGCTGCGACAAATTTGTGCTCAGCAGCTTCTGTGAACTACTTTGTTTGATTGGTCATCTCAAATACTTTAACATTGACGAGCAGTGACAGACCAATGACAGCTCAGATAAGAAGCTCTTGGGGCTGTGCTTGGTCCTTGCAGCATTAAAGTATAGAGTAAATACTAAATTGGGCTATTACTTCACAACCTTTATTATATACACCTCTGAAAAATACAGAGGTCCAGACCTTCGATGGCCAATGGCCACATGCATCCCTCATATTCAGTATTGCAGTAAACTTTCAGGAATTCTGCAGCGCCTAGTAAAGGTCTTGTCCTATTCTACACATGACTGGAGCGTACAGATGAAATACTCTCCACCTGTGGCTGAGTGGAAGAGTGCAGCTGTAGCTGCCAAGACTGCACACTGTCTGCGATGAGGAATTTTTTGGACAGCCAGGGAAGACTCCCTGGTTCAAGCCGTTATCAGTCCCAAGTTTTCCCAAGACTGCCACGGGCACAATTCAGAGTTGTCAGCAGTGTTTGAGATGGATATCGCCTGCCAAGGCTACGGCTACCATCAGAATAATGAACTCTTTTTACAGAACCGTGAGTTTCATCTCTACTCTGACCCATGAAATAATATTTGATTCATAGTGTAATGTGACAGCATGCGCTGAGGGATTATGCTGCAACGCTGCAGACATCTTTAAGTGCTCAGTCTAGACTTCGACTACATGGCTACTTCATTCTGCTTACACTGTATATGTCATAAACAAAAAGAATCTCCATGGCAACCCTGCATCTTGATACAGCTTGAAAATAATTGCTGATGAAATAGCTGAACAAAGGCCAAGCAAGGTCCTTGTGCGTAAGAACAGTCTGAAGTCTCAGGAATTCCCCTACTCACTATACTAACAGATGCCAGAGTAGAAAGAGAGAGAAACACACATTCATCAGGTCATATATTTATTTTCAAGGACATGATGCTTACAAAGGAAACAGCATGTTGGATATGCATTATAAAGTATTTTCTTTTATTTGGCACAAACACAAAAGTGCTTTATGACAATACTGCCTTGGTAAAAGCCCTCATCAATTACAATCTATAGTTTATTGTAACACAAAGTAACTTTACTCATCATCACATGTTGGCACTTTGATATATGATTCAAATCATTATCTTAAACATTTGGTAAACATTAAAATAATGCTGGTAAATAAAATCAGAGCTTTTCCAGCAAATTAAGGCATGGCGTTACTTGGAAATTAAGGTTTGCCATAACTAGAAAAGCTGTTTTGAAAATGCTCTGGACATTGATGGATGACATAAGATTTTGTGAAATAATAACAATCACTAGAGGCATCTGTGTCTCATTTTTGTGCAAATGTTCCCATGTCAATTTCTGGAGAATTTGCATAGCAATGTGATTTTAGCACATGCTGAAATTGCATAGATTGTGTGGGACATTGAAAAACATTCAACTGAACCAGCATACGATACTTTCATATTACAAATATTTTGTTTAAAAAAAAAAGTTTTAATAAAGCAATAAACTTTGTGTTGTATAAATAGAATGGTCGTTACTCCATGTAATACTTATTATAATAACACAGGTTCATCACCCTTCTTGTCAATGAATAACGTATCCCTAGATTTGCCTTTTATTGCTGTCATCACAGAGACAAATCCAGCTTCTTCTTTCACATTTTGGTCAGATAGGCAAGTCTTAAAGAGGTACATTTCCTCATATTTATTGAAAATAGAGAATCTTTGGTGGAAAGGCAAAAAAAAAAAACAAGTCTATATAAAAGGCAATAAAATACATAATGCAAATACAAAGTACAGCACAATCAAAAAATACTCAGAAGTTCTGTTTTGGATTTCAGTCTAAAAATGTATACATAATATATTTTTATATATAAAACAAACTAAAGTAAAAATCATAAATTACTTAAGAAAAAATTGAGTCTCATCCGACACTCACACAATGCAAACATAACCATTGAGGTATTTTGTTCCTTAAAGTTCTATATCAAACATTATGCATATTGAGAGTGAACGTGAAAGTGCAAAGAATACTAAAACATCAAGAGTGTCAAAGCTCACATATTACAATGTGTTCACTGCAAAGGAATATCCTTATTAACAGTCACAGCAGCAATGATGTCTCTTTATGGTGTCACTTCCTGTCACCTGCGGAGAGCCCGCCTTCAGATAGCAGTCAGATTTTAATGTAAACGTCGAAAGGATGAAGGACATTGGGAAATACTATACGTCAAGAACCATGTCATACTGTTGTCCTTTCTTCCTCTTGCCACACTTCATAATGAGGACAGCGTACAAAGTCAAGAACACGACCCAGTAGCTGGCATACACAATTGCGCCGATTATCAAAACAATTTTTTCGGACTCTGGGAAGGGCTTTCGGGTCTCTTGGATTATTGAATAAATAATGCCAACAAAAAGAATGGTGAACCAAATTGAAATCGGAATAAGTCCAATAAAGTTCACCACGACGGTCTTCCTTCCAGACGTTCCCCAACCGGATTTGTTTATGGTGGCTATTGCGAACATCTTTGCCGGTAGCAGACTTGACATGTATAACACTGAGTAGAAGGACATGAAGACCATGACGATGTTTCCACGGAGGCAACTGGCGAACGAAGACTTGATGAGTGCCACGACCTGGACGATCAGCAGGAACAGAAGGATGTTCCAGATCCTGCCCTGGTAGAAGAGCTGGATCGCAGTGGCGATGAGGAAGAAGGGGAAGAAGCCAGTGATGACGGCCTCGTAGGTCATCCACAAGTGGTGCTTGTGAAACCACAGGGAGTTGTAAAGCCACTCTCTGAAATATGATTTACTCCAGCGGGTCTGCTGGTTGAGCCAGCGCAGGTAGGTGATGGGTGTCTCAGTCAAGCACTTGGAGCGGGCGGTGTATTTTGTTGCATATCCCAGGCTCAGGACTCGATTGGTCAGATGGCGGTCATCGCCAAAACTGCAGTGGCTTCCCATGAATGTCTGATTGTACCAATCCTCCAGGAACTCATGAAGTAGGGAGTTCCTGTACATCCCCAGTGGCCCGCTGATACATTGAACGCACCCGAAATATGACTGGCAAGCTCTTTCGATGTTGAACGCCATCCAATACCTCACACTGCTGAGGAAGGAGACCCATGATTCATATTTGTTCAGAATCTAGAGAGACAGATTAACAAAGAGCATTTAAAATCAACAGGCCTGTACATGTCACATGTACCATTGATGTATATACTATGTTTCATGAGTTCACACTTACAAATAATTAGAAATAATTAGAGTAAAAAAGAGTATGCATATTTGTCGTGCTGTCCAGGGGAGGGCTCCGAGCTCAGAATGTGGCCCGAACCCAGAGTACTCCCCCCTATCCCTGGCTGGGACAGGAACTAGCTGAGAATGAGGAGTTGGGGTGGTGGATGGATGCAGAAATGATTGCCGAGGAATGAAAGTGAGTAGGTTATCTATATATAGGCCTCCAATAGTACTGATTGGGTAGATCATTCGAATGTGCTCCCCCCGAACTTCATTTGGAAATGAATCAGAAATCAGAATGTAGAGTGAAACCCCAAAGAACCGTGAAAACCCATCTAAGATCTAAAGGCTCTTTGTACAGGAGGTGCAGTAATAGGCATTTCTGTTGACATCTGAACACAGCAAAGTATGGTGTGGGAATATATCACCCTCTTCCATCCCAAAAAACAGCAACTTCCCTGCCCTATCCATCTGAAGAATGGGTGGGGGAAAACCCTGAATTCAGATTTTATGTTTTTTTTTTCTCAGTCCATGTAGCTATACTGAAGTCTTATACTTTATGTAACCTATAAACAGTGTGCTTTAAGTAACTCTAAATGTATAATAGAACATTTATAAGAAATAACAAATAATATCAAAGGAAACATTTTCAGATATCCCTCATATTGATATTATACAATAGCTCCGAAATTATTTGGATACTTGTCGCCACATTAGATAAAATATCAAAACCAAGTGGTCTCTACAAACAAATAAAGCAGCTTTTTTTTAGGTTACTTTTAAAGAAATGTTACGGTAACACTTTACATTAAGGTTCTCTTCGTAAAGGGTTCATAAAGGTGTTTTTAAATGACTAATAACTAATTTACAAATGCATTATAAATTGTTGATAATCAGTTATAAATGCTTGACTAAAAAAGGTGACTTTAACGCAATACCTGCCAAATAGTGAGCCATTTTTAACTCACATGTTATAAATGCTTAATAAATGTATGTATTCACACTTGTTTAACTCAACCATTTATTAATAAGTTACAAACATTAATAACCTGTGAAAGTGAACCTTAACGTAAAGTGTAAGCATGTGAACCATTTATTAATGAGTTACATGATTCACATGTGTTCACTTTACATTACGGTTCACTTTCACAGGTTATTCATGTTTGTAACTCATTAATAAATGGTTCACATGTTTACACTAAGGTTCACAAGTCACTAATATTGGAATTAAAATATTCATTATTAATATATCATCAATCTATTGTGCTCGTTTTTTTTCTCTCCAAAATAACGTTTGATCATTTATTTTTGATAAACAAGAAGTTGATAGGCATAATGAGCTTTTTGTGTAGTATAAACGATCTTTGCCGGTGTTGTAAAAAAAAGAATTTAAGGATACACAGAGTATACTTACTTACCAACACAATCATCATTTCTGAGAGAAATAATAAAGGTGAATGCATATACGAACAAGTTCTCCGTTTAGGATTAGAACAAATTCAACTCAAGCGCCTTTGATAATGTGGATGACTAATTACTTCTCTACAGATCAAGTCCAGACCGAACTGCCCGAGTTGTGGGTCGGGGCTAAGTTCGGCTGGCATCCAGGCTAGAGAAAACCACAAATACAACACCCTTCAGTCTCACTATGATAGTCTATTTTTGCGGCATCATGAAATAAATCAGAAATCTGGTTTTGAGTCAAATAACTGTGAACAAATACATTTATTAAGCATTTATAACACATGTTAAAAACGGCTCACTATTTGGCAGGCATTGCGTTAAAGTCATCATTTTTATTCATGCAGTTATAACTGCTTATCAACGATTTATAATTCATTTGTAAATGAGTTAAAAGTAATTTAAAAACACCTTTATGAACCCTTTACAAAGGGAACCTTAATGTAAAGTGTTACCAATTTTACTTTTAAATAAAGTCTCACTATATATGTATGACAAAGAGTCCATGTCAAAGTTTTGCTTTTCAAACATAATGCCACACTTATACTTCGACTAAATGCCTGAATGCCGAACGCCATATAAATGTTTGATGCGTTAGAGTGATATGATAGAATGTTGTTAAAACTGCAAGAGAACACATACCTGTACATCTCCACCGACTCCTCCAACCATGGGATCTTCTTCCAGAACCTTCACCATCTCCACTGAGGAGGCCGGGTCCAACATGGTGTCTGAATCGCATACCTGCATCAATAAAGGATACACACATTTTTTTTTTTTACTCTGCTCTTTTTCTCTGACAATGTTCAAAAAACACTTCTGTGAGCACTTTTACTCAACATAAAAAAATGATATGCTTTCCCTTTCCCTATTCCCTATTCCCTAATCCCTCCCTATTCTATCTTATGCTACTCTAAGCAATGTCTGAAAGTTTGTATTTTGAGCACTTGTGTTTATGTGCCTCTTCACAATTCATCAATTGCTGTATTCCTCATTTGTTTAGTCGCTTCGGATAAAAGTGTCTGCAAAATGAACAAATTTAAATGTAAATGTTCTCTAAATAATGAACAGTCCTGCAGAGATGCATTTTACATATTTCTGAACAAAATGTTCTCAGAAAAATTAAGTAAAATCAGTGTTTGCACCACATGTACTGAGGCATCACATTGTTCAACAAGATGCCTCAGTACATGCCTCAGAATATCATAATTAATATGACATATGTTCCTTTAAAGAGATTTATCTTTGCTTTAAATATTATTATTTTCCATAATCACAAGTATAGACACCAGATTGTCCATGTTTGAGTGGTCACAATGAATCAAATGTGCTGATAAATATGGTGGGACAAATATATCAATCTCTCCCGGAGATCATCTTAATCATTAAGTTCTGGCTTACATTGTCAGTTATAGAGCCAAAGAAGTAAGATGGCCCATCAAACTCGAGGACACACTGTTCATATATCGATAGAGATTTGGTTAAGTGTTCTAACATTGAAAGTTTAAGCAAGCATTGCCTCTTGCTTTTTACAGAGAAAGTCAAGTATGCCACTTTGCTTTTACAACTAAACCCCATAGTGAGACTAACCACAAGCCTGATAGCAAGATCAGTGATAAGTTAAACACAATTAGGGCTCTACACTCAGAGCAAAGGTCAGGGATCTCATTGGAACCAGGTGGCATGTGGATAAAATAACATTATTTGTTCAGTCTACAAGGGAGCCCTTACATGATTATCAATGAATGACAGCTACTGGTTTACCATTCTTAAAGGCCATTCACACAGATTGCTTACTTAAATAATAATAATAATAATAATAATAATAATAATAATAATAATAATAAAAGGTTTAAAGACCAAGAATTATGTATATTAGCGTCCACACCAATGGACGTTAAAGTTTTGTTTATTATAAGCATGTTGCCCTTATGACGTCTGCCATTTTGAATACCTGAGCTTTTTAAAGCCGGGTGGATTCTGATTGGCTGTCAATGTATTTATGGTTCATCAGCTGGGGGGAAAAAATCATTCTGAAAGTGATTCCAACAATAGTGCTACTCTGTGAGGTTATTGCTATAGTTAATGTTGATTTCCCTATTCTCGTAAAATTAAAACGTATTAAAACTTTATAGATACAGCTATCCTTTATGTTACTGTTACTACGAGGTGTTCCTCATAGTGTTCACTGGAGAATGCAGTGACTCGTTCCCCTGTAACCATGGTTCCCTGAGTTCCCCATAGGTTTTAAGAGTCTTTCTTACATCCTAATTGATTACACAATTATTTTGATTACATAAGAGGACATTTGATCACTAGTTTTGCCAATAAATCTTCAGAAAGACATTTTGTAGCAAATAGTTGAAACAAAAGTAAATATCCGCATGTAACATTTTACCAAAGCCACAGAGAGTCTATTTTGTAATATGAAAACACATGTATACAGCTGTTCTCAACTGCGTGCCATTATAAAATTTTTCAAAATAATTAGTCTCTTATGATAGTAGCTGGTAAAAATTCAGGAGCGGGAATTACATGTTTAGAATAAACCATCATAGATGGGTCCTTGGGGGTTTAATGTATTTATGTGACTTATTTATGAACATGTATTTATGTGACACGTTCCCTTGAGCTAAATAACCACTCAATGTCATGAGCTAATAGTATGTGCTCTGAGATGGCATGGAAAATACCAGCGATCTGTTCTGGAAGTTCCAGAAATAGCCCCGGAATATGCAAACGATTTCCCACAGAAGTCCCTCAATGAACAGCATCAGTGTTAACCAGGAATGTACTTTCCTCACTCTTAGTGCACTACATGCTTCAGCCTAGCATCCACTTAAGGAGTCACAAAAGCTTCTTTGTACAATTTTGCCTGTGTTGCCCCCGTGTACTTGGCTTGAGCCGCCTGAGAGAGATAGACTCACCTGTACGTAGTCGACACTTCTTCCCAGGGCTTTGAAGGCGGTGTACATGACCTCCCTCTTCCCGCCCCACTTCTGCATGATGCACACGCATTTATTGTTGAGAACCAGACGAGAAATGTGCTGCAAGCTCTCTGCGTACAATTCATCGGTTTCATCTGGTCCTTTCTGGTGATAGTTACTTTTCCAAATGTAGGTGGCTGCCTTGTCCCGGCCCATGATGTCCCGAAAGATCTCCATCATGTAGCAGTCATCATCATTGTTCCCGTCGATAACCATAATGACCTTTATCCCAGGGTAGGTGAGCCTCTTCACAGATATTAAACACTTTTTCAGGTAGTTGGGGTCTTCCTGATAGGCTGCAATGCAAAGGGCCAGTGATTTGTTGAGTTTGATCGGTGTTTCCAGGGAGCGCTTCATGTTCCTGTGTTCCAGTAGAGCAAACAAGCTCTGTATGATGAGGTGAACGACTAGAATTGCTCCATAAAGACCAAAGGACAAGTAGTTGCCGGCAGTGGTTATGAGCTTATACCCCATGATATAAGCAGTAGAGATTCCCACAAGCAGCGAAATTCCGAAGAGTGTTGTCCCAACAATCCTTAAGTAGGAGATCGCTTTATCACATCTCATCTGAAAACAACAATAGGATATTGAGGGGTGAATATTCATGATTTTGACTGAACCAAAAAAGTTCTTCTGCGGAATGCAAAAGAGGATATTTTGAAAAATCTGATTTTTCAGTGTTTTTATCAATTCAATGAAAGTCAGTGTGGTCCAATGTTAATTTGGACCCAATTGACTTCAATTGTATGGGAAAAAACTGTTCAACTCATCCAGGCTTAGAACAGCATAAGGGTGAGTAAAAAATGACAAAATCTTCATTTTTGGCTGAACCTTCCCTTTAAGAACAGCTTCATTGTCAGCACTCATTATTGAAATTAAAGCAGACATGTGGACAGCTTTGTGGCAGCTTTTATATGTTTGCTCATATACAAACATAGAATACATGCATCTGTTCTGGCCGCAAAAGCAGCAGTATATTTCAGACAGCATCACATTTCTTCCTCTTCTGAACATCTGAGCGGTCTCTATGACCATTTGTTCCAAGTTTCCTAACTAATGCAGTTCCCCATCTGCTTGGCAGACGTGACTATGCAGCACCACCCTCTGACATCATCTGTTTATATCTCCGTGGGAACGCATGAACAGTGAAATTTAGATTTCAGAGGGCTGCACTAAAGACCCTCAGTCTTATAACTGCTGAAGACGGCCATTGTATTAATGACGGCGTCTTGTTTTATCGACTCTCACCACTCAAATCTTGTTTTACTTTGATATTATCCCTCTTGGTTTAGATTATACAGCAGTTCTGGCCTTGGAGAGAGGCAGATATGATGGACTACAGCGCAGTATGAATCTAACTGGCACGTGTGACAGCCTTTAACGTCATCCTGCATGTTTACGAGGCCCTCTGGACCCTCAAAAACCCCACCTTATCCAACAGACACGTGCAAGCCTGTTGGATTAAGGGCCACATGTGGTGTTGATGTCTCAAATGCCTCTACTCTTGGGGTATCCCTAAACCTGCTTTCATGTCTTTTTTAAACTTTAGATGAACCCAAAAGGCTCATTTGAAGGACTGCTGACAAGACAAAATGTGGCCCACACCTAAAAGGCCACTATAGCTAATCACGGGATATCAGAAGCATCGCTGTCTTTTGTGAATGACCTCATTTCTCATGTTTACACAAAATTGGTACGGGCTTTGTGTCTCCAATGATGAATGTGCACAATGGGTTTACATGTGCAGATTGACTCGTCTTGTTGTGAATGGAGATGTGCATCCTATTAGATAATCCCTTTGATTAAATGGTCCTGTGTGAAACATTTGCCATCAATAGATTTTGTCTGACTGAATGAAATATGGTAATTTGCAGTAAAGACCCATTTACACCAAGGATGATAATAATAGCCATCAAGTTTTGATATAATCATTCTAATTCAATGAGAATAGCCACAGCTATAAAGATAACAACACAGATATCACTGGAATCACTCTAAAAACTATTTTAATCCAGTTGATGACTGATAAAAACAGTCATGAGCACACACTAATAATAAACAGAAGATTATCTTTGTTATCTTTGTTATTATCATTCTGAAATAACAGCTAAATATATAAGTTTTTGTTTGCATTACTAGTTGATTATGTTGTGTATATTATCTGGCCACGATCCAACAGAGCAGGGAGGAGATACAGTGTGTCACGGATCACTGAGAGTTGAATCATCCTCAATGGGGAAAACTATAACTATAGCTTTGAAGGTACATGAAATATTGCAGTGCAAGAAAAGTACATTTGCACTGGCCAAAAGGGACTGCAACGCCTCCTGAGCACCACCAGAACATTTATTTTCTTGACTCTTATGTAGTCAAATATTATTAATCTAGAGAGGATTTTTACACTAGGCCTGAATGTAGGGGGAGGTAGATTGTGTAACTTAATGGAGACAGAGGATCTGTTCATCTTTATCCTCAGATTTGGTGGAGAGTCCTTTAGACAAAGCTTCATTTGAAACACAATAACTTGTGAATGGCCATCAACAACAGTTGTTATACAGGAGGAAATCCATGGCTCACAGCTTAATACTTCTTTTGGGGGGATTGGGTGGAAAAGTAGCAGATCATTTTAATTTAGCAACAGTGGATCCTGTGAGAGTTGTCTTCTAAAACGAGCAAAAAGTGCTTTGGATCTGTTGATCCTGTTTTTATATTAAATCATACTATACATAAAACAAATAAAAATTTAATATTAATAAATAAAACAATTAAGAGTACTTGAAAGAGAAAGATAGCTCTCAAAGATGATGGTGGCATATAGCTAATGGGTTTTCCCATCAAATAAATTGTTTCACTGAAATTGTGTTGGTGGGAATTTTGGCACAGAGACAAAGCTAGAGACACTGCCCTTCTGAGATAGCCCAGTGTATTCCCAGGCATTGGAGGAAGCTTCTGCTTCTCCTAAGTGGGTGGTTCTGAGGTGGTGGGGAATCTAGGAACTTGGGGATCTGCCATGAACGCCTCCCAACTGATATATCCAACTACTAGCACTGAGACACATCCATCACCCTGCCACGGCTCTGTGGTGTGGCCTTGTCAGACTTTATGGTTTCCATGTTGCCTGCTGTTCAGGCTGCTGCCACCAGGCTTAGTGCTGAATTCTGCACTAATTTTCATCTTTCAACCTTCCAGGACTCTCAAACCTCATTGTAGCCTCACCTGGTTAAGACTGTTAGAAGAAATACTGTTGCATTTCCACAAGTTGTTACAAGTGCCTTGAGGGCTAACTGCAATTAGCTTATTGTATGAACTTTGGTCACTAGAAGTCCCTTGGACTTGACACAAATTTGTTTGCCTGTGCTAGACTGCGTGGTGAACAGCTGGGTCTTATCACAGGCACATGGCCAAGGTCATATCCTTATGACCTCCAACTACAGCCTGATTTTCAATGACACAACCACACACCCTGCACATTTATAACAGGAAATATCTGCAAAATGCGGAGGAAGTTTGGCATTAAATTGATAAAAAATAGTCTTTTGAAGGCAAACAATTCTTATTCACATTGGCTATCATTTTGAAATAAGAGACAGATAGAATTAAAGGGATGCTTCACCCCAAAATAAAAATTCTGTCATTATTTACTCACCCTCAAGTTCTTCCAAACCTGTATGAATTTCTTCTGTTGAACACAAAAGAAAATATTGTGAAGAATATGGGTAACCAAAATGTTGATGGGCCCTATTGACTTCCATAGTATGGAGAAAATAATAATAATATGGAAGTCAATGGGGTCCATCAACTGTTTGGTTACCGACATTCTTCAAAATATATTCTCTTGAGTTCAACAGAAGAAAGAAACTCATACAGGTTTGGAACAACTTGAGGGTGAATAAATAATGACAGAATTTTCATTTTTGGGTGAACTATCCCTTTAAGCTGCTTTGTGCCTAATATGACCAGTGCCTCATGATAACTGATGACTGTAAAGACATATAATGAGAGAACATGCCAGCATATAAATATTTGGGAAAACATCTGCAAAACTAGCATTTTAAGGATGGATTAATGTATTTTTAAGCAGGGTGCAAATTATGGTGACCATTGGGGGGTCTGACCCCCTAATTAAGGCTTGAACCCCCCAAAGAAAGTCAAAACAAAAGCATGTATTCTTAAAACATACAAGTGTTTCAGTAGCCTTTTCAAACAACCGCAAAATTAGATTACAAGTTAGTCAGCTGGCGAACAGGATTCGCGTTCGCTTGAAGAGGTTACCATGGCAATAGTAAACTGTGCTTCCCGTTAGAATCAGTTCGGGAAGCTACGTTAAAAAAAATAGGTTATCACTTTATTTTACAGGTTATAGTAATAACAGTATATTATGCATTATTAGTAGTAACTAACCCTAAACCAAACCCTAACTGCAACTCTTTAGTAGGACATGTAGTTAATTAATAGCTACTCAGTAGGCTTGCCTACTTGATTAATACAATGTAACCAGGCCTACGTCAACTCAAAATAAAGTAAAAATATGAAATATAAATACATATAGGCCTAGATATCACTATATGATAGGCTACAAGTTTTATTTTAAAAGTATCTTAGAAGCAGGGACGCCAAAACATAATTTAATTGCACGATTCGAACCTCCCCGAGATTATACTGACATAAAAATGACAATTGTATTAAAAAAGTGTTTCGTTTATATTATTTCACTTAAGCTACATGGTGACTCCCAAAAGAGAGCCTACTGAAAAGCGTCATTACGCATCACTAGCCTGCGTCACACCAGTAGGCTATTGCACGCAATATTGGTTCTGTTCTATTATTGGTCAGTGTCCAGATGGTGTTTAATTAGCCTATAGCCCTTGTCGAATTAAAGTAACCAAAACTTTTTGCTCTAAATGTAATAATTGTTTTTGCTCAAATGTAATGTTGTTTAGAATTAAATTTAAAATTTGTATGAAACCTGTCAGAAAAGAGCAGCTGACATGCATCACAGGCTTACCAATAGCCTACTGAATGAAGATAAATAATGCTAGATGAAAATTTCTGTTCTTTATCAGCTGTACAGCTGAGTCTTACTAAGAAATACGGTGAGAGAAATTAAATACAACCTGTTGGACTTTGGAAAAAAATGGCACGTGTATGTATCGCAAACGCTTATGGCTGAACTCCATTCATTCAAAGTTATTTCCCCCATGATTGTTTAAAATACCATTACAACATGAAATGCATGCAACTATAATTATTAATCTAACAGAAGAAAGTATAGCCTGTTATTCAAAAGAGTTAGGCTATGCACTGAATAATTCATAATCTTACCTTGGAGCAGCTATGTGAAGATGTCCCGTTAGTTTAACAGGGATGCTGTCCGACGAGTCTCTGCACGTTCCAGACACTGCACAAACCTTCCCATACAAATTTTTGGACAAAAAAACAGAGGAGACCGACATGGAGCATCTAAAAACTCCTTGCTTCAATTTGCAAAGATGTGCAGTCTCCACGTTTTCCATATACCGAATGAACATTCAAGTTGCACGCCTCCTCAAATACATATAGCCTAGTTTGCATCATTCTGCTATGATGAGGTCTGTTGGAGCATCTTGGCAGTTCATTTTGACTTTGTCAGCTGATAAAAAGAAAAAAAGAAGAAGTTATCCAACAGTAGTCAATGTTGGTCTCTCAACATGTAAGTGATTCAAGTTTTTTCTCCAAGCGTACAGATTAAAGTATTCCAATGTCCTTTTTCTGCGTCTAAATTCTTTCAGACACTTTAAGTTTATGCTTCCTGTAAGCCATACATTTGTAAGACTCTCTTAACCGGAGTGGGTTTTTGGACTTGTTTTAATATGGGGGTTGGTTCGGGGGCGAGGAGGAGCGAACTTCTAAGAGAAAAAAGTGCTGCCCATTCAAACTTCCGAAATGGGGGTGGGTATGAGTTTATCAAGCAATTAGCCAAAAAGTCTTCAGCTAAAAAAAAAAAAAAGAAAAGAAAGAGAGAAACCGGTAAGTTATACAAAAAATATATATATATATATTGTTAATAAATGAATTAATAACAACAATTCGTTAAAAAAGAATGAAAATAAATAAAATGTATTCATTCATGCATTAACCAAGGGCATAAAAAATGGGTAGCCTAGAAAATTGTTGGTATTATTAAGCTAAATGCATTAATTATCAGTTGATATTTTGCCAATTGTACAGGTAGAAAAACGTAAATAAAAATCGCCTGAGAACTTTTTAATGGTCATTGATTCTCAGTTGCGCTTGTGATTTTGAGGGCAGGCAGCGTATTTACCACTAGAGCGCGCCACACAATTCTAAATCCGTTCACATTCACAGCAGTGAAAGTTGGTTTGTAACAGGCCTTCTTTCTTTCTTTCTTTCTTTCTTTCTTTCTTTCTTTCTTTCTTTCTTTCTTTCTTTCTTTCTTTCTTTCTTTCTTTCTTTCTTTCTTTCTTTCTTTCTTTCTTTCTTTCTTTCTTTCTTTCTTTCTTTCTTTCTTTCTTACAATTGTTCATAACTGAGAGCATCAACAATTCCTTAAAAAAAATCAACTAGTAATTGTTGACTTGTATTTAATTGAATAGATGTCATTAAGGCCTTTTCACAACATTCCAGGGAAATTTAAATCAATCAAATATCTATCTATCTATCTATCTATCTATCTATCTATCTATCTATCTATCTATCTATCTATCTATCTATCTATCTATCTATCTATCTATCTATCTATCTATCTATCTATCTATCTATCTATCTATCTATCTATCTATCTATCTATCTATCTATCTATCTATCTATCTATCTATCTATCTATCTATCTATCTATCTATCTATCTATCTATCTATCTATCTATCTATCTATCTATCTATCTATCTATCTATCTGTCTGTCTGTCTGTCTGTCTGTCTGTCTGTCTGTCTGTCTGTCTGTCCATCTATCTGTCCGTCTTTCTGTCTGTCTGCCAACCAGTCTGTCTGTCTGTCTACCAGTCTGTTTATCTGTCTGTCTGTCTGTCTGTCTGTCTGTCTGTCTGTCTGTCTGTCTGTCTGTCTGTCTGTCTGTCTGTCTGCCTGTCTACCTATCTGTCTGTCTGTCGGTCTATTTGTCTGTCTGTCTGTTTGCCTGTCTGTCTATCTATCTGTCTGCCAGTCTGTCTATCTGTCTGTCTGCCTGCCTGTCTGCCAGTCTGTCTGTCTATCTGTCTGCCAGTCTATCTACCTGTCTGCCAGTCTGTTTACCTGTCTGCCTGTCTACCTATCTGTCTGTCTGCCAGTCTGTCTGTCTGTCTGTCTGTCTGTCTGCCTGTCTATCTATCTGTCTGCCAGTCTGTCTATCTGTCTGTCTGCCTGCCTGTCTGCGAGTCTGTCTGTCTATCTGTCTGCCAGTCTATCTACCTGTCTGCCAGTCTGTTTACCAGTCTGTCTATCTGTCTGTTTGTCTGCCAGTCTGCATGTCTGTCAACCAGTCTGTCTGTATGCCAGTCTGTTTATATTTCTGTCTGTCTGTCTGCCAGTCTGTTTATCTGTCTGTCTGCCAATCTGTCTGTCTTTCTGTCTGTCTGTCTGCCAGTCTGTTTGTCTGTCTGTCAGTCTGTCTGCTAGTCTGTCTGCCAGTCTGTCTACCAGTCTGCCTGTCTACCTGTCTGCCAGTCTGTCTATCTATCTGTCTGTCTGTCTGCCAGTCTGTCTATCTGTCTGCCAGTCTGTCTACCTGTCTGCCAGTCTGTCTACCAGTCTGTCTATCTGCCAGTCTGTCTATCTGTCTGTCTGCCTGTCTGCCAGTCTGTCTACCAGTCTATCTATCTATCTATCTATCTATCTATCTATCTATCTATCTATCTATCTATCTATCTATCTATCTATCTATCTATCTATCTATCTATCTATCTATCTATCTATCTATCTATCTATCTGTCTATCTGTCTATCTGTCTGTCTGTCTGTCTGTCTGTCTGTCTGTCTGTCTGTCTGTCTGTTTGCCAGTCTGTCTGTCTGTCTGTCTGTCTGTCTGTCTGTCTGTCAGTCTGTCTGCTAGTCTGTCTGTTTGTCTGTCTACCAGTCTGCCTGTCTACCTGTCTGCCAGTCTGTCTATCTATCTGTCTGTCTGTCTGTCTGTCTGTCTGTCTGCCAGTCTGTCTATCTGTCTGCCAGTCTGTCTACCTGTCTGCCAGTCTGTCTACCAGTCTGTCTATCTGTCTGTCTGCCTGTCTGCCAGTCTGTCTACCAGTCTATCTATCTGTCTGTCTGTCTGTCTGTCTGTTTGCCAGTCTGTCTATCTGTCTGTCTGTCTATCTGCCTGTCTGTCTATCTGCCTGTCTATCTGTCTGCCACTCTTTCTTTCTTTCTTTCTTTCTTTCTTTCTTTCTTTCTTTCTTTCTTTCTTTCTTTCTTTCTTTCTTTCTTTCTTTCTTTCTTTCTTTCTTTCTTTCTTTCTTTCTTTCTTTCTTTCTTTCTTTCTTTCTTTCTTTCTTTCTTTCTTTCTTTCTTTCTTTCTTTCTTTCTAATAGAGCAATTTTTCCACTAAGTACAACTGAGAGCATCAGCAACTCCTTAAAAACCCCAACAAGTAACCTATACGAATATGCATTTGTTCATTATTTGTTTATGTCCACTTTTCGTCTTTCAACCAGATCCATACAAAGTTCAAATGAGGTTTTTCTGCCCAGCAGGGATAGCACATGGCTTCTATTCATGTGAAAAGTCAGTTTCTTATATGTTCATTTATTTATTTATTTATTTATGTGTTCATTTGCCGCTGTTTATTTGAGCAAGGATTCACAGTAATGCACAAAATAAGCAACCGAGCTGGGGAAGAGGATGACAACCATTGTATGAGTCTCTGTAGCATAACCTCCACTAAAGCATGGCAAATATGAGGATGTTCAGACTGCTGAGGTGCTGAAGGATGGAGGCTAATGAGTCCCGGCTTCACAGTTGGGGTTTCTTTGACCCATAACTGACTTTGATGAAGAGGAACCACATGTTTTGCTGACTCATTTAAAAATTTTTACTTCTAGTGTCTAGTACAGTATAGCATTGTGTTCCATACGTATGGATCTTATCCTGTCAGGCACTCCAAACTCACCTGGGGGTTTGTGCCTCTTATATGAGGCTAGAAATCTGAGATAGCTAACTTTTAAGTTTTAGTCATGCAGACGTTCATGGTCTTTCTTGATTTCACTTGGAACAATGGTATCATTGAGAGGACATATGCAACTCATTTTGCATTATGTTTAGATCAAAGACACTGATATTACTGATATTGTTATTGTTCTCTGTGTGCTTAGCTCTAGAACATGATGAATCAGGTTTTGGGCACCACTGGTAGTTTCAAATGTTGAAACATGTTAGGTGCCATATCTA
>CM042252.1:22896716-22959216 GCA_023566225.1 Romanogobio albipinnatus | reverse complement strand
GCATATCATCCAATTACAAAGCTTCCTTTCCTGCACTAACAGGCTGAGAAAGATGGATTGGATGAGTAGGAATGCACAATAATGAACAAAAAACATGTACGTTTCATATTTTAGCAACTCAAGACATTACATTATTGGCTTGCTCAGTTGGGGACACAACATTTTCAACTAAATATCCAAATAAATTTAATTACTAAACTAAATTAAATACATCAACTAAATTACTGATCTGCCCGCATTGTCACTATATGATAATTGAACTGAGCTGATGACATCACTGTTTTCTCCAGAGCGGCTGTACAGGCGAATCAAATTCTGTTGCATTATTTTCCTGTTTAACACTGTGAAGCTGCTTTGAAACAATCTGCATTGTAAAAAGCGCTATATAAATAAAGTTGACTTGACTAATTTTAATGTCTCGCACCTTGTTTTAAATAGTGTGTTCTCTTGGTTCTTTTGATCCAGACAAAAAGAGAAAACGATTTAGTCCTGGTTCACTTAACGTTCACACTGTCATTTTTAACGCAGCTACAAAACAAATGGCATAAGAATAAGGTCACAACCTGATTGAACAGATTTCATGACATATGTTTTGCAATGGAACTTACCGAACATCTAAAACAATGTGTGTTGGTCTAAATACGCTTGTTGAATGTGTGTTGGTGGTATTTTAGCAGCTGAGAACTCACAAAGAGCTCATAAAATGTGCAAATGAGTCAAAACAGCACTAGGAATTCCTCCGTCACACACACACAAGTGAAGATCTGATATAAGGAGATGGCGGTTCTGATGCCTGTACTGAACTGTAATGGGCAACGTAGCTCATATGATGAGAAGAACCATGTATGTGATTTTTAGGGTCACATCTTGTAAATGTATTTGTTTCCTTTAGATGTCTTTGGTCCATGTTGTGTACTCATTTTAGTCTAACCACGCCAGAGTTTGTTTGGAATCGGATTGAGACCCACCTTTTCAGGGGTCTCGGTTCACTTGTTTGGTGGGTTTGGATGGCAGCATTCACACTTATTCAAGTTAACCAGACGTGAACACACCCATAGTTTCTGTGTTTTATCCAGCTGTGTTAACGCAATCTGGCAGAACATTTGTTTTATCTTAAATGGATGTTATTTTATTTTATTGATTTATTTTAGCTTAGCCTGGCTACTCTCAGGGTTGGGGATGGCACCATTCAGGGCCATATACATTTTTCCAAATAGCAGGGGATGTGGCACAATAGCCCAAGGTGCTAAACGAACAGCCCCATTTGTTAGTCTGATCTGTGTAAAGTGCATTATAATTGACCTCTAGGCCAGACCCCTCAACAGAGGACTCAACAGAGATCAGAGAGTTGGACAGCACACCTAGGTCACAAAGTGAATGTCTGTAAGTCAAGCACATCTCTCACTTAATTGTCGAGTCTTTGGCATTGGTGTGACATTGACTTCAGCTCTGAGAGCACTGATTTCCTCCCTGCTCTGTTCATGACACATCCTTGATGTGACAAAACAGCTCCGCCTTAAACAGAGCATTAGAGGGACTCTGAGGATTTACACTTTAAGCAACACCCAAGCTTGTTCTTATCACCTCAGCAATGATCTGCAGCCCTCTTGGGGTCTCCTCTGTCTGTCACGCTGGCCTTATCACCTCTATGAGCTCATGTAGTGTGATAACAGTCCTGTTGAGCTGGAAACGTGAGTGACCACTATGAAAGCGAAGCCTTTTTATGAGCTTTGGCTCTTCCGCACACCCCCAGCTTCGTGAACCCCAAATGCAGTGGGTCAGCAGTGTCAGAACAATGCCGTAAATTCACCACCCACTTCCGTCCTCTCTAAAGGGGACAAAAACAGCCTGATTAATAGCAATAAGGATTGTTACTCATTTTGTGAAAATCTCTTTCTTACACAGCCACAAACTACAAGCAAGAACATGAAGGTTTGTTTTGAATCACTCTCTCATTTCAAGTGAGTGTATAATTGAGTTTACAAGACAGAATCAATTGCTGTACCACAAAAGCCCTGGATCTGCAGTTTGATTCTATGATGTTGCAATATTACAGAAAACATACGAGTCTGTTTTTTTACTCATGCGTGTTCTCACAGAGCCGTCCAGCTCTGGTTCTGTTCAAAGATGTGCAAAGGGACTCTCTCAAACATCTAGGAACAAAATAAACCAATTTGCCACAGAAAAATAAACCACTCTCTAGCTAGTATTTATTTCTGTTGGAAGGAAAACTATTTCACAGTTTACATTGTGAAGTACGACTTATACCTGTGTGATGGTAATGTTACGACAGCTGAGCCTTCGTGACCTTGGCTAATTTGAGACGTGTCTGGTCTTCCTGCTTCTGGATAATAGGGAGCACAGGGCAGAAAAAAATTGTTCATAATCTATCTATTACTTTATTAGTCAATTTATCAACATGAAAGACAAAAATTTCAGACTATATTTGGATATATTTCATGTTTAAATAATAAAACATCACTTATTATAATTCATTTCATACTCAAAAAACTGGAAACATTGCTGTGTGAAATATATTATATTATATTATATTATATTATTATATTTATTATATTTATTATATTATATTATATTATATTATATTATATTACATTATATTATATTATATTATATTATATTATATTATATTATATTATATTATATTATATTATCAAATGTCCCCACAAGAATATAGTAATACCTGTAATTTTTTTACTTTGTGGGGAAATGATTGTGAGGGTCGTGTAGGTAGGGTTATGGGGTAGATGGTTTGCACAGGATACAAATCATTATACCTATGGAAAGTCCCCATAAAACATGAAAACCCAATGTGGTGTGTGTATGTGTATGAGTGTATGTGTATGCATTTATGAACTTAGAGATTAGGTTTACATGAATTATTCGTGATTTGCTTGTCCAGTTGTCTTAATGTGATTATGTGACTATTGAGAAAAGTTGTTGCTTGTTGTGGGTCTGAATAAAGCCATCACATCCAGAGCTGTGCCACTGCAGTGCAGCTGGAAGTGTTTACCTGCTGATATATGGCCTGGTCTTTAGAGCTGATTCAAACTGTGAAAGAAAGCCTTTTCTGTTTAGTGTTTCTAACAAACTCTTCCAGATTACATTCAACACCCTTGTGTACTGGAAGTCTTGCACGTTGCTCTTTTGGCCTAAATTGAGGTTTTTGAGGGAAGAGAGTAATCCTAAAACCATAAAAAAACACACACACAAAAAAAACACATTTTGAACAGTTTGAGGGAAGAGAGCAACACTCAGAAGTAATAATACATTTCCAGGAAAGATTGCAAAATACATCTACTTTGTATACAGTATATTTAGAAAGAAGTGCACATCAATAGAAAATCGATGTCACTCCAACAATGATGGCTTAGTGTGTGGTTGTGTTTTGTGTGTGTGTACAAAAGGATGCACAGAGCTGACGTTGATGGTCATCAATGGGGGTACATGCTGAGAGATGTTCGTTGTCTGATGGGGGTCTGTGTGTGACATTTCCTAAGCCAGTGGAAATGAAGAACATATTTTTGAAACCAGAGCGGTCCTTGTACACATGGGAACATCTGGTTGAATCACTTATCATGCTGTAGCACCAAGAATGGAGTCATTGTTCCTGGCTATTATGATCCATAGCACCAAACATATTCTGCAGAAAAGGTCTAATCTGTAGGGTTGTGTTGGTCAATTTCAAGCCTTTTGATGAAAAGTCTTAATGCTTCTGCTAATCCCATGTGGTCTGTCCTTAGATGCATTAAATGAACCCTCAAAAATGAATGAATCTTACCCAAAATACAATATAAACTTATTGTATGGGAATACTCTGCTAATACCCTTTATGCTGAAAACTGTTGCACAACATCCAGCATCCTAGCATTGCGGAGATGCTGTTCCACAATAATTTATTAATAATAATAATAATAACAACAGTTATATAATTTTATATTGAAATGACATCTTTCCCACAATGCAATGGTCTGAACAAATTTGATTAACTGAGTAATTATGTAATAATAATAAATAACAAAAAATATATTATATACAAATTTTATTGTAGAGATAATAATTTAGTTAGAAAACGAAAAAAAAACAAAAAACAAAATGAACCTTTAAATGCATGAATGTTTAGCCAATCGTAATTACATATTTGTGTCTTTAGCGACCCGGATCTATATACAACACGGATGGATCTCTACCTGTCACGATAATATAAAATGCTACTGATATTAGAGTAACAATTACAATAGAATAAAATAAAGCATATTTTGTGACCTTTTGGAGCTTGGAAGGGTTCAGTTTGAGCAGATGTTTTATTCCATCATCACTATCCTCGTCAGAGATCATTTCCTCAGCACCTGGCTCACATTTGCGATCTCAAACATATTCTCAAACCTATCCTTTTCAATATCTTCAAAATCAATATTTTAATTGCTGACAGCTTCTTCACCAGATCAACCATCAAGTGACAGTGACACTAATATTTGATTGCATTCATGTTTGCTCTGCAGTGAATCGCTGAACAGTTTTAAGTGTTGATGATGATACTTCCTATTCTTTTGTTTTCTGCCTGCGGCAACTATGAGTGAAATGTCACTTACTAACTGTGATACTAACTACGTTCACACCGCCGCCGGCGAGAGCGTCAACATTCACTCTGACTTCCCTGCCAACGATGAGAAAGATTCATGGACGCACACACTGGCGCTTGGACGTAAATTGAATGCTGGGTCTTTTTTTAAACTGTATTTAAAGGGACCGCAAAGCAAACAAGCATTGAAGTAGGGTATAAGTTAACCTCATGAAATATTTTAAATACAAAAGTAAGAAATTGATCGATGGAAAGAACTTAACAATTATAGTTACATGTTTGCTTAATAAACCTATTAAAAGCCACAGCAATGATTAATTATCTCCTCCATTTTGCTTGGAAACTAATGTGGTCGGAACCTAAGTTCACAGGCGTTCTCTGGAATCTTCTCAAGCGGAGCACTTCTACATTCCGACTGGTTGCCGCCGAACCTCATTACCATAAAGTTGACCTGATTTCAACTCTCCTCGACGCCCAAATCGTCCAAGACGCGCCGCACCGCACTTGCCGGAAGGTGGATGTCTAACTTTGTAAAATGAATGAGGGGGGTAGTGAATGACTAGTGCATAGTCTTTAATAAGTAAATCCAACAGGAACAGGAAAACTCAGGAGTTAGAATACACAACCATGTATAACACAAACAAGACACTGACCAAAGAGAACTAAGGGCTTAAATACACAGACTAGATAATTAACAGAAAAGATATACAGCACTATATGCAAGAATTATATTTTTTTTCAATATCTTTTAAGATATATATTTTTCCCTATTTGGATTTGACTGGCTTATGCACCTATACACACTATTTTGGAACTTTCTTAAAGGCATGATGGGTCTCTTGTTGCTTTTAATAGTTAAACCCAGCTCATAATCGTCAATGTTTAAACCAAAACTTTCCACCGAATGTCTCAACAATTGTTGGCTATCTGCTCCTCAAGCACACCTAACATTCACTTTGTGTTTGCTGAAGTCATTCCTGCCATTAGACGTTGTATAATGCGTCATTCGAGAGCTCCCCCTCTTGTTAAAGTCAGACATCAAACACACAGAGTTCTGTTCTGAGGTGCTCACAAATTACCACACGTCTGACACAAGCTGGTGCTGATGTCATATAGCCCTGGTGGTCGCTGGGTTCATGAGGGGCTGGTCTCAAGAGGTTTCCCTTTCAGCTGCCAGTGATACCTGTCTGCTGACGCCACTGAACCCAAATATGACCTCACACCACATTCTAATTAGAGTCCTGGGAACTCCCTAACAATTTCCCCTTCACTGCAGCTCAAATGATCACCAATTCTTGAAGCAATAGATTCAATATATGCGGTTAAATTCTGAGTTCACTGTGCTTTTTATTTATGCTTAGTTTAGTATAACTAAACAGGGATGTGTTTCCTGTACAAAGGTGTAACTTACTGCTTAACCACCATAGTATGATGCATCGTTGTAGAAACTAGTTAGTCACAACTGTTTTTGTTAATAATAGGGTCCCACGGTTACACTTTATTTTGATGGTCCACTTTAGACACTATATTAAATATAATATAAACTAGACTGTAGTAGTCTGTTAGTAGAATAAATTGACATGTACCTTCAAAAAGTGACTTATAGTCAATAGAATGTCTGCTGGAGGACTAACAAAATAAAATGTTAGCAGATATTAAGCAGACAGTACTAATACTCTAATGAGTTGACATGTAGTTTCAAAGTTACTTATAGTTAGTAGAATGTCTAAAGTGGACCATTGAAATAAAATGTTACCATTTCTATCCTTTTGAACCAAGATGTCGTTCATTGCGTCATGTGCAGGTGGTGGAGTAACATCTGCTAATTAATCAATTCGAGATCACAATTAATGTCATATTAGTATAGTTAATTTACACAGACTACAAAAAGCCATTCATTTTTAATCCCATTAACATGCATTTGGCTTACACTGCTTCCATATGCATGTAGTTCATTCAGTCACTTTCTCCACAACATAGTTTCTCTGACATGCAGCTGTAACAATCTGAGGTTCCCCTTCGAGGGAACTCGCACTGCGTCATCGTGTGATGACACTTTGGGAACGCCCTCAGCGTTACGCATCTGAAGTATGAATGAAATCAAGCCAATCTGATTGGTGGTGCGTCATGACGTAGTAGATGACGGCATACCCGGAAGATACAAAGGGACGCTGATGCAAACACACGGCAGCTTTTCGCTCTTCAGCTGAAGCGCTCTGTGTTTTTGTCTCTGTCTATTTGGTGTTGTTTGTCTACCAACGTTGCAAGCATTTAAGTGATGGCTCAGTTTAGGAGATGTGTGCATCCGTGTCTGCGTTTCCTTTCGGGCACGGACACACATCTAATGTGTGTGCAATGCCTGGGCGTGCAGCACGCTAGGGCGGCTCTCGAGGGTGCCGCCTGTAGCGAGTGTGATCAGCTGCCGCTCAGGGTGTTGAGCAAACGGCTGGCCGTGTTCGATGAAACCGGCCAAGCCCGCGGTCCGCTGCTGAGGCACGGCGGCGCCACAGATCATGGGGATCACAACGGGACCTCGCGACGGGATATGGGACTGCTGAGGCACTTTCCCTATCCTCGTCCGAGGATTCCGATGTTCTCCCGCCCTGGCGATGGTCTCAAGAGTGAAGCCAGGCCGCAGCCTCACTGTGAAGCAGTTTCAGAGACTGCTGGGACTCATGGCAGCAGCAGCCAACGTGATACCTTTTGGCCTGCTGCACATGAGACCCCTACAGTGGTGGGTGAGGGCCAAGGGGTTTTGCCCGAGGGGAAATCCGTTTTGTATGATCAGGGTAACGCGCAAATGCCTTCGTTCCCTCGTCATATGGCGGAAACAGTGTTGGGAGCGTCATGTTGCCGGAGAGCCGTCTCAACAGACGCTTCCCTCACTGGCTGGGGCGCGGTCATGGACGGCCGCTTTGCGAGAGGTTTGTGGGAGACCCGGCATTCTTCATGGCACATCAACTGCCTGGAGATGCTGGCGGTCTACCCGGACCTCCGCGGCCACCATGTCCTGATACGCTCGGACAACACCTCAGTTGTCGCGTATCTCAACCACCAGGGGGGTTTGAGGTCGCGCCCTCTATGCAAACTGGCGCATCAAATCCTCCTGTGGTCCCAGGGGAAATTGTCGTCTCTCAGAGCGATGTATATCCCCGGGGACCAGAACCAGGGAGCAGACGTCCTGTCGAGGCAGGGGCTGAGGCCCGGGGAATGGCGGCTCCACCCAGAGGTGGTGGTGATCATGTGCAAGAGATTCGGCCCAGTGGAAGTGGACCTGTTCGCGTCTCGAGAGACGTCCCACTGTCCACTGTGGTTCTCTCTCAGGGATCCAGCCCCGTTAGGGCTGGACGCCATGGTGCAGACGTGGCCGAGGCTCAGTCTGTATGCTTTTCCCCCGATCGCTCTGCTCCCGGGAGTTCTGGAGCGGGTCCGCCGGGAGGGCATCAGCCTGCTCTTAGTAGCACCCCGGTGGCCCACTCGAGCATGGTTCTCGGACATTATAGCTCTGCTAGACGGCTCTCCATGGCAGATCGCAGGCAGGGGGCACAGTATTTCACCCCCGGCCGGAGTTATGGAGCCTCTGGGTCTGGCCCCTGAGGGGGCTCAGTACCTAGAGGCGGGCCTGTCAGCAGAGGTAGTCGAGACCTTGCTCAGCTCTAGAGCTCCCTCAACCAGGAGACTGTACAACCTCAAGTGGAACGTTTTTTCCACTTGGTGTAGGGAGCGTGAGGTGGACCCAGTTAACTGCCCAGTTGCTTCAGTGCTGGAGTTCCTCCAAGATCGCTTCTCTTATGGTCTTACCCCATCCACCCTGAAGGTGTACATGGCTGCCCTTGGGGCTTTCCATGCACCTCTAGGTGATGGACCCTTGGGGAAGCACCCTCTGGTTGTACAGTTCCTCCGTGGGGCCCGGAGGATGAGGCCGGCGGCTCATTCCAGAGTCCCAGCCTGGGACCTGGCGGTGGTACTTGAGGGGCTGGCCGAGGCCCCCTTCGAGCCACTGGAGCAGGCTGAGCCGAAGAACCTGACCCTCAAGGTGGCCTTTCTTCTTGCCATTACCTCTCTAAAGAGAGTGGGAGATCTCCAGGCCTTGGCAGTTACGCCAACTTGCCTGGAGTTTGCCCCTGGCGGAGTTAAGGCCATCTTGCACCCTAGACCGGGGTATATACCCAAGGTGCCATCTCAGGTGGCTCGGTCTTTGGTTCTTCAGGCTTTCCATCCTCCTCCCCACCTGACGGCGGAAGAGGGGAGACTTCACCTGCTCTGTCCTGTCAGAGCACTTAAAATCTACCTGGAGAAGTCTTCCCAATGGAGAAGGTCAGACCAATTGTTGGTGTGCTTTGGCTCACCCAGGAGAGGGCTGCCTGCGTCTACTCAGACGATCAGCAACTGGATCGTCCAGGCTATAGCCACAGCTTATAGGGTGTGCAATCTGCCTTCACCCATGGCTGTGAGGGCCCATTCCACCAGGAGCATGGCCTCCTCGGTGGCCCTCCTCTCTGGTGCCTCGCTTCAAGAGGTTTGCGAGGCGGCCGGGTGGGCCACCCCGCACACCTTCATTCGGTTCTATAGTCTGCACCTCCCGATGACGCCTGGTGCTAGAGTGCTTGCGTCCTAAGTGTGCCTGGTCTCCAGCTTCACACTGGGACGTGGGTGATGTCGGTGTGGCATAGTGGGTATTAACGTTCCCAAAGTGTCATCACACGATGACGCAGTGCAAGTTCCCTCGAAGGGGAACGTCTCGGGTTATGTATATAACCCTTGTTCCCCGAGAAGGGAACGAGACACTGCGTCTCGTCGCCACACCCATCACGGTCAGAGCGCTCACTTCATCGCTGTAAAGCTGCCGTGTGTTTGCATCAGCGTCCCTTTGTATCTTCCGGGTATGCCGTCATCTACTACGTCATGACGCACCACCAATCAGATTGGCTTGATTTCATTCATACTTCAGATGCGTAACGCTGAGGGCGTTCCCAAAGTGTCATCACACGATGACGCAGTGTCTCGTTCCCTTCTCGGGGAACAAGGGTTATATACATAACCCGAGACGACTACTTCACTGTTTTTGTTCCCCATCATTTTGTTTTATTTGATTTTTGATTCACTGCGGATTCCCTCATACGTCATACTCTGGGGTTCCCTTGCATATTTATGCACGCACACTCTTCAAAAACTATTGTTGCTGATTGTTTGCAGGCTAAAATATAGAGATTAAAATGTACTATATATATGTATATGTTTGCTAATGTTTGTTTTATGAATGCCAAATCATTGAATTATTTAAGAACCTGTGCAATGTACACTGGATCGCTGTACAGTCTGAGAGGGAAAGAAACTGCAAACAGATATAAGAAATGATGTAACAACATCCCTAAAGCTTAATTATTAGTGATTTATAGACCTTGACAAACCCCTAAAAGTGGGAAATCATGGATACTAATGATGCCACTGGGGCTAGTACTGGATATATATCTTGTTTTTGAAGGTTTCTCTGATGAGTGTGATGCTGAACCCTTATAGTGTTTTATGCACTGCTTTGTGGCCCCTGAACTTTCAAAACCGAGAGATCCTGGTCTAGATTGTGCTATTCTAGATCTGTTATGGATCATTCTTCATGAGGAAGAATGATTTGGCATTCTTCATCTTGTATGGCCTAGTTCATCAGTATTTAGCCAGAGCAAACAGAGAGAGTATCCCCACAGAAGATGACGTTCAGGTTGGGAGCTGTTTTAATTTTGCCCACAAAACGTGAGGCGGGCTGTCAATGTGTTCCATTATACCACAGTCATTACTGTTTTATGGTCCCATGAGATCACCAACAGCTGTATTTCTCTAAGGAATTTCACAGAGATTGTCACAGCACACAATGTGTAGTCTGTCGAAATGAGCTTGATTTGCGAACCATACTCTTATTTTATTCCCACTGGCAATGTTCATTCAGATTACGTTTTCTAGAACACTCACAGGCCAGATACTCGACAGCTTTTTGAGAGGAGTTTCAGTGAACAGCAAACATACAACCTTGGCCTGGTACTAATTTTATTTAAAAATAGTACAGAATCAAAATACTTTGTCTAGTGTCCAACAAATAAAAACCTTCTCCAAACTGGGAACCAAAGACCTTACCATTTATCCATTCATCAATTAAATACATTTTGCAAGCACACATTCTCACTGTATGTGCTGTATATCTTTGTGAGAAAAAGAATTAGCTACACTTTGAATGTTTTCCGGCACATAACTGTTATGGTACACAGACACAGAACCAGGTATGAATATAAAAGAGGTTTATTAAGACAAACTGGGTATAGATACGGATTGGAGAGGATGGTCGAGGAGATCGTGGATGAGGAAGCCTTCCAACACAGAAGACGAAGGGGAGACAGAGAATCAGGTATGAAAACTGTTGCAGGTTATACAGGCTGGAGACAGGGAGTGGAGTCCTTACTCAAACAAAACCAGACAGTGAGTGAACGTGAAGTGCTTATATGTGTCCGTGCTGATAAGGAGATGAGGTGCAGGTGCGGGTAGTTAGTAGGCTACTCTGCCTGGCTGATCTCTTACAATAGCCGCGTTACCACCGCAGGAACTTTCCCCAGGAACTAGGAACTTTGGGGTGGTACTCGGTGTGTTTCGACCGCAGGAACCAGGGTCTAAATGAGGTTCCAGGTAAATATTTCCCCCTCCAAATGGCCCTGCTCGCGAGGTAGTACTTTTTCAAAGTTTAGGAACTTTCGGGGGTGGGACATGGGCGCTGAACATGCTGATTGGTTGAGTTCATGTAGCATTTTATTTCAACCGGCATTTTTAAAAGTCTTTTGCGAGGTTCATTCTGCGTTCAGTAAATATATATCAGTCTTGCTCTTTCTGTCCGATGGCGCACGTTCGTCTCAGCAATCTCACGGTCAATGTCCGTAATAGCTGATAATAACATACATTGTCTTATTTTAAATCTAGCTTTACAAGCTTTCAGAATATGCTTTAGTATCAGTGCTCGTCTCTTTTCCGCAGTTTTGTTAATTACCTCTTTAGTAAATCAATACATAACTAGCAAAAGCAGAGCTGCTTGAATCTCCTCCGCTTGTTATTGTTGCAGACACTGTCGCCCAAAAATTATTACTGTCTGTCGCTGACTGGGAGGAACAGTTGTGCGCAGTCCTACATCACCGGACTAATTTGCCTAATCTTCTCTGTACTTTAGACCACAGTGGAAACGTAAACAGTAGCAGGTCTAGGGGAAAAAAGTCCCTGTAAAAAAAGTTCCTGGTACAAATTGTTCCGGGTAATTTTAGTGGAAAAGGGACTAAAAACTGCATGTCATTTGCAATTCAATGAAAATATATAATAGTTTAAATTTATGTTACATGTAAGATGAACTTAAGAATGCTGTTATTAAGTATGACTTAAGTATATCTGTATGTGTAATTTCATAATTCCATCGTTTAAAATATGGCTAAAGTGTACTGCTGAATGTACAGGCTATGCTAACTAAAACATAATTGAATCAAATTATTTTTTAATCTCATGTATCATGTATTTAAATGTATTTGTAATTACACATATGTACAGATGCAATTTAGTACATATAAAATATATTCATTTTAAATGTTATTAAAAAAATTACAAAGTGCACTTTTTAAAAGTATACCCAAGTGTCATAGTCAAGAGTATCCTTTTTTAAGTAAACTTAAGTGACATTTTATTTCATTAATATTATATGCAACTACAGTAAAAAAATAAAAAAATAAAAATACTTTGAAGTTCACTAAAGCACACTATAAGGTTTGTAGTACACTACAAGTGCACACTATATTAAATATAATTAAGCACACTTCTTTTTCACAACAGTAAGAATATACAATGAACATTATTCAAATAAAGTTTTATATTATATTAAAATAAAGTTATAGACTGTAAAGTGTATATTTACTGAATCAAATAGTTGGTATGATGAGCCAATAATAATAGTTAATAATATTTGGCTTACATTCTGTAGCATTCTGAGTCACCTAAAATCTAATTTCCCATCCGTTTAATGAAATATCTCTGACTCACGCAGTACGAATCAGGTAAACCTCTGTTTATTTTGGCTGTTTCACAGAGCAAAAAACAAAAAGCTGCACTGTGAAATGTGGGGTCATTGTGAATTAAGCTTTAATTCTCATCCCACAAAGATTGACTGTTTATAATTCACTGAGCATTTCTTAAACAAACTTGCACTGGTGAGTGGATTACATAATCATTATAGAGCTAATGTAAGGGAATGCTTGTGCTGCATTTCTTTTTGATTTTGTTTTCGAGGTAAATGTATGACATGGGCTGCGTCACGGCAGTTTCTTTGGTAAAGACTGATGTGGTGAAAAGTAAAGAACGAGTGTTTACAGGAAAATCCTTTGAATTCAGCTGGGAAACACTGGTTAGGTAGCTGGATTTGTTGCTTTTCTTGGGTTAACACTTCTTGCAAATCATGTAAGTAAGTAGTGAAAGAATTATTTAACCCTTTGGCTTTTCCCAAAACATGAGAGAAATGGTCAAATTGAAGAGTCTGGAGTGAATGTCTGACCCCTGTAAACGTTTCTACACCCCTTTGACCCTCAGAGACCCAAACATTCATGCATTGTCCCTTCGAATCATTCATAATTTTCCCTTTAAAGCTGTGGCTAAATTTTGCAGATTTGCGCACGCACTAACACATATATATCGCAAAACTGTTAAATATATATGCAAACACTTTTTTTCAATTTTAAGAACAACACTGTTGCTCAACAGTTTGTTGCCTCCTAATTAACTCTTGATATTATAAACATGTTGGGGTCAGTAGGAGTTGGTTTGTGATCTTTGTCATTAGTGGTAATTGAAGGACATTTGAATACAGACTTCAGTCATGTGATGAGTATAAACTCAATAAAAACATGACCTCTGACATTTAATTAAATTTTAGTCTGATCTAAGCCTTCTCCTTGCTTTTAAGTCCTAGTTTTAGAAAGTAAACACAAATGCTTCCATCATAAACACGTTACACATAAAGCTACCAAATATTTGAACAAATAAAGAACCCACAAATAGTGGGTAAAATAATCATAACATTTTTTATTTTTTTTATTTTATATTACTGTTTTAAAGATTTAATGAAATATAAGTACATCTATCAACATTCCTCTCACTTCATCTGCCAGCATTCGTAGTCCCTAAGGTGACATGATGGTTAAAAAAATATGAGGTGGGAGGAAAAACAATAAGTCAATGTATGTGTAGCAAAGTTAGAGCTCAGGGAAGAAGGATGCAGGAACCGGCAAATGTTCTACATGCTTTAATATTCAAAATAAACAATAAAACGAAAGTAAAGCGGCAGCCCATTACGGGTGACTGCCTACCAAACAAACAAAACACAACGTAAATTAAAGCTGCAAGCAGTGATGAAAGGGCTGTCCCACCCGGGGCCACCGCCACCCAGGAAACAGCACAGTGGGCAATATGCATTTAAGTATATAAAAATAAGAGGACTACGTAAATATTTGCCACACTTCCTGTTACCAGCTGGTGGCGCTATGACTATAACAAAATGTTGACATGTAAATGTCTTCAGGCCAGGGCAAACGTGAAGTTTGAGGCTGATTGGACATTATATGCTTGAGTTACAACAGCTTCCTGTTTCATGATGATAATAGCGTGCCTTAGCTTCAGCTAAGTGTTGCTAGCGTGTTTTAGGATGTTTCTAGCATGTTTAGTACTCAGTTGCATATTTTAGTAGCCTATGTCGCTTGTAGTGTCTCACAGTGTTAAACACATCACTTCCTGTTGCCAGTGGGTGGTGCCGCTATTACTATAACTGAATATTGTCATGTGGATGTATTTAGGGCAGGACTCTTCTTAAACATGTGAAGTCTGGGGTAGATTGGACATTGTATGTCTGAGTAAAAACAACTTCCTGTTTTGTGGTGTAGGCTAAATCACATACATTAGCACTTAGCCAAGTGCTGCATGATTTAATGTGTTTCTTGCATGTTTGGTACTTCATGGCATATTTTAATGTGTTTCAGGGAGTGAATTACAGTGTAACGCATGCCATTTCCTGTTGCCAGCAGGTAGCGCTATGACTAACTGAATATTGGCATGTAGAGTCTTCAGGCCAGGTCTCTAATAAAACATGTGAAGTTATTAAATGTAATTTTGGAAGGACGCCCCCATCTAATCTTCCAATTAATACCAAGGTATAAAACAAGCAGCTTACCTCTTCCCATTGTTAGTTCTTGCAGCATCGGGTATAATATCCTCTCTGAGATCCTCAATAGCAGACAGCAACCCAAATCTGTTTACCACTTTCAAAAAGAATATATGGGCACACAAACCCATGAAGTGAAGTTTGAGGCAGGTTGGACATTTTATGCCTGACTTACAACAGCTTCCTGTTTCATGGCAAAATTTTGTCAGGCTGCCACGGACACGCCGCCGTTCATCGAAAACTCAAGATCTTTTTGCAACATCGCTAAGGCCTTTAATATTAGACTGACCAAATATGATATTGATCTGATAAAATCTCTAGGAGGAGTTCATTAAAGTACAATGTCTGTAAATGGCAAAAACTGCAAACATTTTGAATCACAATATCTCACTTCCTGTTGGGCTTTCAGAATTTTTTTTGTAGGTATTAGGCTATTACATGTGTCTACCGAATTTCATACTTGTACATGAAATGTAACAGAAACAATGCTTAATTGAAATTTTGTAGGTGGAGCTATCGAGCCATTTTGCCACACCTAATTCTGAAACCCATATCAGACATACATTTTCACCACTTCACCAACTTTCATGAGTTTTCGAGCATGTTTAGGCCCTCAAAAATGCAATTCATGGAATACAATAGCCCATGTCTGGTCCTTTCTCGTCCTTCACTGTCATAACTCCTCCTTTTATCCATCCAGAGCTCCTTGTACGACACCCTTTCCATTTCCACGGCTCTCTGCCCCGCCCTGCCTGCCACACAATTATTTTGCGTACTCTGGCAAATGTATTGCATTCTGAGAAATTTTGTGTTCGCGCACAAAACTTTTGTGTTCTTTGTGAGTAAACACAAATTTTCTTGGGGGAGTGCAAAGGTTTTAAAAGTAAATGCAAAGTTTCTCAAGGGAACCCTCACCATGTCCCTTAAGGGGCTCCGCACATTCTGGTATTGCCTTTTCCACAAATAACACATGCAACAGCATAATTAAGCTACCTACTTCAACCAAATGAAATACGGAGTGTCTATTCACACCAAGTGCAAACAGCGTGCCTTGTTGGCAAGTACTATTTGCACTAGCTCCGCCTAACAATGCCTGGTTGGGTCAAACAAGATTAAAAAAACTTGCATATTTCAACATCAACACCCGGGTTCGAATCTGCCTTTTACAGAGGTCGCTCTTATCCCTTTTGCCATCACATATCACATCAGAAAAGCATTTACTTTCAATAAAAATTAAGATAATGTTCTAAAAGTGGAAATAAAGTGCCTAACGAAATGTTTAATAATAATAAAAGCATTTATTGGGTAGGGGTAGGTGTAGGGAGGGCTTTTATTGTCCCATTATTGGCGGCATCCATTTAATAATTTTAATAAATATAATAATTTACACTCGATGTTATTATTGCATCCTGTTAATGTACAACGATACTACTGAGGTGCAAATAGTATGCATCTGTCAAAATAAAGTATACATTGTATGTAATTACTATTTACACATATTGCAAAGAACTGCTACTTTTATATGGTGTAAATATTATACATCACTATTTTCACTTTGTATGCTATTTCACTTAGTAAACAGCATCTACAGCTCTTTGCACTTATTGTAAATATCATATATTGCCAAGAAAATATGTTTTTCACTTAGTGTAAATATTATCTAGGTTTGCTGAGAATGTGACCTAAATTTAATTCCAATGAATTTGTGCAATGTAATTCATATGAAATTTTTTTTAGGATAAAAGCGTGAAGCTCCACCCCTAAATACTCAGTAAGTGGGGTGTAAGCATATTGTAAGAAAACATATGAAAAGGATCATACACATTCATGCAAAATGAACTACCAACTCACCAAAGTGTAAAATAGTTACAAATTACCATGAGATCGCGTAATATCTTAACCTTGTTAAAGATACAGAGCTTTTAGGATGTTTGCATTTCCATCAATCCATCAGTGAGATGTTCAGTGTGTTGTCGCTGCTAAAGGCTTAGCTCGCCCAAGACCTCCATGGGAAGGTCTCAACTGTATATTTGACCTGGTTACCTCATGGTGAGCCATGTGATCGTGTGAAACCCCAGTCCCAGATGTCCACTCACCCACAGGGTCTCCAGAGGTTTGGTTTGCAGACCTTGTGTGGCAATATTTGTTATTAAAGTAAGAAGATTACTTCCTTCTTGAGAGAAGGTGTTCTCCGACTGCATCTAACTTGAGGTAAGAGTCTGTCTTAAGGTAAACACAAACATCCATTATTAGCCACATAAGAAATAGACAGTGAATTTGGCCTTTTGCCTCACTTTTCCAACAGAGATGACTTGACCATCTGGAAACAGCAGTCACATTGAGTGCAAAGTGAGCTTTATTAGATTGTGACTTATTTAAAAACAAGCAAAGTTACAATCAGGTTTGAGTAATGAAAATATTATCAGATTATGCAGTGATATTTCAACCTCACTGGTGTTGGAATTTGTTTAAGAGAGTAGCTCATGTGTCCTCTCGAGTGCTTGTGGAAATTCAAGAAAAAGATGTAGCAGTAGCCTCATTTCCCCTTAGTAATGCGATCTTAGTGTGATTAACCAATGGCTATTGCTAAACTAATGATCCCAGTATCCTCCCCTGTTTGAGTTGGATATTCCTGTGTTTTATGTTTTCCTTGGACATTGCTGACAATCTCTTCCTCAATGTGAAAGCTGTACCATCAAATCCGTCAATGATTCATAAGAGTCCTTTGGGTCTTTAGAAGGTCATACTTTTACACTGCAGGTTAGTGGCCATGTTTCAGTCTCTTCACAGCACTAAGATGTGAGAGACTTACATCTTGTGTCCAGTGGGACTGTAATAGCCCAATTTATCATCATCCTTCATGATTCATGCCCTCAGGTTCTTTGCGGTGCCTGAAATGTTAATGTGCAGAGCACAGTAACATGGTTCATGATTTACAGTTCATACAAGCTACTCAATTTCATGTTTTGTGTATGTTGCCACGTGCTGAGGGAGATTTAGGGCTTTGTTATCATAGACTTTGACTCACTGCCAAAGTTACACCTCATTTCACATATGACCCATATGATATAAAAAAACACTATTGCTGAATTTCAGGCAAATTACTCAATGTCAGCCTTTCAAAAAGTCAAATGATTATTTTACCATATAGATTTACGATACAAACATCTTGAACATCTTGAGATCAGCAGTTTTTGTCAATGTATTATGGATGCTCCTGTCCAGTATTTTGGATGTTCCGGATCTCTATTTTTGATATATGTGCTTCTACCTACATTTTTGCAATTTATACCTACAACTCACTGCAGATTCCATCTTAAATTACAACCTGATCTCACAGAATTCCGTGAAATGAACACGGGACCCTTAACTCAAAATCCGTGGCAGTTTCACGGAATCGCCGAAAATTCCGTGATGGGTCCACGGAAGTGATTCCTATGCAAGTCAATGACAGTATACAGACGCGTTGGGCATTGTTTTCATCATGAAACTATGATTTTTTTTTTGCCATTATGACATGGAGTGTGATTCTCGATTTAATCAGCCAGCATAATTTTATTTATAATTATTTTCATTTTTTATTTATTTATAGTATTTAGACACGTTTTGAACACGTAACCCAATCCCTTCCCTAAACCTAACCATTTGTGTATTATAAAAAAAAACAGGATATAACAGGCAGATACGACTGCAGGCACAATTTATTCAAAAAGTACAAATATTCCAAGTGTTCCGAGGCCAAACGATTGATTTGTGTGAAGAAAATCCTCAAAAGCGATCAGCAGCGTCGAGTCCATCCGCCAAAGATCCTAAACACATTTCAAATTTTACCGCCGGAAGAAACGTTACGTCAGCTTTGTCAGCATTGGCTGTCGTATGTCTCGTGACCAATTGCGTCATTACGTCGGCTTTGATTGTAAAATGCCATTGGCTCTCGTGTGTCTCGTGACAGATTGCGTCACGCTAAAGAGTCAAGTGTATTATTTGAATGGGATATGAATGAGTGTGCTCACGGCGCGGCGGGATCATCATTTTAGCAATTAAAACATTAAAATCAACTCTGTTCTTTACATGAAGACATCGAGTGACTTCAGAAGACTTGGAATGCAACATGAGTTGATACTTTTATGCTGTTTTTGGTCAGTTTTTGCAATAAATACCTGTGACTGTACTTGTATTTGCCTGTTATGTGTTTTATATTGTTGAGAAGTGGGTAGGTTTAGGGTAGGAGTGGAGTTAGTTGCTCCAAAATATAAAAGTAGCCTATAAATATTCATAAAATCATGTCTGCTTTTTATTGTCATTGACTTGCATAGGAATCACTTCCGTGGACCCATCACAGAATTTTCGGCGATTCCGTGAAACTGCCACGGATTTTGTGTTAAGGGGCCCATGTTCATTTCACGGAATTCTGTGAGACCAGGTTGCAAATTAACACTAGAGGCAATAAAATGCCAACAACTATTCATTTTCATACAAATTATAATTACAGGGGCAGATAGGATTAATAAGGACTTTTTCACATGGCAGATTATTACCTCAAAACACTTTTACCATATTGCATGATTTGTAAACTAATATTATGACTTTTGCCTCACATGACCAGCTCCATTTGTATGGCCTTTTCTCCTTAGCTCACCTGGTACAGCATTACACTTGCTAAATTACTTGAAACAACCAGTGTTGGGGAAATTTACTTTTAAAAGTAATGCATTACAATTTTGCGGTAATTGCATACTAATTGCATACTTTAATGGAAAAAGTAATGTGTTACGTTACATTTGCGTTACTTTTTCTCACTTGGACTGGGCTTGCTTGTCTGATTTTTGATGACAAATAAACAAAAGTTCTATTTTTGGCAAATGTAAAGGCTCTTTCACACCAAAAGGGAAATGAATAAGCCTTCTGCTTGATTGCAAAGAAATAGGATGCAGGATAAGAAAGTTCCACAATCTTATTTTAGGTTTGTGTAATATTCTGAGTTTGCATTTCACATGTTTTATTAATTTTGAGAAATACTGAATATGTTTTTGTGCAAGTGAGATGAGTAAATGCCTGCTCACATTTAGTCTAGAACTACAATAACCATCATATTCACACACAACGCATCTGTACTTACTCCCAATTCCTCTCAACATGAGGACAGAAGAACTGTCAGTCAATAAATGGGAAAACAAAGCAACTTGCATTACTTATTTGAAAAAGTAACTCTGATATTTTGTTGTAAATTTAGAAGTAATGCGTTACTTTACTCGTTACTTGAAAAAAGTAATCTGACTACTTAACTTTTGTTATTTGTAATGTGTACACTGGTCAACACACTCGATAATGTATATTTGATCTGATTTTTAACAGGAAGTGTTCTCAATATGTGGACCTTGAGGCTCCAATAAATACTTGCCATCTATATTTTTCCTCCCATGGCCTGACATGGGACAAAAGCTACACTCTCCAAAAGTAAGCAGAACAGAAATATGCGAAGCAATATACTTCAAGATTGATTGCAGATCCTAGTGAGCACATGTTGTAACTTGTTGATGTCTGTACCGTACAGAATAAAATATTTTCTGATGACTGCAGAACGCATAGTCCTGCAATCTAGGTCAATTTTTATAAGTGGTAATGTGACACAGTTTCTTATGGTTTTGAACTGTCATACATGTTTGAGGAAAAACCCACTTGAGTGCTAAATGTGAATTTAAGAGATCTAGAGGATTACAGTCAAGCACCTTTCTGACATCACAATTGCATTTAAGTGTGTGGAGATCACTTTCACTATGGGTATGAGTTTCATGATGCCCTTTGTGAACATTTGAAACATTACAGTTGAAATAGGTCCTCAACACATGGTTGACATAACACAGGGAGTCTGCTAAGTGAGTGGATTTGAGCCACGGTAATTGTTCTTTGCTGTATGCATGAAATGAGATTGAAACAATCCGTAACAAATTTCCGACCATTTTGCCCTTTTGGGGGAGGGCAGCTTTCTGCAGTACACATCAGGCTCTTTGAAATAAATCCATCTTAAAATCAAGCGTCACCCTTGATAAGCTATAGCCCCTATAGATTAAATATATGGCCCATTTTAGTCCTTGAGAACGACTGATGCTTAATGTGAAAAGAAAGACCACACACTAGTTAACGATGCCACTGCATGTAAAAAGCCACAATGATGACTGAACTGACCTGTCAGAGCTGTAAACTTTTCTACATCGCAATCAAATGAGCGTTTTCCTTGTAATTGTTGTCCTAGGGTGTAAAAAATGCCTCCTTCTGTAAAGCTAATTTTCCCAGCTGTTGTGTGGTTTTGTGTTTTTAATGGCCTGGGTGCCAAACCTGCATCAGAGTCCATGCTATGATTAAATGATTAAAATAAATGCTCAGGACTTGGTTCTAAATGAGATCATTTTGGTGTTCCTGGAGAGAGGGAAATAAGATCTGTTTTTACTCCTACACACTAGCTGCATGAATCTCAAAATTTTGGATTTAGGTGCCAACACAGAAAAAAAATTTCAGAGTACAGAGAAACAGTCCTAAATATTTTCTTTGTTCCGAAGCCTGAGGTTGCCTACATAAGCAGTATTTAAAGGCATAATTTGTGCACTCCCGATGTGAAGACTGTTCCAAAAGTTGTAGACAGTGTAATTTTGACTCCTTAGATACCTCTCTTAGTGAAATACTAAAGATGCGTTCCGATTGACAGGGTCCCTACGCATTGTTCACTGCTCCCTGTTCCCTGAGCACGGGATATCCATTGAAATGCACTTCACTGACAGTAATCGCTCATTTGGAACGCCCTGCAACGTCATCAAAGAAAGGCAATGACGGGTCACGCAGATTATGATATAACATAAATACATATTGTAATTTATTTTACTTTCACAATTATTTTTTTTAAACTTTTAAATACATATAAAATGCATATACAAAAAACACACACATTATATATCTAATATGTAATCAGAACTTATATGTTTATTATACACTTGTATGATTATTATATGAAAAAACATTCTGATTTGGATAACTATGAGTTCATAGTTCACCCAATCATGGTCTTCTTCACAGCTGCATAGTAAAAACTCCTGAGGTAAATAAAATAAAATAAAAAATAACAGTGCCTCAGATGCTTCTTGCCACTTTTACTTTGTCATACCAATTCAATAGAATATGCAAACGTAACATTCATCACCATTACCATTCATAAATAGTTTGTATAATAGTTTATTACAAAATGTATGAATACTCAAACCATAAGTAAACTACTCCATCGCAGAGACGATTAAAAACTCTTTAAATGTCTCTGCTCTACTTTAAACTTCCTGTGAAGTGATGTATCGATGTTCCCTTATTCCCTATGCTGTTTGCAGTGCCCTTCGAACTGAACATGTTTGCTCCCTTTGAATTGGAATCTCACTTAGGATGGCAAAATACCCTGTGGGACTATTTTACCCAAATAGTCTGTGGTCTGTGTTTTTTTTTAATGAATATTTTACAAATAAATTTTGAAGTTTGTAACGAATGTAACAATCATAGGCAACTAATTGCTGTGCGGGCAAACCTAACTCCTCTGGCCTCTAGCGACTGATGTTAGCAGCTGCGATCTTTAGCACCCTCCCACACCGGAGACACAGGTTTAAATCCCACTCAGAGTGGGTCGAGTAGGACCGGTTACATTTGGTGCCGTGACCCGAATGGGAGTGAGGTTTAGGGGGGTGAGTGTAATTGACATAGAGTAAGAGCTGTGCAGACAAACCTCACCCTCCTGGCCTCAAGAGGTGCACTAGCGACTGATGTTAGCGGGTGCGGCCTTTAGCATCCTTGTTAGCTTGGCCGTCTCCCACAATAGAGACCCTGATTCAAATCCCACTCAGAGCAGGTTGAGTAGGACCGGTTACACCAACACTATAAGTTAGGTTTAGGGTTTAGTGTAGGTGGAATACAATCCAAATGTTTAGAGTTTAGAGTAGGTGGAATGTTATGTGGGCATTAACCTTTAACCTCTGCTGTCCTCTGCAGAGTATCACAAAGCAGATCTAGTGCAGTTGCGAGTTGCGTTTGAGTCCATAGTCAATGGAGTACAATCAGAGAGGGTAGAATGCTTGACTGCTTGTGAGACATAATGGCAGATGGAAAAAGAAAGCATGACCTGGGATTTAGAAGGTTGTCGGCAGCGAGGCAACTCACTATGGTTGTAACAGAGCCAGTGTGCTGTGAGAACCTCCATAAAGTCATAGATATTAATAAATAAAAGAACCACACCTTTAATGCTGAAATCCCAGCATTATAAGAAAAACTGGAGGGAAAAAAACACCCTAGCTATAGATACAGAGACTCTACATTCAAAATTAAAGACGGTGAAACAGGATTTAATAATATATGACATGTTAAGACTTCTAACGTAGCCAACTGGAATGAAACAAGCTTTAAGACTGCCACACGCTTGCATCACAACTCTCACTCTTGGCCTCAGGTTTGCAGCATGTCACATCTACTTATTTGAACTAACAAAATGCAGTGATTATACCAAAGAATGATATTTTAAAGGTTGAGTTTTTACCATTCACGGCCAATCTAACCTTTGTGTGAGTTGATTTCAAGAACTCAAATAAGTAAACTTTGTGGGTGATCTTGTTGTTTCAGCCTACAAACAAACTGTTGCCTCTCACCCCCATCTTTTCAAACAAGCATGAAACCTTCATGCCTTTTGGCCTCGACTGCCTGGTGGGTGAAAAATACTCACAGACCCTTATGCCATTTGGCTACAGAGGTCATGATATGCTCACTCTCGCCTGCTCACTGCCTTTAACTGCCAGAGCTCAAACAGGCAGAGATTTTTCAAATGCATTACATCACTTTATGCTACACAGAGGCAAACTGGCTGCTTAACTCCTTCTGGCAGGGCTCTACGCAGGGGAACTGCACGTGTTGCTTCCATCTTTGGCACATTCCATTTTATGGGCTGCTGTGAGACCTCCAGTGACAACTTAATGGTGCCATCCAAGTAAATCGCAGGTGTATCCACAAGCCAATTGGCCAAGATCCCAAAGAAACACCAGTGAGCAAATGGCAGAACATTGTAATAAAATAGCAAACACCAGTAGTTGCAATAAGATGCGTCTAGACAGCAGTCATTTACACTTTGATTCTCACTGTATGAAAGCAGAATGTATAAAATAACCAGTTTTTCTGATAATGTGTTAATTTAGTCCCTCTAAAACAGGGGTCTTCAAAGTTTTTCAGGGCAAGGACCCCTTAGGCGATAGAGACATGGAGCAGGGACCCCCGATACAAAATGTGTAAAACAGAGCTATATATTAAGCATATAGCATTTGATATTTATAGAAACGAACTATATTATGATTAAGAATAATATATATTATGTTAGGACAGTAGATCAGAACTATGCAAATTATTGTTGTTGCAAGCATGACTGTATATTACTTTTCATTGTTAAAATTAACATGCTGAGATAAAGATCACAATTCATTAGTTGTTTGCAGTCGTTGAAAATGATTGTAATTGATTTGCAGAGTCATACATTTATTTTACAAATCAGATGGACAATTAAACATTTACCTGAACTTTAGTTTCAAGTTTACTAAAACAACATTTTAATTTTACTGTGAGATGGACAGTTAAGAATCAAATCACTAACGTTATTGTAACGGAGTTTGTATGTTCAGGGAAGAAGGAGGCAGGAACCGGCGAACATTCAAGATACTTTAATCCAAAATAAACACAAAATTAAAGCAAAAGCGGCAGCCCCTCACGGACGACTGCCACGCACCCACATAACAAAACATAAACAAAACACAACGTAAAGTCCAGGCCTGGTCCTCTCTCCTCTTGCACTGTCGTTGCTCCTCCTTTATGCTCCCGTCACTCCACCGTGAGACGAGATCGGTGTGGTGCGCAGCTGACGCTCATTATCACTCGCCACCGGCCCGCTCTCACTGTCCCTCGCCTCGCTGCTTGCCACAGTAATATATATTAATACAAATGTTTTTTTAATCTATGATTCTGCATTTACATCGCGTATCTATTTTGAAATGCCATATTTTTGTCCCATGCTAGTTATCGCTGTCAATTGCAATTTTGAGAGTGAAACAGACATTTATATATAGACGTCACTTGCAAAACTTTGCAATTTGGCGTTGTTCCTCGTAGCAGCATGAAAAACAATACTTTTATTAAATGGATTATAGCTATATAACCTCAATAGCACAAAAAAGAGAGCTCACTTTACAATCACAATTAAGCTGTCACTCACCTCAGTTTGCAATTTCAGAGCGAAAATCAAAATCAGTAAAGTTGTCTACACTGAATAATCTCTTACTTACATTGTGTCTTTGTTAATGATAGAATTCACGAGAGCGAGCAGAACTCAGCACTGAATAAAAACATCTTGGTTACGTCTGTAACCTTAGTTGCCTGAATAGGGAACGAGACACTGTGTCACCGCTTTGGGAACGCCTCTGCGTGAATGCGTCGTGAAGCACGTATGTCATCAGTCCAATAAAGAGACAGAACGTCGTAGGCGGGTGACGTCATCGACTGGAAAGTATAAAGCATCCAGCAAAAACACACTCCTAACTTCTGAAATAAGGATGAATCAAGATGCTTGCGGGCATGCAGGGAGTATGGCAGGGTGACGCAGTGTCTCGTTCCCTATTGAGGGGACTAAGGTTACAGACGTAACCGAGACGTTCCCCTTCAAGGGAACTCGTGCTGTGTCACCACTTTGGGAACGAGAATACCCACGTCCCCATAGGAGCTGAATGCCCGCCTGTGGTATTGTTAGGAGGCGTGCACCCGAGCCCCTGGAGTAGCGTTAATGTCAAGTTCGTAGAATCTGACGAAAGTGAGCGGTGAGGACCACCCTGCCGCATCACAAACATCCTGCAGAGAAGCCCCTGCCAAAAGAGCGGCCGCCATACTCCTAGTTGAGTGTGCCCGGACAGCCAAAGGAGAATGCTGCCCGGCCGCCACATAAGCAAGTGAGATGGCCTCGACCCCCTCTCGAGGGTGGCCCGTAACAAACAAACAACTGTTCAGATCTCCTCCACAGGGCAGCTCTGTGGACATAAGTATCTAATGCACGAACAGGGCAAAGCAGATTGAGTCTTTCCTGGTCTGACGTCATAAAAGGCGGAGGACAAAAAGCCTGAAGTACAATAGATCTCACAGGATTAGTGGGAACTTTAGGAACATAACCCGGCCTAAGATGTAGGAAGGCCTTGGCCATACCGGGAACAAATTCCAAGCATGAGGGTGTTACAGAGAGGGCTTGTAAATCCTCTTTCCTCTTCAAAGAGGAAATATCAAGAAGAAAAATGGTTTTGAGAGTAAGAAACTTCTCGGAAACTTCCTCAAGCAGCTCAAAAGGAGCCTCGGAAAGGCCTTGAAGGACAATAGCCAAGTCCCAGGCCGGCACCCTGGTGCGTACTACAGGTCTTAACCTCAAAGTTCCACAGAGGAAACGAGTAACTAGAGGGTGTCGCCCCCAAAGAAACACCACCCAAATGAGTGTGGTAAGCAGCTAAGGCCACCACATACACTTTTAATGTGAAGGGAGCTAACCCAATGGAGAACCTCTCCTGCAAGAACTCCAGCACCGCGCTCGCAGGGCAGTTAACTGGATCCCACAGGCGATCTCTGCACCATAAGGTGAAGAGTCTCCACAGAGCGTACAGTTTCCTCATGGAGGGAGCTCTAGAGTGTAGAATGGTCTCCACAACCTCAGCTGAGAGACCAGAACTTATGAGCTGGGCCCCCTCAGGGGCCAAGCCCATAGTTTCCACAACTCTGGGTGAGGGTGTACGAAGACACCGCCCGCCTGAGAGAGAAGGTCCTCCCTGAGCGGAATCTCCAGAGGAGAGCCGTCAAGGAGAGACACGATGTCCGAGAACCAAACTCGGCCCGGCCAGAATGGGGCTTCTAGCAGAAGACAGGCCCCGTCCCGGCGCACTCTCTCTAGAACTCCCGGAAGCAGAGCAATCAGGGGAAAAGCATACAGGGGCAGCCTCTGCCATTCCTGTACCATCGCGTCCAGTCCGAGAGGAGCTGGGGGCGACAAGGAGAACCACAGACGACAATGAGTATTCTCAGGAGTAGCAAACAGGTCCACTTGGGCCCTGCCAAACTTCTCCCAAAGGAGCTCCACCACCTCGGTGTGGAGTCTCCATTCCCCGGGCCTCGGCCCTTGCCTCGACAGGATGTCCGCTTACACATTCAGGTGCCTTGGGATGTACATAGCGCTGACTGAGAGCAGTTTCCCCTGGGCCCACACAAGGATAAGGTGAGCCAACTTGAACAACTGACAAGACCTCAGACCCCCCTGATGGTTTATATAGGAGACCACTGATGTGATGTCTATGCGTACAAGCACATGATGGCCCCTGAGATACGGCAGGAAGTGCTGAAACACTGCCAGCATTTACAGGCAATTTATGTGCCACGAATGATGACATTCCTGCCACAAGCCCTGGGCCGAGTGACCACTCATGGTCGCCCCACAACCTGTAAGTGAGGCATCCGTCGTCAGAGATACCCGCTGACACAGTGCCCCCAATAACGGGCCTTGGGCCAGGAACCAAGGATCCTTCCACTTGACCAAGGTGCGGGGACACCAACGCGTTGCCTTGATCACACGAAAGGGGTTTCCCCTTTGCCACCACTTCAAAGGTCCCATGTACAGCAGGCCCGAAGGAATCACGTTGGACGCTGCTGCCATCAGACCTAACAGTCTCTGATACTGCTTCACAGTGAATGACTGGTCTAACTTCACCCCTTTCACAGCTGAGAGGATCAACACTATGCAAGGCTCTGATAGGCGGGCCTGCATAGAGACCGAATCCCACTTCACACCTAGATACGTAATTCTCTGAACTGGAGAAATAATGCTCTTCTTGGAGTTGTGCCTCAGCCTTAACTTCCTCATGTGCGCAAGAACAACATCTCGATGTTGAACCGCGAGGTGAGCTGACTGTGCTAGGATCAGCCAGTCGTCGATATAGTTGAGAATGCGAATCCCCTGCATGCATCCGGGGGTGAAAGAGCTAGACCGAAGGGAAGCACCCGATATTGATACACTTCTCCCCTGAAAGCAAACCTCAGGTACTTCCTGTGCTGCAGAAGGATGGAGACATGAAAATGTGCAACTTTGAGATCTATCGTGACAAACCAGTCCTCGGACCTGATCTGAGACACGATCTGTTTGAGTGTGAGCATACTGAACTTGAGTTTTGCTACCGCATGGTTCAGGACATGATGATCTAAGATAGGGCGCAGCCCTCCATCCTTCTTTGGCACTATGAAGTACCGGCTGTAAAAGCCTGACTCCCTGTCGACAGGGGAACCCTTTCTATAGCCCCTTTCTGCAGCAGAGTCTGTACTTTTTGAGACATAACCAGAGCCTGCTCGGGGCCCACCACCGTGGATATAACCCCGTTGCAACTGGGAGAACAACATCTGAACTGAATGGCGTAACCAATTCTTATTAACCGCAGGACCCAATGAGATATATTTGTCAGATTCTCCCACTCTGACACAAAATCTACTAAGGGTACCAGCCTCTCAAGGTGATGTACTGTGCACCGCGAGCGCAGTGCCCTGAAACGGCGGACTGGCAGGGAACAACTGGCTCGACAGCGCCACCTCCCACCTCGGAAGGTGCGAGCCATCCTCGGATGACTCGGATGACTCGCGAGGGCCCTCCACTCGGGCGGGGTTGGTGGATTGACCCTGTGAGGGCGCTGAAGGCAGACAGAGGGCAGACAGGCTGAAGGCAGGGCGCTGAAGGCAGACAGGTACCATGTGCTGAGGTAAGCACCGTCTGCCCCCAGAGGGGACCACCCTCACAGCCCTGGGCCCACAGGCATCAGGGCTTCTTCGAGGCAACTTTCCTCAAGATAATGACTGTCCTCAGATCAGTCTTACCCTTGGAAGGCTGCGCCTGAGAGTTCCGCATACCACCCCACCCTTTCTGCGGGGGTGTGCGGGTGGCGACGCTCTGTTTCTGCTGCGCTTGATGGGAGGAGCTTGTACTCTGCGCCTGCTGCTCTCTCACAGCAGCAGACTAGTCCTGGGGTAGTCCTTCGGGAAGGAACTGCTTGAGCGCAGCTGACTGTTTCTTTGCCTCCTGGAACCTGTCGGTAACCGTGGCAACGGTGTCACCAAACAGGCCCTCAGGAGACACCGGCGCATCAAGCAGGAAGCTTTTGTCCTTCTCCTTAATCTCGTTCAGATTTAGCCAAAGATGCCTCTCGATGACGTCACCCGCCTATGACGTTCTGTCTCTCTATTGGACTGATGACATATGTGCTTCACGACGAAATCACGCAGAGGCGTTCCCAAAGCGGTGACACAGCGCGAGTTCCCTTGAAGGGGAATTCCAGCGTTTTGAGCGGGGAGTGTATTTTCACTTAAACACCTCTGATTGGCCATTGCTTCCAGAGATCAACAAGCATGTCTATGATTGGCTACATTTCTCACCGCTGAAAAACCGCTGTGAATAGGAATGTTTCACATTCTCCAGAACACAAAATCAAATGCAATGTTTGCCAAATCTGTTTCTCCAATAATATTATATTATTACAGTATCAACGGAGGGTGCTCTGCTTTAATTTCAGGGTGCTTATATTTGAATTTGACTTGGGAATTTATCTTGTGAGGTTTTCTCCCCATGTTATATATTTTTTAATTAAAAAACTATTTGTGATTAAAAATTGGTGCAGTACCGCTGCAGACCCCTTAGGGGTTGAAGACCCATGCTCTAAAATCCAAATTCTAATAAAGAAAATACTGTCAACAAAAAAAGAATTTCACCATTTTTTTAGATATTAAAAGTTATATAAATCAGGCAAATGTTATATGAACAAACCCTTCTGCAATGGGAAATTTGATGTAAGTGGTACACTTTAGGAGATTCATAAAACAAAAATTAAATGTTTCATGTGCCAAAGTTTCTAAAAGCTACTGTTAAACAGTTTAGCCATTTTGTTTTAAGTGGATGTGTGTTTATATTGTCAATACATAATCCTGTATATGGGCATGGGTGAAATTGCTACAAAGACTTCATCACTGTTGGGGGTAACGCATTTCAAGTAGTGTGAGTTATGTAATCAGATTACTTTTTTAAAGTAACAAGTAAAGTAATGCATTACTTTTAGATTTTTTTCATTTAAATTTTGGTGCAAAAGGACCTTTATTTGCAGTATATATATATATATATATATATATATAAAGATTGTTTCACCCCAAAATTTAATTTTTCATTTTCATTTTTGGTTGAAACAATGTCTTTACTACCTTTCTGGGCCTTGAAAGTGTTAATTAAATTGCTGTCTATGGAGGGGTCAGAGAGCTCTCGGATTTCATCAAAAATATCTTAATTTGTATTCCGATGATGAACGAAGGTCTTTCAGTTTTGGAACGACATGAGGGTGAGGAATTAATGACAGGATTGTCATTTTTGGGTGAACTATCCCTTTAAAGATACAGACATGTCTATATAAAGAAAGCTGTCTGTCTGAGATATTGATAACACACGCCCCCTCATGTTCTATTAAGCAGATTGAGAGGCCCTGCGTTCATCCCTGATGACCCCATATCTTGAAGACTGAAGATATTACATGTCAGCAAAGGCTTCACAAAGATAGAAGCACCATAACTCTCAGCCTCATGACACCTACTTACATGACTGATAGTGAAAGTTAAGACTACAACAATAAATGTTCATTGTGGAAGTCACAGTCGGGCGAGGCCCATCATTTGAAAGTTTAAAAAACGTTGTAGTTTTGTGAAGAATCCGTAGATCATAGTTGCTATTTGCTATTGTTTCTTTGTTCTGAGTTCTATTTGGATTACAGTTGTTACCCTTTTGATGTATATTAGTAATTTCCAGTCCTCTAATTTGATTGGCAAAGCATTGTTTGTTTTTTCCAGATTGCTGATTTTGTATACTAGCTTTGGGATTTTTCCAGTTTTTATCAGTCTATCAATTATCCATGAATAATTATTTCATGCACAACAATTTGGGTTTTGGTGATTTCATACAACTCTCTCTCTTTCCAGTTTTCTGAGTTGTATTTGTTGGAGCAAATCTGGTGTCCTGCTGGAATATTCTATCCATAAGGAACTGAACTTCCCATTGCACAGTTTGCTTCTCCATTAGCAGTCAGCTGGACTGCGGAACTCATGATGACCGTGAGGAACTTAATCAGCTTGGCATGGCGTCTTAACCGCTGTGTGTGAGTGAAAAATAGGCAGTCAGTGGAAATTAAGCAGCTTGTGTTTTTGCTTCACTTTTTATCAGGCCATTTGCAACAAGCTTTCGATTCAGTGGAGTAGCTGTACTTGTAGCGTTTTATTGTTTTATATATGTTTTCTATAACCTGTAATATTCAGGCTATGCACTCCATTTCCATAATGCTCATGGAAATATATGGAGTATATCAGTATGTTGTTATAAGTACAACGACTCAGCAATAAATATTGCACCTGACATCTCAATACCAATGCATGACAGCATATGCACTCTAAAGACCACACTCACACCATAACTATTTATCTTTAACGTCCTATGGTCTATTCCAGCAGGAGTATAGTTTATGCATTTCAACCATGTAAAACACTGCATTGTGAGGATGGGCCAAATATCACCCTAGAAGCTGTGGGCTCTAGCAAACCTTTGTGTTTTGTCTTCATCCTACAATTATCTGTCTTCATCCTACAATTATCTGTGAATGGTAACAAGTGGGCATTTGGCAACATAATATTTTCATAAAAAGTGCTGGAAATAAAAGGACAGCCATTAAAGTAAGCAATGATGTTTTTGAGCCACATGGCCTGGGAACCTGAAGTGCTCTACAAATTGAAAGTATATTTCATCTATATCATGATTTTCTGCATCTTTGATCAATTAATTATATGTTGTTGAGAAAATATGAACAATGCCATATGATAGCACTGTACAATCAGAAAAAAATGGCTGTGGATTTGCATCAGTGCATCTGGATTTTTTATAGACAGTGGCATCAATTATATTATTACATGTATGCATTTATTTGGAAGTGTTATAAATTTACATGCACGATAAAATTACATGCATACTACAATTTCTTATTTTCAGACAAAAATGAACACATCAGCCAAGTCAAGAAGTTGTTCTAAATGACAACACTGAGAAATTTCAGAATAATTTTTTTATGGTTTTTGGAACAATATTGAGGAGACAATGATAATGATTTTCCGTGTTTTTATTTCCATTCCAAGTTCATTTAGTTCCAAGTGTATACAAATACATGAATTAAAGAGATGTAAATTAAATTAGAAGTTCATAGTAGTAACTGATAGTTTATTTATTTATTTGCGTGCTTGCTTGCAAAAATCTGTTTTATATTGTTAGCTAAGTTTTACTATTTGAACATAATAGACTAAATGGGTTGTCATTAGTGCAGAGTGTATATAACCACACAAGTAGAGCATATTGTGGAGTAAGTTGTACTGTCTCTCCGTATATCTCTCGTAATTCCCTCTATGATGGCAATGCTTATGTGTATTGAGGTGAAAGGGTTAAGTATCAGCATGTCCAAGGATGATGTCAAAGAAAACGAAGGAACCTCCTGTTTATTTATACTGACAGATCCCTGGGATCCTCAGGCAGTCTTGCCCTTCAGCCACAGCTGGACCCTCCTCCTAACAGCTGTTCCAATCTGTGTTTCCTGCTCTCTTATCTCGAGTCAAATGTTCAGCTCACTCGCAAACAAGCTGCTATCGGTGTCCCACTGGAGGAAATTATGTCATCATTAGGCTTTCCTTATTTGCCAGAGTTATGGATGCTTTTTTTGCAGGGATATGGACATTCTGTGACAGCGACATTCAACTGTTTTTTTTTAAATTTGGGAATGATTTTTCCTTCTTTATTTCTAAAATGAGGAAGTGATGAAGCAATGATCACTGGGGTTTTATCTCGCCCCTCAGGCCTTGGGCCAGTTTTTTATATGACCTGAATGGGCTGGGCCCAACTCTAGAGGTTTTCCATTAAGAGGATTTGAAATTGTGAAGTTCTGTTCACGTAGCCATGGCAAGACGCCATCAGCTGTCCAAGAAAGAGAAAGTAAAAGCATGTTTCTCCCAGACAACGAGGCATGTGATATATTACGCTCTGTAAACAATGTGAAGTGCTTCCATCATCAGTCAGAACTAAATAAGTATGTTTTAACATGGGCCAGTGGGGATAATTGATCTAAAGGTTGCATCCGATAGCATAAGGATGCACGACCATAGAGAGCCACATCGCTCTGTACCTGTGCTGACATCCATGGTTTATGTGCTTAGATCCTAACCCCCTCTCCTTGTTACTCTAATGCACTTTCAATCATTATTATTGAACACAAAGATCGCAGACGGCCCCAGATTATTGTTGTTCAACAATGCACTGCACGATAAAACCTCACACTCTTATATGATCTGGACATCATTAGAAAGATTTAAGACTCCAGCTTGCTATTTGACCACTGTTTATGATAAAACTAGGTTGCAGTGACATTCATTTCTTAATTTATGTAAGGAGTGCAACATTTTATAATAATACAATTATGTACATTTTTGTTTTTTTGTTTTTTGAAAGAAAATGGGCCAGCACAATTTTTATACATTTTCAAATATTTCAAACAAACTTCTTTCACATTGTCATTATGGGGTATTGTTTGTTGAATTGAGGAAAAAAAGTAATGAATTTAATCCATTTTGGAATAAGGCTGTAACATAACAAAATGTGGAAAAAGTGAAGCGCTGTGACTACTTACCGGATGCACTGTATTAAACAAAGTGCAAAGGCACTTATTATAGCACCAACTAGTATCCGACAGATATGTGTTGATGCAGGTGGTATTTCTGGGAATAGAATAGAATAGAATAGAATAGAATAGAATAGAATAGAATAGAATAGAATAGAATAGAATAGAATAGAATAGAATAGAAGAGGAAGAAAATTCTTACCGAATAGAATTAGAATACTACCGACTGTTGGGGTGAACCTGCGATGGATATTTACTAATAATTATGTTTTGTTCAGCATCATTTGACAGAGTTTTAATACAAAAGATCAATTAATTTCCCCTGAAATAATGGCATCCTAAAGTGCTGTGTACACACCATTTTAGGATGCCATTATTTCGCAATGTAATGGCAAACAGGCCCTCGAGCCAAATAATTGACACCTGTTTTATATTTGGCTCACCACATGTAGAGTGACACAGCTGAAGCCCACCGGCCATATGTTTGACACCTTTCAACACGTTTTAGTAAAACATTATTTTGCTGTTGGAGCCCAATTAGGATGCAAAAACTCATTTTAATTTTAACATCACATTACAATAACGCAAACTTAAATCGTCATTACAATATTTGATCTTATTCAAAGCAGTCATATCATGAAACATTTATGAAGAACAAATTGTATGTATTGTAAATGCTTCTTGCTATTAACATCAGATCCTACAAACATCACATTTTCACATTAGCGTGCATCATGCATGTTATAAGTGATAATTGGATGTGTGTGATCATTCAGTGATCTTCATTCACTGCAGACGGCTGTAATTGCAAAGGATGGGACTCTTGAGACCAGTTGTATGGATATGTTGACTTGTTGTTAAGGTGTGGTATAGTTACAGTTTTGATATCTAAGAAGTGAGAGAATAAGTTGTGGAATAAAAACAGCTGCAAAACAGAAGTGCATGATGTGATGTGTTTTCGAGGAAACAGAAAGAAAGAGAGGATAATGATATACAGATACAGAAATCAAAATTATAATGTCATCATGCTTCCTCAGTATAGTTAAAATACATGTTTCTGTCCTGGTTTTGTGTTTAAAGTTTTCTCTCTGTGTGTGTAAATGTGTTGTAAATGGGGTAAATCTTATTAGACCACCCACACAAAACTTAGTCACATAAACTGCCTTACATGGAATAATAATTAGATAAAACTCAAGGATTTTCATATCCCACAGCACACAGAGCTTCATTCCAAAGCACCAGGTCCAGGATGGCTGGAAGGTGATTGCGAGTGTATTTGTTTGTCAAGTCCTTGACTGGATGAACTAATGTTATTGATGGTCTCACAGGAAAAACAAAAAGGATCTAAGGAGGGCTTAATTGTGAAATAGCAATACTTTTCGTATCTTCTTGTATCAAGAGCTTTGATCTTTGTAAAAATCACTCAAGTGTATTTTATAATATTATTACGGTTATTTTGATAGTCCACTTTAGACATTCTAATAACTATAAGTAACTTTGCAACTACATGTCGACTATCAGTCATTGTATTAGTAGACTGTCTGCTTAATATCTGCTAACGCTTTATTTTGATGGTCCTCCAACAGACGGACATTCTATTATAAGTAACTTTGCAACTACATGACAACTTATTAACCCTAACAGTAATGAGAGTTGGTTGCAAAGTTACTTATAGTCAGTAGAGTGTTTAAAGTGGACTATCAAAACAAAGTGAAACCATTTTATTTAGCATGGTTTACTTTCCGTCTACTTTTTATACTTCTCACTTCTTGACTTACACTTACAGTTCTTGACTTATACTGACAAAAAAGTCTAAGTATATTTTGCCTATACTTTTACTTAATCTTTTTATCTAGATATACTTAAAAGTATAATTAAGTATTCTAAGTATACTTGGCTTGTAGTTGTGTTTACTCTTTTGATTGAGTAGCCTATTAAATACTATAAATATAGTTTTACATACTGTCTTAAAACTTACATTGTTTTACAAGTGTACTACTTACTTAAAAATAATGGTGCCAGGAAGAACCAAAAAGGGGTTTTCACAGTGATGCCATAGAAGGACCATTTTTGGTTCCCTGAAGACCGTTTTGTGAATGGTTCTTTAAGAACCATTTTTCTAACTATTTTACAGCCTAAAGAACCTTTCTGCGCTACAAATAATATTTTGTGGAATGGAAAGGTTCTTTAGATAGTAAAGGTTCTTCATGGAACCATACACCCAGCCAAATTTAAGAACCTTTATTTTTAAGAGTGTACTAGTATTAATACATTAATATTAGTATACTTAAGGTATACTTCAACTTTAATTTACTTAATACAATCATCTTGAAGTATTGGACCGTCATTGTTGACTAATAATTTTGATTTGATTTGTTAAATTGTGTTCTATTATATAATACGTACAGAAAAAAATAGCAATATCCCCTTTTAAAGCTCATTGGCCAGTTTGAGACTAGAAAACATCATAATCAATCATAATCATCCCAAGAACATTTTCCTCTAATGTCAACAAACCTCACTAATAGATCTGGCTGTATTGACTTCAATCTTTCTTTATACCATAACAATACATTATTTCACAGGATTTCAAGAGAGTGTAACATCCACTGCATTGAGAAGAGAGAAGCGGTATTGACCTGGCACAAAGAGACGTGCAGATGCTTCACATGTTGGCAGTCAGCTCTGTATTGATTTCTATTGTTTACTCGTACATCTCCAATTAGGACAACAAACTGGGATATTTATGGGAAATAATTAGTGTTGATGTATAGTCACATATTCCTGTAATCATTCGATCAAGATCTATTTAATTACCTTTATGGCAAGTCAAACATCCTGTAATGAAAAACATGTTTGCACATTTATTTTGCATTGTTTCTTGCACTGTTACAAAGATTGTTAGAGTCTCTGGGAAAGGCTGCAGGATTCTGAGAATCTCCACATCACTGTGGCTTCTCAACAGTATTACCTCTGGGTCCGGTTTTCCATGAACCCCGGCATATCTAACGGCCATCGGCCAAAAGACTGGATGAGAGTGTGTATAGAAGTGTTTACAATTTGTACAAATGGCAGTTTTTCAAATCACAGCAAATACGAAACATGACTAATATCCCTGGTGATTTTCATTGTTTTCTATTCTCCCTCCTGTCTCAGTTAAGGCTCCAAAATGCTGAAGAACAGATCGAAAAGGACCATCAAGATTTAGCATTTGAATACAATAAAAAAGGTCCTCATTTATCATCTGAACACTTTAAACCAGATTTCTTTATGCTTCCTGGAAATCCAACATCTGTCCTTATGAAAGAAAGTACCACCAGAAGAAAAAAGGCCCTGTGTGAGAAAATTACTGCTTTTAATAAATACAAGAAAAATGAGTCATAATTATAGATAATTTATATTTATTGGATTACATAGCGGAAATGATCCATAACAATAACAATCAAAAGATTAATTTGAAAGCATTTTATACAATAATTCTACTTCGATAAACTGAAACCCCCCACAAAATCTTAACAGATTGTTGTAGTTCCTCTCATTTAGAGGGAAATGAAGGGAGACTGAGGGGGACACAGTAGCTGATAATGTAATATTTTTTGGATTGCTTTAACCCTCTGCTCCAGGATCCAAAATTAACATTAGCCAAGTGCCAAATGTGAGTAAAGATTAGCTTTGACGAGTAAATGAAACAGAGTTACTGTCCCATTGGCCTGTATCTTTTTAAGGAATTGTGAAATAATGCATGGTGGAAATTGCCAAGTTCTAAAAAGTGTCTTTTTTTCTGTCTTAAAGAATCAATTCAAAGAGATTCAAATTGTTTAGTGAACTTTTACCTCATTGGACAAAATACAATTCTACATAACAGAAGAATATTCTCTGTGTTAAGCAAAACATTACGTTATTGTCAGAGTTATATTCTGTTTTGTCATGTTTCTTTGTGTTTTTGTGCCTTCGTTGTCTGCTTGTTTGACCCAGTTCCCTGTTGTGTTCGATTAGTCGTTTAGTTCCGGTATACGTACTCCCTGTTTTGTTCAGTTCTTTGGCCTGTCTCGTCTATGTAACATGGTTGTGTTTTCCCCTGAGTTCTTCCTCCTGTGTTCTTCTATGGATTATTATATTACAGTTTCCTTTTTAGCCATTCATCTTCGTGCTAGAGCCACTCGTGACAAAAGACAGGCCCTTAAAACCAAAATTAACTAATATGTTCCATCTTTCAAGATGGTTGAGCAATCGATTCATACGTGGAGGATTTCATACAACACTGCCATATAGAAAGACCTGGACTGATCAACAACTTTTTGTTTTGGAGTGGTTTGGACCCACACTTCGCCTCATGGATACTAGCTGGAGATTCTAAGGTAACTCTTGAGCGGTATCTGAATTTGGATTTGAGGTGGTGTCATCCCAGCCCACTTGGTAACTACTATCATCACCTTCGAATCTGTCTCAAAACTCCTCCAATAAGTGGCTCATAAGTCTGCTCCCAAACTCACTCAAGCCAACAAGTTAATTCCAGAATCCTCCAAATCCACCCACTTGAAGACCATACTAAACCCAGCTCAAAAGAGGAGGCTAGGAAGGAAGAAATCATCCCTTCATCACTCCTTGATTTATCTGCCTTGATTCCTAAGTCTGTTCCTGAGCCTGTTCCATACTCGTCCATGGCTACGGAGGCTGTCCTAGATCCACCCGCTCTCCCAGACATGACCACAGAGGCCGTCCCAGAGCAGTAAGGTAAGTTCCAGAATCCGCTCCAGAAAGTGAAACTCCCGAATATGCTCCCTCCGTAACCTGCTCCAGGGTCCGGTATTCTGTCAAGCTGTATAGTAGAAACAATCTACTTTGAATCATGACTTCAAATCAACGGAAATTCACAAACAGAAGACTTGGGAAACTAAAACACTAAACAGCTTAAACAAGACTGATACCGGACCAGGAGCAAACTGAAACTTATTAGATAATATAATTATATGTATGTACGTGTGTGTGTGTGTGTGTGTGTGTGTATATATATTAGAATTGAGCTCAATACAAAGCTTAAAATATACACCAAACATTTTGGATTGTAAATTAGTGCCAAGCTCTTTTTAGTGTTGGCTTTAAACAGATTGCCAAGACCACTTAAGCCTACAAAGTCAGAGGTGATAGAGCTGCGAAGATGAACCATTTTATCACCTTATTTTAGGGACGCTAAAACGGGCCCCCTCCAGCCAAGGGTGGATTAGGGGTGATAGGGTTATGTAACTTGAGTAAGGACCAGTTTAGACAGTGAAAGCTTCGGTCGGCTGGCATGTTTAAAGCATGTTTAGACCTTATTCACAGCAGAGCCATTTTTTATTTCAAATGGGAATGAAAGCGAGGCTGTGAGTGGCATACATCTCTTCAGTGGGTTGTACTGTTATTTAATGTGCTTTTGGATTGTGCTGCTGACAAAACACTGCAAAAATCTCCAAAAAACATGAGCTGTAGAAAATTACAACTGTACTAGGAGTTTTATGCAGCTTTTTTACAGTGGTTGCCATTGAAAACACGACAAGATATCCCTCACAGCCTAGCTTTCATACCTGTCACAGATCTGAATAAGGTCTATACTTTGGTGAAACCGTGATTTCATTGCCCTCTTAAATTGTGCACTGTAAGAAGAAATACTTTCATTATTTACTAACCATGTTGTTTTAAATCTGTATGACTTTTTGGTCCTTACAATGTACAACAAATTATTTGAATATTCTTCAAAACAGCGTCTTTAGTGTTGTACAGAATAAAGGAAGTTATACCAGTTTAGAATGACATGAGGGTGAATAAATTATCACAGTATTTTCCTTTTTGGGTGAACTTACCGTTTAACTCTCCGTATTGATCCAGAGAATCTAAGAGAATCCTATAAAGATCCAATCCAAGACTACAACCAGGGTACACTGTGCCACAATAATGCAGTAATGTCATGGGACTAATTCAGACATTTTCATGAAATACAGTTTAAGTCTACTTGACATATTAAAACAATGTGCTCTTAAAAAAACATCCAATAAGATAGTGGAGAAACATTATGTAATTTCCACTTAGTTTGATTTGCTTGTCATAATACTCCTTATTATTAGGCATTACTTTTGATTGTATTTCGGGGAAAACAATCTCTAGATCTCTCAATCTCTGCCCGAGAAGAATTGTGCTTAATAATTTTCCCTGCAAGGACTAAAGCTGTATGAGATTGAATTCTAAAGTAGCAAGATAACGACACAGCAGGAAACAGAGAAACACGATAAAGATTTGTTTTGGTTGGCTCCCAGGGCCGCTCTGAAAATAGAGGTTGGAAGGAGAGTACAGGGGTGATATGCCTCTGCTACCGAAACATGTGTTGCATTTCTCTACCCAGTGGATGGTCTCGAGAGGAATAAGTCTGTTACTCTCCACAATGGAACTTCTGATCACGATGACATTTTACTGACTGACTTGATAGATCTCTTGGGACTAATTGTGTAGGTAGTGGCACAGACCCTTTAAATAGCAATGAACACAATTTCACAAATATTCCCTTTTCCCCTTACCACAAGGAAAGCTTAATTCTTCTAGCAAACCATTATTCACAGGCCACACAGTCAATGAGCAATCATTTTAACTGCCAAATGACCTTAGATCCACTTCAACATATGTTGCATATGATGTCTAAAATCTAAATTAGCACAATTGAATTAGAGTTTAGAAATTAGTAAGGATAGTTAACCCTTAAAGGTCCCGTTCTTCGTGATCCCATTGTTCAAACTTTAGTTAGTGTGTAATGTTGCTGTTAGAGCATAAATAATACCTGTAAAATTATAAAGCTCAAAGTTCAATGCCAAGTGAGATATTTTATTTAACAGAAGTTCCCTTTCAAAGCCTACAGCGAACGGCTGGCTTGGACTACATCCTGGTACTTCCTTCATAAATGACGTCAGTAGAACAGACTAACCTCCGCCCACAAGAATACGCGAAAAAAGGGGGCGTGGTCTTGTTGCTGTCCCACGTGAAGAAGAGGACGTGTCGCGTGGAGAAAAGGAATTGTTGCGTTTGAGTGTGTTTGTCGCCATGTCGTCGAGACGCTGTTATTTTCATCCCGGAGTCAAATCACCTTTGTTTGGCTTTCCCAGGGACGCTGTAGAGATTATTAAGCGCATATATCTCCCGTTAAGAGGAGTGACCTTTCCATGTGCGCTAAGCTGCTGTCGAATCACAACCGTGGACAGGAACCGTGCCACGTTCGGCATTTGTGCCGCTGGCACAATCAGAACTCGTTACGTATTTATGAAGGAGGGACTTCATAGAATAAAGGAAGTCATCAGCCGTTTTTAGGACAGTGAAAACAGCGGTATACAGATAAGTAAATTGTGTTAAAAATACTGTTTTTTTTACACGTGAAACATGAACACGTTATATTGCACACTGTAAACACAATCAAAGCTTCAAAAAAACACGAAGAACAGGACCTTTAAATGCATCGGCAATCATTATTACATTCGGGTCTTTAGTGACCCGGATCTATATCTAACACGGACGGATCTCTACCTGTCCTGATAATATAAAACTCTCCTGATATTAGAGTAACAATTACAGAAGAATGACATAAAGCATATTTTGTGACCTTTTGGAGCTTGGAAGGGTTCAGTTTGAGCAGATTTTTTATACCATCATCACTGTCCTTGTCAGATTTCACAGTACATTCAGCATCTGGCTCATATTCGCCATCTCAAACATATTCTCAAAACTATAATTTTCAGCATCTTCAGAATCAATATTTTGATCGCTGACAGCTTCTTCACCAGATCCCCCATCAAGCGATGACAGTGACACAAACATTTGATTGCATTCAGTGTTTGCTCTGCAGTAAATCGCGGAGCAATTTCAAGTTTTGCTGATGATACTTCCTATTCTTTTGTTTTCTGCTGTCTAACTTTAAAACAATGAATGAGGGTAAATGACATCCCGGGTCACCAAAGACCCGAGGTATGCGTTTAAGGGTTAAAACAAATCTTGCCATTTAGTCACTGTTTGACTTTATTTATTCTGCAGAACAACAAAATATAAAACATATTTTTAAAAATCGGTTTTGTCCATACAATGAAATTCAATAGGGTCAACAAAGCAATATTCGACTTTCCTTTCATTGTATGAGACATTTTTCAAAATATATTATTTTGTGTTCCACAGAAGAAAGAAAGTCATACAGGTTTGATAGGGAAAACAAATCGCATGTGCCATCCCTTTAATTAACAATGGGCAATATTATCTGTCATATTCTTGTTATTTATTAGAAGGTTGTGTTATTTCACATCATAGACTAGTTATCAAGTTGACACCATTTTGGTCTTGTTTGATAAAAATGTCCCATATGTAAAATGTGGAAGTTTTCTCTAGGAATCCCATCTGCAGAGGAAGAAGAGGATGTACTTCTTTAACACACTGGCATGGATCCCACATGTCTAATGACCATGTCTTCATGACAGGGCCACTGCACTATCCAGTGAGACAGCCTTTGCTTTGAGAGAGCATTTCCCTTCCGCTCTCCACCATAACAGACAAAGAGCTGGTCTGAGGTCCTGAAACACTGCATCCTGTCTACATAAGCGCGGAGAGCGCGTACTGGACAGAGCAATGCTAAGGCTGGGTCTGCCCCCTCCATGGGCAGCGCTTGCATGTTCACCACCTGGTCTCTGAACGGAGTGGTGGGAACCTTGGGCACATATCCAGGCCGGGGTCTCAGGATCACGTGAGAGTTAGCCGGCCCGAACTCCAGGCATGCTTCGTCAACCGAAAATGCCTATCCTCTTGATGGAGGCCAATGCGGTCAGGAAAGCTGTCTTCATAGACAAGAACTTAAGATTGACTGACCGCAAAGGCTCAAAGGGAGACCTCTGCAGAGCATCTAAGACTACTGAGAGGTCCCAAGAGGGTACGAGGGGAGATCGAGGAGGATTTTGTCTCCTGGCTCCCCTCAGGAACCTGATGACCAGGTCGTGCTGACTTACCTTTTTGTTCTCCAAGAGGTCATGGTGGGCAGAAATAGCGGCCACATAAACTTTAAGGGTGGAGGGAGACAGCCTTCGCTCCAGCCCTTCTTGGAGAAATGAGAGCACAGACCCGATCAGGCATTTCCAGGGGTCTTCTTGGCGAGAAGAACACCAGGTGACGAAGAGGTTCCACTTCAATGCATAGGCATGCCGAGTGGACTCGGCCCTAGCGGAAGTGATGGTAGCCACCACCGTAGGTGGTAGGGTACTCAAACCTGCTGCGTCCCATCCAGGAGCCACACGTGGAGGTTCCAAAGATCGGGACGTGGGTGCCAAAGGGTTCCCCATCTCTGAGTGAGGAGGTCCTGTCTCAGAGGAATAGGCCAGGGAGGGGCCGTCGCAAGGTGTAAGAGTTCGGGGAACCAGGTCCGGCCGTGCCAGTGTGGGGTGACCAGAAGGACCTGCTTCTTGTCCTCCCTGATCTTGCACAAAACCTGTGCGAGAAGGCTCACTGGGGGGAACACATATTTGGGCAGGCCCCGCGGGCAGCTGTGCACCAGTGCATCCGTGCCGAGCATGCCTTCGGGTCAGGGAATAAAACAGGCTGCAATGGGAAGAGTCGTGGGAGGCAAACAGATCTATCTGTGCGTCGCCGAACTGTTCCCAAATCAGCTGGACCATCTGGGGATGGAGTCTCCATTCTCTCGGAAGTGGCTGAGACTGTGAGAGCTCGTCGGCTGCACGGTTCAGAACTCCCGGAATATGGACAGCATAAAGGGACCTCAGATGCTTCTGACTCCATAGAACGAGATGGTGGGCGAGTTGAGACATACGGCGGGAGTGTAGACCACCCTGGTGGTTGATGTACGCTACAACGGCCGTGTTGTCTGTCCGGACTAGTACATGTTGACCCTACAGCAACGCTCGGAAGGGGTGCAGGGCGAACCGTACTGCCAGCAACTCGAGGCAATTGACATGCAGAAGGTGCTGGGGTCCTGTCCAGGAGCCCGCAGCTGCTTATCCATTGCACATGGCACCCCAGCCCGTGGCAGAGGCATCCGTCGATACGACAACATGCCTGGAAACTCGTTCTAAGGGCACACCTGCCCGTAGAAAACTGAGGTTCGACCTCGGGGTGAGCGTCTGTAGGCAGGCCCGAGTCACTTGTACCCGGAGCGTGCCAGACTGCCATGCCCATCTCGGGACTCGATTGTGAAGCCAGTGCTGAAGCGGTCTCATATGAAGCAATCCGAGCTGCGTTACCGTGGCTGCAGATGCCATATGCCCCAGGAGCCTCTGAAATAACTTCAGTGGAACCGCACTCTTGCTTTCGATTTGACGGAGGCAAGTCAGCAGAGACTGCGCGCACTCGCTCGAAAGCTGCGCAAACATGGCGACGAGTTGATATCCATACAGAGAAAATCCTCCTCTGCGCTGCGCTGGGCAGAGTTTGCTCTTCTCCCAGTTGACCCGAAGGCCCAGACGGGCTAAGTGTTGGAGCACTAGATCTCTGTGTTCGCACACCTGCGCTCAAGAGTGGCCCAGTATGAGCCAGTCGTCGAGGTAGTTCAGGATGCGAACCCCGTGCTGCCTGAGTGGCGCAAGGGCTGCCTCGACAACCTTCGTGAAGACGTGAGGGGACAGAGATGGGAGGACCGTGTACTGATATGCCCGCCCCTTGAAAGCAAGGAAGGGTGTCGAGGAAGGATGGAGACATGGAAGTAGGCGTCCTTCAGGTCGATCGCTGCAAACCAATCGGCCGGACGAACGCATTCAAAAAGGCGTTTCGCTCTCAACATCCTGAACAGAAGCCTGTGAAGGGATCGGTTCAGGACGCGCAGGTCCAGGATTGGTCGTAACCCTCCGGTTTTCTTGGGTATAATGAAGTAGGGGCTGTAGAAGCCGGACTTCATTTCGGCTGGAGGGACAGGCTTGATCGCACCCTTCTCCAGCAGGGTGGCAACCTCCGCACACATGACGGGGACGTTGGCCCTGACCATATTATGGTGGACTCCCCTGAAGCGGGGAGGAGCCTGCGCGAACTGAATCGCGTAGCCGAGCCTGATGGTCCTCGCGACCCAGCAGGACAGTCCCGGAAGCTGAAGCCAGGCTCCCAGGAACTGCACCAGCGGGGTCATTCGGACCACAGACGTACCCAGGGTGGGGCAGCGAGGCAGCGATTACCGGCCCAGACGTGGGAGGCGTAGCGTCCTGGTGTGGGGGCACGGTTAACGGCTGCGTCCTGACAGAGGAGACCAGGGAAGGATGTGCGTTCCACTGGGGTCTGCTCTGAGAGGAGGCTGGCGACAGAGAGGGATGCGAGTGGCGGGATCCGGGGGTGGTCATCACCAGTCTCTGGGTGCTCAGGGATGGGAGTGTCAGTTCTTTCTTTAACCACATTAGGGTTCTGAACAAAAGATTCTGGCCCTGCTGCCATCTCCTGGAAAGAACTGCCCATCCCTGAGCTGTCCGCGTCAGGAGCGCCGCTTGGCCTGGCGTTTTTTCGCGGGCTGCGGGGCTGGGGCGGACTGGGGTACCTTCCTGTGATTTCCACTGCACGGCCCGGGTGGAGGCTGCTGCTTGGGTGGCGCAGAGGGAGAGGGAACTGCGGGAGGGCGCCATCTGCGGCATACAGGCTGAGGCAACTGTGTGGGTGGCTGGGTGGAGGCAGCAGCTGACCGCCGGGGCAGTATGTGTTTGATAGCCTCAGTCTGCTTCTGGGCGGCTGAGAACTGTTGGGCGAAGCTCTCAACCACGCCGCCGAATAGCCCATCCTGGGATATGGGAGCGTCGAGGAACCGGGTCCGCTCGTCGTCATGCATATCGGCCAGGGTGAGCCATAGGTGTCTCTCCTGGACCACAGCTGTGGACATCACCTGGCCCAGGGAGCGTACGGTCACCTTTGTTGTCCGGAGAGCGAGGTCGGTGGCGGCACGCAACTCATCTCTGAGTAGGAGGTCAGCTCCACCCGCATGCAGGTCACATAGCAACTTGGCCTGGTAGGCCTGAAGAGTTGCCATGGCGTGCAAAGAAGTGGCGGCCTGTCCTGCAGCTCTATAGGACTTCGCCACCAGAGATGACGAGAACCTACAGGCTTTGGAGGGGTGCTTTGGGTCACCGCACCAGGTCAAAGCACTCTGCGGACACAGGTGCATCGCAACAGAGCGTTCGACTGGGGGGACCCCAGTGTACCCTTTAGCCGCGGCTCCATCAAGGGCGGAGAAGGCAGAGGAGGTCGCCGAACGGTCGCGGGAAGACAATGGGTTCTTCCAGGACCGCGCGACCTCCTCATGCACTTCCGGGAAGAAAGGAATTGGAGGGGTGGCCGGATGGGTGTTCCACTCCAACCCAAGCGTCGCGGCTGCCCGGGAGAGCATGGCTGTCAACTCTGGGTCCGACTCAGGCAATGCTGGCACACCCGAAGGCGGCAGCACAGCCGAATCCTCATCCTCAGATGACTCCAGCCCACCTTGCGATGCGGCGATCAACATTTCCTCGTCTTCCGCGCCCCAAACGAGACAGTCGGGACGGCAGGAGCCGGCCCCGATGTTCTCGCCTGAATGCTCGGTGGGTTCGGTTCATGAGAGGGGGGTGTGGGCCGAGGCATGAGCGTCGGAGCTTGATTCCACACCGTCACCCTCAGATCACCCTGGCCAAAGTGCCAAAGTGCCGCCTCTCGTGGAGATCACAGATTGGGGTGTGGCAGAGGGGACTCTCGCTCCGGCATCCGGAGTCTCGATCGTAACACCGAGATGATCATGTTCCCGCAGTGGGAACATGAATCATCCACGAGCGCTGCCTGAGCGTGCTGAAAGCCCAAACACGTCACGCAGTGATCGTGCCCATCAGAAGGTGAGAGAAACCGACCGCACCCAGAAGTACACGGGCGAGACATTCTGAAAAGGACGTGCCACGTGTAAAATCTTTTGTGAGAGGAAATTTCGCAGTCGATGCCGAAGTGCCCAGTGAAACACACACCAGCTGGATGCAGACCACTGCACAGATCAGCAGGCAGGAAGTATGCGATCACTGGAACGCGCCATCACACCAACACCGACTGGAAAGCTGCTCGTCTCGAAGAAGCAGACAGAGTCTCAGAAGGCTTGTGAGGAGTGAAGAGGTAGGTACTCTTGGCTCCGAAGCAGAAAAGTAATGCAATATTGCCACGTACTTCCTTTTATACTCACGCAGTGAGGCGGAGTTACGTATGCAAATTCCGCATGCCCATGGCATTGGCACTGCCATTGGACGTTTCCTAAGATCTCGAAGATGATAGACTTCTAAGCGAAACCCCCATTCGAACGAAAGGGAACTAGTATGTTTGCATAGAGTTCCTCTTAAAATGCTAACACATTTTGCCCTGATGTCTGTTTTTATTGTATGTTTATATTTGTTAACACACATTTTGTTTCCTCATTTCTATATATTATATATTATGGTTATTTTTACTTGTTTGCACACTTGAATTTTCAGTAATTATCAATAGTATTTGTCAGTGTACATAGTTTCATTGTTAAAGCTACACTGTGTAACTTTTTTTAACTTAGTTATTTCAAAAATATATGTGCTCATTAATGTATATTTACTTCTTTCAAGTAATAAAGTATTCTCGTAAGTTTATAATATGCCATTTAAAATACATACGGGTAAGGGGTTCGAATGGGGGTCGCCATGTTGCCCCTCCATCTTGAAAGTACATTAGCCAAAGAGGGACATACCCTCTTCGCCTTTCGCGTTTTAACACTCTGTAACGAGTAGGAAAATAGAGTGGCCCCTTTAAGAGCGTTTGCCCCGGTTGGAGCGCCTGCGTTCTGTGTGTGTGTGTGTGCGCACTACGCCTCGAGCTCCCATGTGTGCAGATTATTTTCTGTCTTCTGTTGCTAACATTCATTTATTTTTGTTTCGTTGGGTAATGCTGTGGACGGAAGTGGAGTTTGTGCCGGACTCTTGTGGGGGGTTCCGCGGGGAATAAAGTGCAGGCTGTTGGATGTCAATAGCCTTCGCGTTTGCATCGACTCCAGTTGCTTTGAGTGAGCTATCCGTATTTTTCACCCGGACACACGCGTTACAACTCGATGGCGAATGTGAAGAGGGGGATTGCTGGATCGAACTGGAAGCCATGTTAATCTTGGACTAAATCGGCCACCGTAGGAGTTAAAACAAAATCGGAAATGGGAGGAAAAGAAACTAATATTTACAGGATGGTCATATACCCTTTCACCGCTAGATGGGGGAAAATATCACACAGTGTAGCTTTAACTATTCCTGTCCTATTAACTTTTTTTTGGTTCTTGCAAATTAGGATAAGACCTATATCAACATGAACATGCTTCCCAGGGTCACTGTGGCACACACTCTGTGTTGTTGTGTCTTCTTTCTGCCAGTATTTCACATCATAGGGACACTGAAGTTTGGGAGGTTTTGACATCAGCTCTGAGCTGTTTGATCCCCCCCAAAAAAGAAAGAACCTCCATTCAGAGAGATCCTGGTCTTAGCTCTGCACTCAATACTGAGGTATGTTTCCACTAAATCGGATTTCCTACAAACTGCGCAGTTGGTAAACTTCATGTTGCTGTTTTATGAGAAGTATCATGATGCATACTTTTATCAAATGATTCATACAGAAAAAAATCCACTATTTTGCATTTTGATGTCACACATTACCATATTCTGCCTTTAAGGTGGCTCTTTATGACCCCTTACTCCTCACTAACAGCCAACCTTCCCCCAAAATATAGTCATCGCATTTCCCAGATTTGGGCCTGATAATTCAAAAGGAAGCTGGTTTTCTGCAGAATTATCTAAATATCCTGTCCAGTCATCTTGCTTTTTGCCAAGTCTATGCTGGCCTTTAGTGATTCTCCACTTCACCCATATCTTTAAGTTAAGCTTTTTACACTGTTAAAGACTTGGATTCCCATGCTAAACATGGACAAAGTTTTAAAAAAAAGTTGGACGTTTGATGGAGTATTTCTGTGCCAAAAATACTCCTTCCGATTTCTCATAAGTTTCGGAAAGTTTTTTTTTTTTTTTCGAGTATGGGCCAAAGTGACGTCAACAAGGGCGGAATGTCCTTGTACGGGCAACTAGAGCGAGAGAGCAAATGCACGCCCATTAATGCGCTGTGCTCGGCTTTAGGGGAGTCATCGGTCACAGTCACAGGACTTCACGAAATCAACAATATCACCAAAGATGTGTGTTTTTGGTTGTCAGGGCAAGACAACCCTGCACAGCTTCCCAAAGAATCCAGCGTTAATGGGACAGTGGATGGAGTTTGTTTTTCCGGAGCAGCAACGGAGTTGACCTTGCACAAAAAACATAATATAACACACTGTGAAATAGAAATCCCAGCCCAGTTTCAGTTAAATGTAAGTTAGTCTAAATTAAAAGAAACAATTTCAAAACAACTCAAAACAATGAAACAATTCAGACAACTTAAAATGTGTCTTTTGAGAGCTAAAAAGCAACCCCTGTTTAATTTGAGTTGGCTCTACTCAAACCAATGAATTATCTTGAGCGTTAGGGTTTACAGTGAATTCACAATCTAATTTATACCTCAACTGAAAGTTTTATGAAACATAAAAAAACAACCTGCTCAAACCTACATCTAACTACCTATACATAGATACCAGCTATCACCAGCTACCAGCTGAAATAAACACCAATGGCCATAAAACACCAAGAAGGTGTAAAACACAGGGTCAGATTTTCGATTAATAAAGACTTCCTTGCACAATGCTATGTTATGACTGCAAAACATTTTTAGTACATGATTTGTAAACTACATTTTAACATTTGCATCACATAATGTGATGTAGTAAATGTGCACAGTATCTGGTACATTGTTACACTTGCGATGCAGAGCACTTGGGTATGAGTCCAATGAAACATGAGTCACAGTAGCCTACTCAATAAAAGCAAACTAAAACAGCATGGATGTTTCAGAAAAGGCATTTTTATCACACTTTGATTTTGTTAACACTATCGGTTAGGTTTAGGTAGAGTTTATACTGCATTCCATTTACCTCAGAAGAGGGATGCATGAGCTGGAAATGATGTCAAACCTGTTCCAGTACACAGGTCGGAAAACAAAGATGGAGTCCAGGCATGTTGAGCTTGCTCTTTCAGAATATAAACATAAAAGAGCGGTATTTTGCATAGGTCGGATGTGTGCAGCAATGAGTTTATTGAGACACAAAGAGATATGCTAATAAACATTACTACTGTTTCACATACGGTTGATTTCCCAGTCACAACTCTGACTTGAGGGGGCATTTAAAAGTTGCTTCTGGGAACTAGGAACTTCGCACTTCCTATAGGAAAAATGGAACACAACGTTAGTGTAGGTGGTACATTATATACGCAATGCATACAACAACCAATGTAATAAAATGTTGCCGGAATCACGTTGATCTGTTTTGGATCAAACTGAATGTGCTTTTAGTGCCACTCACTGGATATTTAACTTAGAAAGTGGCATGAAACATGCGAGAAGGAAGATTTTCCAATGAGACTGGGCTGCAAACAAATGAAAGGGTTAGTTGTTCTGTCATTACTCACCCTCATGTAGTTCCAAACCCATAAAGCATTTGCATTGGAGATTAATATTTTTTTTAAAATAAAGTGGTAAATTATGTTTGGTTTTGTTTAGTTTTTTTGTTGTTGCACAAAACAAAGCATGTCACTTCATAAAATTGAGGCTAAACCACTGGGGTAACATTAATTACTTTTATGATGCCTTTACTACATGGGGCTTGAAAGTAGTAGTTGCAGACTGTCAATGGAGGGACAGAAAGCTCTCAGATTTAATAAAAAAATATCTTAATTTGTGTTCCAAAGATGAATGAAAGTCTTACAGGTTTGGAATGATGAAGGTGAGTAATTAATGACAGTGATTTTGGGGGGAAATAACCATTAACATTCTGCACATTTGTAATTTTGTGAGATCAAATAAGCACAATTTATGACATTGACCAGTAAGTGCTACTGTCAAAAAGGGGGACATACCTCTAAATTCTCAAATTAATTTCTAACTTCTTACTTGTGTCTGATGAGTAACTTATTACTGGCATTTAATTATTAATCAATCCATCCATCTTGTTTCAAGGGGTACATTCTCTTTGCTATAATATTATTTGGCAGATATGAAGGGGCACTCCATATGAGTAGAGTACCCTCATAGCCTTAAAAGCCCTCAAACAACGGGGACACAGAGAGAGCTGCTGGCACATCTGGAACTGTTTATCTATCCAGGCGGCAAACAATACAGGCAGCATGAATGTAGGTCAACTTAAGGAGAGGTGAAAGGCACACTGTTTCTGGCTAATAGTAACACAAGCGTGGCTCTGCACCCAAAATGCAGCTCATCTATCTGCAGCAGACTGACTGTCTCTGCATGAACACAACTCATGCAGTCAAAGAGCAGACTGACCTAATGGTGGAGACACCATGACCAAAGGTACAAAGTGACCACAGAAGGGTGCTGGAAATTCAAAACCTAGCTTTGTCTTTTATGGAGGTGGGGTGTTCTTGTTTTTGAAAAGATGGCAGATTGTTAATTGGCAGAGAGTATATTTACAGTGTAACATTTTTTTTTGTAACATTTTAAATAGAACAGTAATGTAGAACTAAAATAAAGAAACTTTTAATTGGTTAATTGTAAGTTACATGTAAATATATGTAAATGTTAGTACATAGTAGTCAAGGTCACCTAATATAAAGTACGTCCGTATTTTAATAGTTTAATAATTTAACTGTCATTTTTGTATATTAGGGTGTTTTATTTGTGTTTGAAAATTAGAAAAATATACTAAAATACTGCAAACAAAATCCTTTAAGTAAAATAACCATATCATTTGGTGGCCACTTTTTCAAAGAGATGCTGCAAGGTAAGCATTTATGATATAATATTCTCATAGATGTACTGTTTAGGGTTCCATTATAGAAGACAGCCTAATTTATACCATATTCAATGTGATGACAAAGTATTGCTTTACACTGCAGTACCACAACGATGGATTGAAACACTCCCTCCCAAAGTCTGTCTGCGTCAAACCTCTCCAAAGTATACGCAGATCATACACATCCTGACTCATGAACAATGCATGTTTTTTCATGATTTAGCTCATTTTCATTCAGCCAATATGATTTATGATTTGGTAAATGCAGAGCATTACCTTGCCAGAGCTTTGCTTTGGGAATTCAATGCACCGACCATTCTGAACCAATTAATGGCAGGGTGGGGGTAACTACAACAGTGTTGTACAATACAGCACATCTGTTGGCAATATAGCCACAAACGTATAAAATAAATCAAAGCTGTCCCCTGTTTTTGGGGGACAATGATGTCCTTTAGGAAGACCCGTGTAGCACTACTATTGTGAAAAATAAGAGCACTTAATTACTGTATATATATATTAGGGCTGTCAATCGAAGATTTTTTTTAATCACAATTAATCGCACTCTTGTTGTGTGATTAATCACACACTTATCGTAAAATTAAGCATATGCCATTTATCTCATTATACACATTTATTTTGTATACAGTAAACAATCATAAAACGTCTCAGGTTACAAATGTAACCTTTGTTCCCTGAGAACAGGGAACGAGACGCTGCGTCAGCTTCAACGTTACGGGGAACGCCTCCAGCGTGACTGGTGCCTGAAATCACATTGAATCACGTCAATCCTATTGACCGGCGACAGCCTATGATGTCATCAAGGTGCGACCAGGAAGTATATAAGGGAGCCTTGCCAACATGACAGTATCTACTCGTCTGAAGGGACTGTTTTTCGGCAGGCAGGCCCTGCGGCATGGCAAAGTGACGCAGCGTCTCGTTCCCTGTTCTCAGGGAACAAAGGTTACATTTGTAACCTGAGACGTTCCCTTTCGAAAGGGAACTCGCGCTGCGTCAGCTTCGACGCTACGGGGAACGATATACCCACGCCGCCATTCCGACGGGAGTGCATGCCCACTGGCAGTGACAACTGTCAAGACAAGCAATTCTACTGAAATGCCTGAACCACTCCCCTTCTGGTCACGTTAGGCTGTCAGTGACAGCGCCCCCTACGGTCAAAGCCCACGCTTATCGCCTGAGAAGGAAACCTTCACATACATGAGTTCCCTCCCAGGCCTTGCTCGAAGGCCTGGAACCAACCCATTCGACTTAGAAGGGGTTCCTTTAAGGGGGCGTGGCAAGGGAACTACGAGGGAACCCGTGCCAGCCACTATTCGGGAGATTCTCACCGAATGCCACCAGGGAGACCTGACCAGGTGACCCAGTCTGTTATGGGACACGTAATACGGTCAACCCTGTCTGTACAGTACAGAGCCTCTGGTACTCGCCTCCGAAGAGACATCCCGCTAGGGTGCTGCAAGAAAGGCAGTGTCACCAACTAGCCAAACCTCAGAGACGGGTAATCCCGGAGAGCAGCGCTCAGCAAAGCGCTTTCAAACCCTTGCTAGCGAGGGGAGTCAAGCCGCTCGATCCTCGGATCTACCAAGCACTTACTTTAAAACGTGCTTAGGAGGCCAAAGGCCTTTCAGGCTGATCGTATCGGGAAGGCCCCGCGGGACCTACCACCAACGAATCAGCGCCAGGCGGCTGTAAGCTCATAGCAGACCCTCGGTTGAGGGCTCATAAACCTGCCCGGTAGGTAACCATGTCGTAGGCAGACTATGAAGGTCCCCTCCTGTGAGGACTGCATAGCAGCAGCGACGTCTCGTCATGCTAGGGTAAGGACACCGCCTTCAGGTCTCGCGAACGGCCAGAGACCGGTGCCTGATAGCGGGTGGCCACTAGCTGTCAGCATAAAACCAGTTGTGTGTTCCCACCTGGGGAACTCGTCCCCCAGGGAGGCCGAGAGGGGCCTCCACCTGGTAACCTGTATAGACTGCTTGCGCATCAGACATCGGGCACTCACAGCCTAGCTGAACGTGCTACTCGTAGCACTTCATGCTCACCACAGCGGCTGGGGACCAGGAGCTTGCTTTCATGGAGGTACTATGCCTACCATCTGACAGCAGAACGTGCCGCTCACGGCACTTTACGCTCACCACAGCGGCCGGGGAGCCGGCCTCTGCTCAGTGACTGGACCCCTCCAGAAAACCACGAGACCAGAGCGTGCCCTCAGAGGAGGCCACGTGGGCCTACTACTCCAAGCGAATCCCCTCAGGGAAACCCGTGCAGCTTTGCCTGATAGCAGCCCATGCTATGCTCCGTTACCGAAACTGGGGACCAGGGAACGATTCCAGGGAGGCGCAATGCCTCCACCTGGTAGCAGAACATGCCGTCCGTAGCGCTTCGCTAGTCGTCTCAGCTCCTGAGAATCGGGAGCTCGCTTTCAGGGAGGCAACCGCGCCTACCAACTGATAGCAGAACGTGCTACTCGTAGCACTTCACGCTCATCACCACAGCGACTGGGAACCGGGAGCTTGCCTTCAGGGAGGCCACAATGCCTAACAACCTGATAGCTGAACGTACTACTCGTAGCACTTCACGCTCACCTACTAGCACTCATGCTAGCCATCCAGTGACTGGGGCCCAGGACCGCCATCCGCAGAGGAGGTCGAGTGGGCCTGCTTACCCCACAGCAGGCCCATAGGGAGGCCCGGTAGGGCCTACCACCTATTTAGCAGCTCGTACCAGCCGTCGAGGAACTTAATGCCTATGGTGCCCCCTCGGGGGAGACCAGGCAGCGCCTGCTGACCATAGCAGGCTCTCAGGGAGGCCACTCGTGGGCCACGGTGTCGGGACTTTCCTGCAAGGAGGCCGGTTAACGTCCTACTACCTGTCTTGAAGTCCTACTGCCCAGACCGTCCCAGCTGGCCACTCACAGCCAGCTGGCTCCCATGCCCGCACCTGGGGCTGGCTCCATCCCAGAGGCAGCTAGGGACAACCTGTTTCGCCGTGTCCTAGGGCCCCCAGGACGGCGCAGTCTCTCGGGCAGTGCCTACAGACATGGACCTAATCACATTGCCAACAGCAGTGTACTCAGCGGAAGTGCTTAAACAAAGACCCTCTAAAGCAAGGGGAGTACAACTTACGTCACCTGCATCGGGGCGGCTGTCATACTTTCATGCAGCGGCCCACCATAAACGCGAGGGCGTCAGCCATCGGCAATGCTCGAGCCTCAGGGGAGCATCCAGCCAGAACCGCATTAACAGAAGGTTCACCCGATGTTCAGCTCGACCCGGGCCCTAAAAGGAGGTGAAGCAGAGACATAAAGCAAGGGAACAATATCACAGAAATGTGAAATCCACCGGCCGTACCATCCTCCAGGAAGAGGCCGGGGGCCGCCAGCAAATGGCGGCCACCAAGCTCTGAAAGGCAGAAACAGCAGATAAAGTCTAATCGCCACTGGCGAAAAGACGCTCAGTTCCACCCCACGACCACTGGCGAAGTCGCTGTCTCCTGCACCACCTCGTCTGCATTACTTGTGACCCCAGAACGCAGAGAAGGGGGCGGGCCTTGGCCGGACGACTCTGTAACAGAGGAGGCTGAAACAAGGATGCATAAACAACGCCATGTTCTTATATAAAAAGACAGGCCAGGGGCGAACAACTTCAATAAAAGGGAACGCCCCCATCCTTGACAAAGCCTAGGCCAAGTGGTGCGACATAAGTCCGCACTAGATCTACTCAGGGCCCGGGAAAGAAATATTATCACCTCTAATATTACACAATGAGGCCCCAAAAACCCTTTTCCCAAAGCCCCGCAGAGCTGGGCGCAGATCTCGCTACAGCTCGTGCGTTAGTGCATACCCGGTCTTCAGCTACTTCCCACTTTTACGCTAGGAAAACCACAGCTCGCCTCTTACACTACAAGCCCTCGGCAAGAGCGCGATTCAGTTACCCACATAGTGGGGAAAAAACATAGCACGGAGAGGCAGCAGACTCTACTAGCAGAAAGTGAGGTATTCACACACAACCACATAAAGTTGCAAAGAAGATCGTTCTTAGCTTACTCACGGGGAGATGCAGCCCTGCGAAGATCCAGCGGCGATCCAAATTTCCCCAGAAAACCTCTCAGGCGAGCGAAGGAATAGAGCGGAGGACTCACCAATCGCTCCGAGCGGTGCTTCCAGCCAGCCATAAGGCTAGTATCCGCCCGCCATCCTGAGGGGGGGGCGCTTTCACCAAACAAACCAGGCGAGCCGGCAGAATCTTAAATTTTCTGCTCATCATAGGCCACCGGCCTGATGTAAAGCGCCCGGGGGAAAAACCAGAGGAAGGGAAAAAAGGCAGCGTTCATCTCCGCGCTCCTCGGGGGGTGGAGTCTGCTGCCTGCGCTGGTTCCGGTTACCAGCCCCGGCTTCCTTCCTCTTCCTGTCGCGGGTGTCCCGCCTCCCCTGCGCCCCAGTCCTCCGCGGCGGGGCGCTCGAGAGGCGACGCTGGCGCGCTATTCCCGTCTCCAGCCCTCAGACTGGGACGGGCCGGGGACACCCGACTGCCTGGGCGCGGTCCCGGACCTCAGTGGAATGCATGTCCTGAATGCCGCTGAGCGCGCCTTCGCCTCTCCGAACTTTCCCACCACCGCCTCTACGGAGGTGCCGAAAAGTTCAGATGGCGAAACCGGGGCATCAGGGAGAAAGGATTTTTTCTTTCTCCCCGATGTCCAAACGGTTTAACCACAGATGTCTCTACGTGGCCACCCTCGCCGCCATCGGCGCTATCTGTACGGTGGCCCGGAGAGCGAAAACCGCGGTCCGGCGCGACTCGACTACCGCCTCAGGGGGTCCCTCCCCCCTAATCGAGGTCCCTCAGCAGGTCCGCCTGATAAGCCTGCAACACAGCTGTGGTGTGCAAAGCCGCCGCAGCGTGACCCACTGACATGTATGCCCTGCCATTCAGGCGTTTAGACCGGCAGGGTGGGAGCCACAGTGTCGTCGGCCGCCCAGAGGCGAGATAAACATAACATCTCGTCCACGGGCGGCATCGACACATACCCAGCCAGGCAGTCCCTCGACATCAGCGACATTTAGCTCGCCGATGTCGACAGATGCGGGGCTGAGTATGGTTTCTTCCATCCCCTCGAGATCTGCTGATGGAGATCTGGAAGGAATGGAAGACTCCCAGGAGTTGGGAGGTCATGGGCGGAGAAAAACCGATCGTCCGAACTGTTTGGATGCTCAGCCTTTCTCCTCACGCGCCGCAAAGGCAGCTGCAGTCTACCCGCAGCGCGTTCCATGACTTCCAGCAACTCCCCGTACATGGGACAGGATGGTTTGAAAAGCTCCAGCATTTTTAACTGACTCACCCATCCTCTGCTCGAGTGGAAGAGCAGCAGACGAGGAGGAGGAACATAAATCCAGCTCCTTCCTCCGAGGTCCGCCTCTCGCGATCTGGATCGTCCTCAAGAACCATAATTGTCTCCAAGCGACGAGCCAGATCCATCTGGGAAGCGCTTTTGGTATTTAGACGCCGCTCAGCCTCAGCTCGAGCGTGGCCGTTCCCAGATGCTGAAACCTCTCCCCTCGAGAAGAGGTCCCGCCGAGAGCGGAGCGTTTCCAGAGGACAACGCTCACAAATACTTTCACAAGAGGTTCGCAAACCTTTCGTGCATGCTCTTCTCCCAGACAGTAAACGCAAAGTGTGTGTGTATCCAAAGCGCAAGATACACGTTCAAAACACACCTGCAGAAGTGGCGTTCTCAGCACACTTCATTGTTATCCTTCTTGTAGACGTTTCACATGAAGATAGGCAAGGCTCCCTTATATACTTCCTGGTCGCGCCTTGATGACATCATAGGCTGTCGCCGGTCAATAGGATTGACGTGATTCAATGTGATTTCAGGCACCAGTCACGCTGGAGGCGTTCCCCGTAGCGTTGAAGCTGACACAGCGCGAGTTCCCTTTCGAAAGGGAACTGTATTTTCTGCAAGCTTCAAGGATCATTGGAGACTCCAAAAGGACACCAAAAAAACTAATGTAAGGAGTCTAGAAAACTAATAAAAGTATACACACCTAAGCACCCATGAAAAAAAAAAAACCTAACAGAAAAAAACGTTACAGAATTCACAGTGTATAGTATGTGTACAGAGCAACAACAACGAAATTGCTTTCATTTTAGATGAGCCAAGCTGCGATACCGAACATGACTTCATTTGTAATGTACTGGGAGTGGCTGAGCAAGGTTATGGGACTCTGCCTCCGGTGGAGGAAACTCTCGCGAGCTATCGTTCTCCCGAGGTCGCTTCGTCCCTTAAGGCCCCAGTGTTGCCCACCAAACCATGCCATGACACATCATCGCTGGTGGGCAGAGCCTATATGGCGGCCGGGCAGGCTGGTAGCTGTCTGCACACCATGGTAGTACTGCAGGCCTACCAGGCCGACCTCCTCAAGGAGCTCAACGCGGGTGAGGGTCCTTCTCCGGAGGCCATCACGGAGCTTAGGAAAGCCACCGACTTGTCTCTCCGCATCACCAAGGAGACGGCCCATGCCATCGGCCGTTCCGTGAGCGATCTGTGGTTGAATCTGTCGGGGATGAAAGAGAGAGAGAAACACATTCTCATGGATTCCCCGATTTCACCTTCTGGCCTCTTTGGTGGCGCGGTAAACACTGTCGTCGAGAGGTTTCAGGAGGTGAATAAACAGTCGGCGGCTTTCGAACAGTACCTCCCTCGTCGGTCCAGCGCCTCGGGGAAGGCTGCCTTAAAGGGGCAGCCTCGGCCGTCTGCTAGCTCCTCGCACCATCAGGTACAGAAAGAGATTGTCGCCTCCCGTGCCCCTCCCGAGGGAGCTTGGCTAAGGAGGCGGCGCTCTCGCGGTAAGCCTTCCGAGCCGAAGGTCGATCTAAGGACCGTCCTTCAGGCAAAGAAAGCTTCCGCCAAGCGGTCCTAACTGCGGCCGGACCGCTGAGAGCTGTCACCCCCGGGGTGGAGCGACCGAGGTCGTTTTCCCCCTGGAGCTCGCGGGAAATCAGTGTTGTGTTCCCGCTGTCCAGTACACTTCGGGCCTCACTGGTTTCCCGCGCACGCACGCCGCCCCAATCGTCTCTACAAAGACCTGCGACTGGGCAGCGAATGCATCCGGACACCGAAAATCATTCTCGACTGCTCCCTGCCGGTCAGCCACTTCAGTGGGTCAGGAACGAGGCTCGGTTGACACCCGAGGCCAGGACACCCGGCGCATGGTCATGCCTTCCGAATATTTCTACATGGGCCCTGCAGACTGTAGAGCTGGATTACATACTTCAGTTTGGCTCCCCTCCCCCAACGTTCAGCGGGGTGGTCTGGACTGTGGTCAGCCCAGAGCAGGTTTGGGTTATGGAACAAGAAGTACAAGCCCTGTTAGTCAAGGAGGCCATAGAACATGTCCCTCTGACAGACCGGGAGTTCTACAGCCGATACTTCATAGTTACATAGTTCCTTGGGGCTGAGACTCAACATGAACAAGAGCGTGTTGACGCCCTCCAAGAGGACTACGTTCCTGGGGGTCGTATGGGACTCCACAACGATGCAGGCTCAAATGTCTCCTTTGCGCATAGAGTCCATACTGGCGATGGTCTAGGCCTTCCTCTAGGTCTAGCCTCACTGTGAAGCAGTTTCAGAGACTGCTGGGGCTCATGGCAGCAGCGTCCAACATCATACCTTTTGGCCTGCTGCACATGAGACCCCTACAGTGGTGGCTGAGAGCCAAGGGGTTTTCCCCGAGGGGAAATCCGTTCTGTATGATCAGGGTAACACGCAAATGCCTTCGTTCCCTCGTCATATGGAAGAAACCTTGGTTCCTGTCCCAGGAGCCGGTGCTGGGAGCATCATGTTGCCGGAAAACCGTTTCAACAGATGCATCCCTCACTGGTTGGGGCGCGGTCATAGACGGCCGCTTTGCGAGAGGTCTGTGGGAGACCCAGCATTCTTCCTGGCACATCAACTGCCTGGAAATGCTGGCGGTCTACAAAGCTCTAAGGAGCTTTTTCCCGGACCTCCGCGGCCACCATGTCCTGATACGCTCAGACAACACTTCAGTTGTCACGTATCTGAATCATCAGGGGGGTCTGAGGTTGCGCCCTCTATGCAGACTGGCACACCAGATCCTCCTGTGGTCCCAGGGGAAACTGTCATCTCTCAGAGCGATGTACGTCCCCGGGGACCAAAACCAGGGAGCAGACGTCCTGTCGAGGCAGGGGCTGAGGCCCCGGGAGTGGCGACTCCACCCAGAGGTGGTGGAGGCCATGTGTGAGAGTTTCGGCCCAGTGGAAGTGGACCTATTTGCGTCTCAAGAGATGTCCCACTGTCCACTGTGGTTTTCTCTCAGGCATCCAGCTCCGTTAGAGCTCCCCCCTTGCAGAGTTAAGGCCATCTTGCATCCTAGACTGGGTTATGTGCCCAAGGTGCCATGGTCACGCCTCTTAACGGGGTGATGTATGCGCTCAATGATCTCTACAGCGTCCCTGGGAAAGCCAAACAAAGGTGATTTGACTCCGGGATGAAAACAGCGTCTCGACGACATGGCGACAAACGCACTCAAACGCAACACTTCCTTTTCTCCACGCGACACGTCCTCTTCTCCACGTGGGACAGCAACAAGACCACGCCCCCTTTTTGCGCGTAGTCTTGTGGGCGGAGGTTAGTCTGTTCTACTGACGTCATTTATGAAGGAAGTACCAGGATGTAGTCCAAGCCAGCCGTTCACTGTAGGCTTTGAAAGGGGACTTCTGTTAAATAAATTATCTCGCTTGGCATTGAACTTTGAGCTTTATAATTTTACAGGTATTATTTATGCTCTAACAGCAACATTACACACTAACTAAAGTTTGAACAGTGGGATCGCGAAGAAGGGGACCTTTAATTATGCAGAACTTTAAGGTTTTATATAGTGTAAATGAATAAGTTATAAAATAATTCACCCCCCCCCCCCCCCCCCCCCTCACAGTTGTCATGAAGGGCAAAATTAGCTGTATAGACCAAAACCACAATTTGTACCAGGCTGTAAACATGTTTTTTTCTGCTTTAAAGTTGGGCATTTTAACATGGGGCTCAATGAGATTCTGCTCCCTTCTGGAGCCTGTCTCTAGTGGCCAGTCGATGAATTGCAGTTGAAGTAATTTCCGTATTGGCTTCAAGTGAAACTGGGGGAGGTTGCCGCTTGCTTCTAACACAAGCTCTTGAAACTCCGCCCCGGGAGCAGAAGCTCATTTGCATTTAAATGGACACACAAAAACGGCATGTTTTTTCGGCTGTTCGAACGCATTCAGTCACATGAGCGTTTACACTACGAAAGCAATCCGGTCAAATGCTTTTTTGGCTACATCTGGAAGTGGTTGAAAATGGACATGTGCAACACGTATTGGACCCTGTTTACACCTGTATTTATACCACTTGTGATCCAATTGACCAAAACACATCTTAATAAACAGGGCCTAAGAAAGCATCTGATCATTACGGTGTGGATATGTTTGTACCAGCCCTGCAATTCACCGGTATCATGTCGACAGATGAAGTCATTCAAATTACACTGTTATGATAGTTTTATAAGTAGGCCTATATTTGACACTATAGGCTATATACTGTAGATCTGACTATGTGAGACTATAGTTTGAATTAATCTCTTTTCTTTGAATGACATATTGACATTACATCTCTTTCGGCATTATGCTGAGCATTAATTGTATGTGTCATAGAACGGAAGAGAGGCTCTCGGAGCTTGTGTAAATGTCACATCCTTTTCATTTTCCCGGCAATACGTCCTTCACATAAAACAAATCCGTCTACATGCTTTTATAGACAACCTAGGATTTTTTTTTTTTTAAGATGCTCAAAAAAAAAGATTATTACATAAAAATGTGTACATATAGGCCCTTTAAGTGTACTTAAAGAGAGTGCTCATAACTTTGTAATAATGTGGAATTAAACCTTTATTTTGATGTGTTGACTAATGTAAAGTACTTGATTAGAATTTTAACTGTTGTGTTATTTGATATTACATTTAAATTTAATATATTTTAAATGTATAATACATTAACTTAAAAATCATTCTTAAGTTCAACTAATTGCTGTTAATATAAATGTAAACTATGGTATATTTTCATTTAATTGTAAATAACATGCAGTTAAACATCTGAGAACATTACATTCTGTTTGCACGGTATATTCTTTTAAAGTATAATATTTATGAAGTAAGCACTCTTTTTTTTAAATATATGAAAGTGTACTTGTTTTTCACAAGAGTATGCCAAATATATGTATCCTTTTTAAATGTATGAATGTTTTATACAGGTTCATTAAAGTGCTGTTTTCAGAGTCAATTGGCTGTTTCGAATTAAAGTTTAAACTACAATAAGTTGTGGGAGAGTTTTTATGTCAATAAATGACAGTTTGAGATGTCAGTCCTGTATAACATGTATAACGTCAAATTATCGTGGTATACACCTTCAGTGTTTTGTGTATGTTATGCATGGTACATTTATCCCACATTTGTTATTAAACTCTGAGCAGTCGATTTGCTAAACAAAGCACTAATTTTTCCTCTTTTGGCTCCATAATGTTCATTTGGCCCTCAAATTGTATGATAAATATATGCATCACCATGAATAATAAACCACACATAACAGTTTATTTAATTTCACAGTTAAAATGTCTTGGCCATGGGGGAGCAGTTCTTAGTTTGCAATTAGGCCTTTTTTTCTTTCACTTTATGTAATGAATGGATCTCTAAGGCCTCCATTGCCCTGATCCGTAGAAATTTAGTTGGATTCCAGGGTTTTGAATTTCAGTTCCAGGTCACTTGTGTCACAGGGAAAGTTGGAGAACGAGAGTACATGCACGTCTGTCACGGCGTCTCATGCTCTCTGTACACCCTGCTGAGACGGAGGCCAGAAATGTCAGGAACCCAAGTGCTGAGGTGCTTTTGTCACGGGAGACTTCAAGCTCCTGGTTTAAGACCTTTATCT